>QRDG01000249.1:88623-313106 GCA_012064385.1 Puccinellia tenuiflora | reverse complement strand
TAATATTAAAGATGGAAAAATAGTTTGTGACGGTAGTAAATATTGTAGCTATATTTATAGGTTAATAAGAAAAGATGTAGCTTATTTTTTAGAAATTTTTTATGCGGAATCATATAACGATGGAAAAATAGTTTGTGACGGTAGTAAATATGTAGCTATATTTATAGGTTATAGAAAATGTAGCTATTTTTTAGGAGTTTTTTGCGGCAATATATTACGCTGGAACCCTTTTTGTGTCGGTCCCTATTGTAGCTCTCTTTGTGTTATTAGTTAGCTCTCTTCGTATGTCGCTGCGGCCTCCTCGTCCCGCGTGTTGACTCTTTATTTCGGTCAGCGGAGATGTCTGATTTAGTGAAGATCAGGTTTTTCTATGGTCCTGGTAGAGTCCAAATGTGTGATACGGGAGCTGATCTGAGTGAGTTTGACTATATAGATGTGGACCTGCCAGCTCCTGAAACATGGTCTCTAAGTCAGGTAAAAGATTGGTTGGCGGGAAGTTTAGGGCTTGATAGTCAGACACAGACCGTCAGTGTTCATGCTTGGTGGAGCCATTCAAGGACGAATATTTACTTCGTTCTGAGACCACTAGAGTGTGATTCTGATTGGGTGCGATGGTTAAAAGGCTGCGCAAAAAGGAATTGCTCTCCTTGTGCCCTAGTTCTTCCCGCCTTCAACGAGGTCACTGCCCCTGAGGACGAATTTAATGCCCATGAAGGTGAGGGTGCTTATGATCCTAGTCAGGGAAGTGAAGAGATTAACATATCTATGTCAAATTATGGGTCTGATTTTGCTGGTGGTGGTTACGAGTCGGGGCAGAGCAGTCAAGTACAAGGAGGGGACACTGAGGTATATGACAGTGCGGAGGCGGATGGCGACGAGGTAGACGGGCACATGCAGAACGAGATGGAAGATGAAGATGCAGATGGCTATAGTGCTGAAGGCGAAGATTCCGATGAGTCTGACGGGGAAGAGAACGCAGAAGAGGTACCTAATCCTGCAGCATGGAATCAGGACCACTCTTCGGCGATGACCGTAAACGATGGTCATGATTCGGCATGGCAATATCATGAGAACAACATTGCGAAGGGTGCTTTGTATACTGACAAGCAAGCTTTGAGGGATGCAGTCGTTAAATGGGCATTGTCCACCCACAGGGTTATGAAAACTACCGTGTCAAGTCAAAATATTTGACAATGGAATGCGAGACAATAACTTGTCCCGGCAGGGTGCACGGACATCTCCCAAAGAATGGCTATAGTTGGAGGATAAGTGACTTCGTACCTCACTCCTGTGAAATTGATAATATCCCTAAAGAGCACCGTAATCTTCTTCCACGCTTATAGCTCGGTTGCTGTACAACGAGATAGTGTCCGCCGCAGCGATGGAAGTGAGTGCCCTCCAGACAAAAGTGGCTGTCAGATTTAAGTATGACATATCTTATGGCAAGGCTTGGAGGGCTAAGCATACGGCGCTTGAGAACAGATTTGGTTCATATTTGGACGCATATGACTCTGTTATCCGGCTGCTGCATACTCTGCAGTACCGGAATCCAGGCACCTATGTAGATATCCAAGATTTGTTCAGGCCAGAGTTCCCAACTGTGAGGGTGCTGCATCGAGTGTTTTTCTCATTCGCCGTATGTATCGAGGCTTTCAGACATTGTCGTCCGGTGATATGTGTAGATGGGACCTTTCTCACAGGCAAGTATAGGGGACAGATCCTGACTGCAATTGGTCAAGACGGTAACAATATGGTTGTGCCCCTCGCATTTGCTTTTGTGGAGAGCGAGAACATTGACAGTTGGACTTGGTTCTTCAGGCAACTTGAAAATAGCAGTTGTGAAGGATAAGCCGAACGTGTGCATCCTTCATGACAGGCATGCAGGTATACTCAGTGCGATAAAGACACTGACTAATCCTACGTCTAAGGAACAGACTCCATGGCAGGACATGCAGAGCCGTTGGTGCATGCGCCATCTTGGTGCCAACTTCTACTCGCAGTTTAGAAAGGACCTGATGAACCTATTCAAGAAACTCTGCAAGCAGAACCAACAATGGAAGTACACGAAGATACGTGAAAGACTTGATTTGTGCATGCAGAGACATGTTCGGACAGGAAGAGGGCACGAGCAGCAGCTGTTGCTGCACATGCAGAAGTTGTTGCTGCACAGTTAGCTACAGGACCACCTACCGAGGAGGATGAGCCTGTTGGTCTTTGCGACCTTTCGGGATTTGACCCGCTGGAACTAGGAGAAGAGCTGGGAGGACAATTAAAACTTTCCAGCAGTGGATAGAGCATGACCTTTGGAGAGGTGGTCTTTGTTCACGACACACATGGAGCAAGATACGGTGTCATGACAACGAACCTGGCTGAAACATACAACTTTGTCCTCGAGGAAACCGTGCGTTGCCACTAACAGCCATCGTGGAGGGTATTTTCTATGGCACATGAAATATTTCAGAGAAAGACGTGAAAGAGCTGTGAAGCATATGATGGACAACCCGACCTCGCCTTATTGTGAGAAGGTTACGAAGTACATGAATGAGAAGCTGGCAAAATGTTGCTCCCACAGTGTAACTGCCGTTGGGAATCAAGAAAGGAGGTTTGAGTCGGTTAGCCCACAACAAGTTCGGATGTGCAAACGAAGTGAGGACGCATGAGGTGAAGATTGGTAATGAGGTTAGGCCAACTTGCGAGTGCACCTGCAACAAACTAAAATTGCTTCACCTTCCTTGCTCCCATGTCCTCGCTGCATGCAGGCAGTTACGGTTGAACGCAATCTCCTTCGTGTCTCCATATTATATGAAAGAGGCAGTTGTCAATACTTGGACAGGTGAGATGATGGGATTTCGATCAATGGGTAACTTCAACAGTGTAACCCCTGGTGAGAGGCGGTACATTCCAGCTCCTGAGCTTTTGCGTGATGGGGTAGGCAGACGACAGTGTCGTCGCATCAGGAATGATATGGATGAATCCGAAGCCGGAGGCCCCACAATGCAATGCCTTCAATGCAACAGATTTGGCCATAGGGACCCTGATTGTCCCACTTTTCCTGGAGAGAGACCTCCCATGTGTGCGCGGGGTAACCGGCGTGGGCGAGGACGAATAGCGAGAGGAAGAAACTAGGTGGCACTATGTTCGAATTCTATTAGTATGGAACTATGTTTGAATTTGTATTAAGTGTGGAACTATGTTTGAATTTGTATTAAGTATGGAACTATGTTTGAATTTGTATTAAGTGTGGAAATATGCAGTAATGGAGGGAATGTGGTTGCTTGATGCTACAATTGATAGTGCGCACCGTGCTAAGGTATTAGAGGGGAATCCGAGGAAACTTAAGCCCCTAATAACTCGCACGCCTAAGGAAAACTGGAGGATTCACCCGGAGTGGGTACAGAGGTATTGGTCGTATTTATATTTTATGCATGCATGTTTTTTTTTTTTATATTACTGTGCTAAACTAGATTGTTCTGTTCATTCGATACGCAGGTTGAAATGGGCCGGGCTCTTACCTTTCGCGCGTCTAGTAGAGGCCACTGAAAACTCTACGCGTATGATGATGGACGGATCTTTACTCAGCTGCTTGGTGGACCGATGGAGGCCGGAGACCCACACGTTCCACTTTCGCTGGGGAGAGATGGCTCCTACTCTACAGGATGTATCATTCTTGCTAGGTTTACCTTTGGCGGGTCGCCTGTTGGACCTTTGGAGGCACCGGTTGAATTGGGAGGCCGATTTGATAGACCGTTTCCAGGGTATTTTCGACGGTGCTCCACCTTTACAGGCGGATTCTCACGGACCCAAGCTTGATTGGTTGCTTGCTTGCCTTTCAGGTTAGTTCATGTGTCTCATAATATATTCCATTTGTTGTTGTACTAATAATTTTTTACCATGAATATAGGTCCACAAGTTTCCAGAGTATCCAGATGATTTGGAACCGATACAACTCAATCGCAGCTTTGAGGCATACATCATGTGGCTTCTTTGGTAAGGTCATGTTCACCGAGAACCATGTCGACACTATTACCTACGCTCGCCTACCTCCCTATCGCCCGGGAGATCGCTGATGCTACTGAGCCGGCGCACATCAGACATAGGATTTGGGTTCGGCTGTCTTAGCGGCTACGTACCGAGCTATGTGCAACGCTTGCATGCTGCATCAGCTAAGTCAGCCATTCTCGGATGCCCTCTATTTCTGTAGCTTTGGTCGTGTGAGAGGTTCTCTATAGGACGGCCAACCATATCTGAAGAGCCTTTCCCATTGTGGGAGATCTTTGACGGTGACAACATCGACAAGCCTACTATTGCGACCGTGTATACACGCAACAAGGTACGTATCTTGTTATAATTTACTACATCGACAAACTTACTATTTGCGACCCGTGATTGAAAATAACTTGTGTTGTACGCAGAGACACTTTGCTACTGACCAGACGAAGCAGTGCTACATTGCTTTTAACGAGCAATTTGATATGTACACTTCGGTGATCTGGGAGCCGTACACGGAGGGAGCTCATTCACGAAGATACCCCGGAGTATTTCCTGCTCTCTGCACACGTGACCAAGTGTATTGGATGACAAAATCGAAGATCATCTTCGATTTCTTCGTGGAGGAGATGTCTCAACAAGGGTTATGAGGCAATTTGGTCTTCGACAGTTGGTTGATCCTCCTCCAGTTGAGCGGCCCCTGCCAGATGCGTACCACAGGTATGTGGAAAATAGTTTTTTTTTCAAAATTGTTTCGCACTGAATCAATATTTACTGATAGAACACTCACCCAAATTTAGGAACACAAGGAAGGGGATTACTCGGACCGCGGCAGGGTGGCTACAGAGGCTACAACCTTACGTTTCAGAGTGGGACAACTGCGGCGACACGGATCTGGGTCGAGCCTCTCGTGTTTGATATCACTCTATACAATGCCTACTTGCACAGGTACATGTCCGGAACACACGCTATTTATTGTTCGCACTCTAACCCGGAGGTTATACCTGCCCCTACTACGTGGGATACATACCCGAGTTATGACACTTCTGCGTCCAGACAGCACGCGGTAATATTTTTTTTCCTTTCACTAATTCATCTAACCGGTACATGCTATGACATATAATATATATATATATATATATATATATATATATATACTTTTTATTTCTATTGTCAGGCTAATTTGACACATGAGATTCAGACTGATGTCGCTCAGTATGGACGTTCTCTTTCCACTGGCCCTCTTTTGGTACCACGGGAGGAGCCGATATCCTGGCTCAGGAGGCTGGAGGGGAAGCTACGGGGCATCTACGCGACACTCACGTGCACCCGCACAGAGGACGTTGTTCGCCGCCCGGTGGGAGAACGACCCCCGCGCCCCCCGTCACGACGCCAGCAGCGGCAGCGGCAGCAGCAGCTGATGCATCAGGACCAGCGACACGAGGAGGAGCAGCACGACGACCAGCAGCACGAGGAGCAGCAGTACGACGA
Source organism: Puccinellia tenuiflora (assembly GCA_012064385.1). NCBI lineage: Eukaryota > Viridiplantae > Streptophyta > Magnoliopsida > Poales > Poaceae > Puccinellia > Puccinellia tenuiflora. The sequence goes on along the minus strand of QRDG01000249.1, from coordinate 307,628 downwards.
CCAGCAGCAGCACCACGAGGAGCAGACGCATCACCGACAGGAGCCGCGTCACGTCTATCACCACAGCCCAGGCCACCTTCCTCCTGACCAGGCAGGAGGTTCTCGTGGCAGGGTCCCACTTCCAGTTACGGTTATCGGCCACAGTCTCCTCCTCAGTACCGAGGTCCCGCCCCGGAATTCCCGGATTACAGTACGTATTTTGTTTCATATTTCAATTGGGACTGTGTATTTCTTAGTGTGCTAATGATTCCATCTGTAGGAGCCTATGGCTATCACACGCCTACGTCCGGACACAGGCGTCAGGATCTGGATCAGGGTGGGGGAGTGACCAGGAGGCTCGGGCCCACGCGGGGGAGGAATTGTCCAACTGGTTAGGCCTTTCGACACTTCAGCATACCCCACGCAGTCGTCACAAGGTCCCATTTACCAGACTCCTCCACCATACCCCACACAGGGTACACAGGTTGGACGACGACTTGACATGTGCCTCGTCACGCGTCGCACCAACTAGGTTGGGCTGGACGATGCCCGTCCAGCCCCCTCCTCGTGATCCTCGGCCACGCAGGGGTCAGTGATATCTTCGGGACATATTCGTATTTAGGATGTATGAGACATATCCGTATTTCTATTTGTATGTGAGACATATTTGTATTTCTATTTGTATGATACATATTATCTACGTCCAGACATATTTTTATCTACGTTCGAGACATATTTTAATTGATACGAAACATTCCACATTGCAATCGATAAATTAATTTACCTCTGCCACGTGTTCGTGATGGTGCCATGAAGTCGTCATCACTATTTTCGTCAGCGACAGCCTTCGATGCACCAACACTCTTAAACTTACGTCTAAAGTTGCCTCGTTTAGGAGGCATGAAATCATCATCACTATCATCTTCAACGGCTTTCTTTGGATGATCCACAACTCTTCGCCTTCGAATATAGCCCTCTTCACTGCATCAGCGTGAAGAGTATTCTGTGGACGCCCATCAGGACAAGCACCAAATACAATTTCCATCCAACCAAAATGAGGGATCTCTTTGTTGAGAAAACTGTGCGTTGGCGGGCCAGTGCTGGAAATTAACAATATCAGACTGAAAATAAGTTAGTACGATAACACACGATTCTAACGTAATATAACTTCGGTACTCAGTTACCTCAACGTGAAATGCATAGGCCTTCGGCGAAAATTGGATTATCTTTGACTTAGGTGTCATAGGCATGTCCCGAAGACCCGCCTCGATATCTTTTAGCTCATTCACTCTCTGCCACTTCCACCCGCCACCCATCAATTTCATCTAAAATTTCTTCAGAGGTCCATCTACGGGATTTTGTATTTTTTGGCTAGAGTTTCTCCCAGCTCACGAATGTTGCCCCACTCATTAACTAGCTCGCTATACAGCTCTTTCGCCCTACCCTCTCTAATACTACCTTCAGTCCATCTTGCGGCTTCATACAAAATACACCACGACCTATATAGGTCCAAACCAGGACCCGAACTACCAGACATGGTTCCTATGCGACTAAGAAATTCACCACGCACCACACGCCTCCATCACAAGATCTGCTGGGGTATATATAGGCTCACCCGGGAAAAAGAGCGGAGAAGAAGGGCAAGAACAAAATCGCGGAGGAAAAGCGCGGGAGGAAAAGCGCGGGAGGAAAAGCGAGGAGGAAAATGGNGTGAGGAGGAGGCAGGGCCGCGCTGGTGGAGCTCGAGGTGGCGGGAGCTCCCGGAGGGCGGCGGCCAGCAGCAGCCGGACCGGCAGGGAACGGCGGGGAACGGCGGGGATGGCTGCAGGGATGACGTCGGCGGCCGGAGCGGCAGGGAACGGCGGCGGCCGGAACGGCGGCGGCGGCAGGAACCAGGAACCCTAACCCTGCATCGCTTGAGTACGGGACGCCGGGAAAATGAGGTCGGGGGTTCGGCCACTTGCGAATAGAACGGGATGGCATTGTTCTCGTAATATTCTGAACTATTGGGGTTATTTTCGTCCAGTGCTACTCGGGAAGCAGGGAGAATCCCGGGAAGCACCTCGCACGGTGCTTTCGGCCGCTTCCGGCCTCCCAGTTCATTTTGCGAGTAGCGCTTCTCCACAGCGCTTTTCTATTTCATGGTGTTTGTTTGGGCTTCTGCTTTTGGACCCCAAAAGAAGCAGAAGCCCAAACAAACAGGGCCTTAGTACCGGTTGTTATCTACAACCGGTACTAAAGACCCTTTAGTACCGGTTGCGTAGAACAACCGGTACTAAAGGCTGTTTTGAGCAGTTTAAACGGGGAATCGTCCCCAATTTCCTCTAAGTGTTCATTCCTCGCGCGCCTCGCCTCCTCCGACCTCGCCGTCTTCGTCGTGCTGCCCGGCCACCGTCACGCCCCTCCGCCGCGCGCCCCCGACGCCGCCCTCTGCCGTGCGTGCCCCGACGCCGCCCTCTGCCGCGCACACGCGCCCCTCGAGCTCGCCGTCGACGCGCCGCACCCCCGCGGCCCTCCGCACACGTGCCCCTCGAGCTCGCCGTCGACGCGCCGCACCCCCGCGGCCCTCCGCACACGCGCCTCGCCGTCGACTGGATATCTCCGGTAATTTTTTTTTCATTTTGTTTTTACTGTTTTTTATTACTGTTTATTACTGTTTTTTCATGTTGTTAGTAATAGAAATTTTTGCATTTTGTTTAGGTTATTATTACAAAATGTAGCAATTTTTGCAAAGTTAGAAAATTTGAAAATGTAGCAAATTTGAAAACTTAGCAAACTTAGCAAAGATAGAAAATTTAGCAAATTTGAAAATGTAGTTAGCAAAGCAAGGTTATATTTTTGCAAAGTTAGAAAATTTGAAATGTAGCAATTTAGCTAAAGTTAGAAAATTATTGTATAAGATAAAAGCAATGTTATTTTTAGTTGCAATATTTTTTTGTATAAGAAATGTAGCAAAGCAATGTTACTTTTAGATGCAATATTATTGTGTATAAGAATATTAAAGGTTGTTTAGCAATTTACCAAGTTAGAAAATTTACCAAAGTTTGAAAATTATTTTAGTTTATATTAGTGTAGCAATTTTGTTAGAAATATTGCTAAGTCATTTAGATAACATAGTAAAGTTTGAAACATTGCTAAGTTTGAAATATTGCTAATTAGAAATATTCCTAAGTTTGAAATATTGCTAAGTTAGAAAATTTTAGTAGAAAAAGTTTGAAAAATTAATTCATTAGTGTATAAGTAAATTTAGCAAAGTTTTGAAAATTTATCAAAGCAATGTTTATTTTAGTTGCAATGAAATTTAAAGTTTTTGCTATGAATTAAAAAATTTGCAGTGACATTGAGCTATGGAGGACGACGCCCCCTTCATCCGAGACGACGCCCCCCTTCATCCGAGACGAGGAGAATGAAGACCGGATGCAAGCAATTATATATGATAGGGCTGCAGGACCCAATTCTGATGGAGAAGATTCCGGCGAAGAAGACGATGAAGATTTCAGCGCGAAATGTTTGAATGACTCCGTGAGGGAGTTGAGTTAGAAAATTTCAGAGACGACAACGACGACGAAGAAGTGCCGTTAGAAAACTCCGGCGAGGTATATATTAGTCTTGTTTGATTACTAGCTAGATGCATTAATTGATTTATATTGCACTTATTAACGAAACATTTTTCTTTTAGCCCTCTGGATTGTCAATCCCTAAACGAGGCCCGAACCAAGGGGTAAAAGCTGCCGGATGGTGCAAGTTGTCGATCGCACGAAGTTAGTGTAAAAGGCAAACCGTAGAACCCGAAGGAAATCTACACTAATAGGTAGCTCAATGCGCGTTCTGTTAGGGACGCGTCCGTCCGCTCACCATCTTGCAGAATGGAATAAGCCGAAGAAAGCCAACATTGGCCGCAAAATATCTTGAGGAAAGAATTAAAGATAACCTTGGACCTCGATATTGATTCTTTCTTCACCTACCTGCAGATCTCCCACCAAGAGGCAGGGATAAGTCAAGCAATGGACTCTTACAAAATGGCCCAGCAATTCAAGAAACTGGAAGAACCTTGTGGAGAAAATATGCGAAAAAACCTCCAAATTTCACCGGAGCTCTAGAGAAGCTAAAAGATCACTGGCCTGAATTTGCGGCGTATAGAAATCGGCCGTCGCTGTGGCCCGATCGACCCAAAATAGTTAAAAATGCTCAGAAGAAGAATATCACCATCGTTTGGGTCAGGTGGCTACAAGACTTGCCTTGCCTAAGTGGGAAGCCTATGAAAACGAGCTGCGTAAAAAGGGATCACTCCACAGACAGATGGCTGGCCCGACAGGTCCAAGTTCTGGTTGTTTTGCGCATGGGGCAGTCTTGGACCCAGACACAGGGAAAATTGTTGCACAGGGAAAATGGAAGAAAAGAATTACAAGAGTCGCCAAAAAACTAGTTGACGCAATAGAACTAGTCCGACAGGGAAAATATGTTCCCGATAGAGAGGACGACGAGCTTTCACTCGCCCTCGGGAATAAAGAACACTGGGGACGATGTCGAGGCAGAGGAGGCGGGGTTGGTTTTCTTGAAGGGTTTCCGGAGGACGCTGCATCTTATAGAAAACATTGCAGAAGTAAAAAGAGGGAGGCAGAGAGGTTTACTGCATTAGAAAGCCAGATGCATGATGTGAAGGAGCAACTGGCTTTAATTACCCAGCAAAGGGAATCTCAGCCGCGAGTAGAAGATCATGCAGTCGAAGTCTGCCCATCTCAGCGGAAAAGCAGCGTGGGTTCCACGCAGCAACAAGATCCTGCAGTTGATGAACCATCGGCGGCACGCTACCCCCCGTTGATGATATCACGGAGAAGACAAATTGTGAGTTACATGCGCCAATGAATAACCTTAGTTTTCCGGTGGCGAATGGCTATGCTTTACCACATCAACCTGGAGCAACCTTCCATTTTGGTGAGATTCCAGCTGGATTTGCTCGTGTCGGGTCACGAAAGTTTTGTCGGGATTCAACTCAATGCATCTTGACATTCCTGGAGCTGAAGGCGAGAAGACATTGGGAGAAGTCGAGCTTGGTATCGTTCTATGGAAGAAGAAATACATCAAGTTTCCAGACTCGGCGCCAAGGCCACCGACTCCTCCGGTTAGAAATTCACCACAGCAAAGTCCACCCTCCTCCCCCGACGATTGGGAGCCCACCGCGAGTCCATCGCCCGCGCCGTCCCGTCAGCCGACTGCTGCGCCCAATAGCAATTTCACAAAGCGGAAGCTGTTCACGTCGTCCCCTGTCAAGAAACGTGCAAGAAAACCCAAGGAAGTCAAGGCTCCTGAGAAGTTAGCTAGCGAGATGACTATGGAGGAATTAAAACTGAGCACACAAGGCGAGGCTAAAGCCTTTTTGAACAGAAAAAAAAGGAAAGACTGGAGGCAAGACTTGACCCCATAAAGGAACTTCTGAAGACTATACCAACCGAGGTAAAAGAGCGCACCGTTGACAACCTATATAGGTTTCCACAGCCGCCCCTTTCAGACTATGAGCGAGGTATTGACAAGGTACTTTCCTCACAGACGGAGAAAGAAAAAGCGTGCGGGAAAAGAGTTGCCCAACTCGGAGAACAAGAAGCACAATCGATCGCCCCGCTCATTGTGCCTTCTGACGCTCGGGAAATCGAGCATGGAGAAGTTGTCATTGGCGACACAGGTTACCAAATATCGCATATAACAATTCAACCTAAATTTGAACTCGGGCTGCCTCTGGTCGAAAATCCGAGTGCTCTAACAACACAGTTATATAAATTGAATAACTGGTACATGGCCGCCGCAAAACAAGGGAGAGAATATCTCATGGCGGGAGTTAAGGAACAACACTACTTCCGAGAATATGGTGTGCAGATTGAGTTCTCCGAACTTTTTCAGATGTACAATCAACTTGCTCTCGACAAATCTATCATCAGCTGCTATTGTCTGTAAGTAATTTATTCGTGTAATTTAATTATCTATAGTTAAGCTCGTTTCATTGATTGTAATTATCCACACAACATTCTTTTGTACGCTATTATGCAGAATGAAGATTCGTGAATGCCGAATGGGAGGAATCTGGGACATTGGGTTCATTGACCCGGATAAAGTTAATGAAGTCACCGTAGAAAGGCCTTTTTATGTCCAGGACACAGAGGACCGTTTGCTAACGTTTTTTAAGCGACAAAGTACCAAAAAGGAAATACTTTTTCCTTACAACTTCGGGTGAGTGTTACTGTCTTGTACACATTCTATTTTGCTTTCCCGATAATAAGTGTAATTGATGAGTTCTGAATACCTGCGTATATAAATGTGCGCAGGTTCCACTACATTCTGTTTATCATTAGACTCGACGAAGGAGAAGTTGAAGTCTGGGACTCATTAAGGAAAAATCAAGATGATTATAAAAGCGTGCGTCTAATGCTTAAGAGGTAATTTCAATCACAATATATCGTCCACTTTCGTTCATTTCCGGATATCAAAAGTATATAAAATAACTCCTCAATTCATTTTCTTTTCTGGGCAGGGTTTGGAGAAAGTTCATCGCGGAAGAACGCGGTGAATGGAAAGATAAGCTGGAGTTCAAGGCTAACATGTAAGTACTACTACGTATCTAGGTCTGTGTATCTTTCTAATACCATTATCATTCTCTTGATTATTATTTGATTAAATTATATTCTTGTATAGTGGTGTCTGCGACAACCACAGGGGACGCAACTATGTGGATACTACGTTTGCGAGTATATTCACATGAGGGTCAATGAGAGAGTCAATAGTGTAAGAAATCGAGAGGTATGTAAACATCATACACAACTTTTATTTTGCTACCATCAATTGTGTTTAGTTTCGATCATAACTGATTTGATCTCCTTCTTTTAAAGATGTCAAGGAAGCGGAACCATCTCCTACCAGAAAAACCGCGTAAAAGCTATTGCGGAGGAATTGGCGGGATTCTTGCTGACGCATGTCATAGATGAATTCGGTGAATTCCACTATGTCGAAAAATAGACTCACTCCGTGCATGTACTATAGCTAGCGGTGATCTTTATTGTAATTATGACTTTATATGTAATTAACGAGAGTCCTTTATATGTGTAGTGAGTACTTTATATGTGTAGTGGGTAATTTATACGTGCTCTCCTCCGAAACCTTGAAAAATGAGCGAAAAGGAAAAAAAACAGAAACCCTAAACCCCGAAAAATAAGCGAAAAGAAATAAAACCGAAAACCTAAACCTCCCTGGAAAAATAAGGGGGGGGGAAAAAATCCCGGGACCTTTAGTACCGGTTTGCATTACAAACCGGTACTAAAGGTCCTCCACCTGCGCGCGCGTTGTCGTGCCCACGTGGAGGGCCTTTAGTACCGGTTGTATATAAAACCGGTACTAAAGGGGTGACCCTTTAGTGCCGACCTTTTAGTACCGGTTGCACAACCGGTACTAAAGGCCCTATAAAACCGGTACTGATGCCCCTTTTTCTACTAGTGACGTACAGGGGACCTAGTCACCTAGCCAAGCTAAACACCATGCGGCATGTCCACAGAATCATCGGGTGATTGGAGGAGAGAGTGCCAACTATAGCTAGCACGAAAGAAATTTTGTATTTTTTGACACGGACGACAGAATCCCCGTCATGTATCACATCAGTTGAATGTTATGTCCAGGGTGGCATGTACATAAAGGGACTTTATGTACGAATAGGACGTCCACTGGCTAAGCTAAGCTAATTAATGACACCCTATTTGGCCGTACGTGGTTGTTGACCTTATTTGCATTCTGGCCGCTCCTTTTTAAGTTCCCACCGTGCGATTTTTTTTTTTTTCGAATGCACCGTTCGAAATTCAAGCTTTACATATAGTCGCAGTCGAGGAGAATGAGGGTGGAGGAGGAGCCGGTACGGGAGGTGGACGCACCGTCCTGGTGCGCACGAGAGGTGGACGCGCCGGCACCGGCGGAGGTTGAGGTCAATGCCGCCATCGCCGAGCGCTCGATGGTCTCCATGAACCCGGGGGAGTCCTTCTCGAGCTCAGTGGCCGATGCCACCAGAGCCCAGGTCACGCCGAGGAACTCGCCGTCACGGGCCTCGTCCTGCAGCGCGGGTGGTACCTCGAACCCCGCCGAAACCACCGGGGGCTTCACGTCCTCCAGCTCCTCCTTCACCTCCACCTTCACCCGCCGCATCGGCGTGTCGTTGCGGCGGAGCAGACGAAGACTCCCGCGTGGTGGCGACCGGCGATGCTGGACATCACGGATCACCACCCCGCCGCCTCTACTGTGTCCTCCTCCGCTGATGCCGCTGCTCCCACCGCCGCCGCGAGAGCAGAGGGAGAAGCAGCCGCCGCTGACACTTGGCTCAGGTCGATCCGGCACCGTCAAGCCAGCCCCCAAAGTTGGAGGCCCGGTTGACGGTGCCAGATAGTATTTAGGCCGGACGAGAGCTTTGAAACCCCCGACGTGACCGATTTTTCTGTCCGACACCCCAAAGTTCTCTTTTAGAAACCCGGTGGAGGTGCTCTGGCTAGAAAATATATTCACGGTGACCAGCCGGCCTAACTGCTCCACTAGCCTACTGTTATTCACGGTGAGTTGCTACTGGATTCCATGCATGGTCTACATGGAATCAGCGTACATGTCATAAAATAGAACGAGCCGGGCCTAACGACGTGCTAAGGTTGTGATTATCAGTATACTGGTATAGCTAGCATTGTTTGTTGGGTAGCTATAGCTATAGAGAATACGTTTCAGCGAGTAGCTGTTAGTGCACGGCTGCACGCAGACGAGATGAGATGCAGTTGGGGCGTCAGAGGAATATTCCGACAGGGCCAGCGAGTTGGGGCGTCACACACACAATATGCAGTCAGAGGGAGGATCTTATCCTAACTTACGGGAGCTGATGCATGCAACATATGCCATGTGCTACTCCTCAGTCCTCTGTCATGGCAGATGCGTCTGTAGACGAGTAATATTTCCTAAAACTATCATAATTGGGGCTAGATTTACATATCACTACCACTTTTGGTAAAAAATTCAAAAAACTACCAAGTCTAGGAGTGGTATTGCGCAGGGACGGAACCAAGAATATATAGTATAAAGGGGGCCAATTGCATATGAAACAAGTTGGAGGGGGCCATGTAGGTAATTTGGTTAATTTTGGGCTTAAATACATAGATTAACAAGGGAGATTCAACAAAAAAATTCACCATGGGGGGAGCCATGGCCCCAGGGCGCCCCCTGGTTCCGTCCCTGGTATTGCGCTAATTCCCGTCCAGATGCATTTTGACGGCAAAACTGACTAGTGAGATCCATTTGTAAGGGTCTAGTTGGCAGCAGCAAACGTGAAGAAGAGCTGGTGTTGACGTGGGCCCACCTGTCAGCCATCATCTTTTCCCTTCCCTCTTTCTTCCTTCTGATGTAGCTCTGGCTTGAGCTCGAGGCAACCGTGAGGGGGGTTGGGTGCACGATTCTGGATTGTGGTTGTGCATATCCTATCTGCGGATCTGGGACCACCAAGCCGTCCAGGTGCTCGACGGTATGACTTGTCCGGAAGCTACCGGAAGAGGGAGAATTAGTATGCTGCATGGCGGCGTAGCGCGGTGCCTCGATCCTCCGCGGATTGATCCCTCCCAGACCCAAGCCGCACATGGTGGAGCCGGGTAAGTCCTGGCGGCGTAGAGCACATGCCGGCGTCTTGGGCAAGAGGAGACCCGGGGGAACCACAGAGTGTCCGCTTCGTGGCCATAAGGAACACCCCGCGACACGATGAAGAGGCGGCACACGGCTTGGAGTCGACTAGGACAACTTCTTCCTCAACAAACTTGGCGCGGACGCGTTCTACCCCTCCCCCCGGCAACAATTAATAGCAGAATGAGGAGCCCCTCCTCCTTCCCGCGCTGGTCGGCCGTGTGACGGCTTCGGTCACTGGAGGAACCGGCCCGACGCTGCTGGTGCCAACGCTGGATATGTCGATGTTACTGCTCGATATTTGCAGGGTGAGGCCGGCTACGGCGCGGACGCCACCACCGCCGACGTGCGACGACAACTCACTGGCGGTTGACAATACCCCGACGCCGCAAGGAGCAAGTCGGAGTTGGATTCGGATCTGATCGAAGGGAGAGACTTTTTTTTGAGATTCGGAGTGAGAGACTTGAGGAGGAAGAAGAGAGGAGGGTAATAAGAAGGGAGGCTGACAGGTGGGCCCCATGTCCACCTCAGCTCCTTCTCCACATGTGCTGCCAACTGAATCCTTACAAATGGGCTCTACCTATCAGGGTTGCTGTCAAAATGCTACTCCCTCCCTCTCAGTTTATAGGGGCAGCACGAGTCCCTAGATCGTTAATTTGACCAACCTAACATGAGTTAAATATTATAAAAATTATACCATTTGAAATTTTAGATGTTATATTTTCTAATGGTGTAATTTTTATGTTATGCAAATCATATTAAGTTGATCAAATTGACGATTTAGGGACACGTGCTGCCCTTATAAACTGAGACGGAGGGAGTATTAGATGGGAATATGCGCTATTTATAACGTCGCACCGTAGAACCGCTAGGTTTTTGAAAAAATTATAGCAAACCAATACTGAGCAGTAAACCTAGCCCCAATTATGGTATTTCATGTAATTTACTCTATTTAGATCGGTGAGAGTACGTGCGTACATAAATACATCTTGGATCAATCCGTATACGCACGTACATATGTCTTTTGTGTAGGTATTTTCTCTAGACAGATATTATATCAAGGTGGCAAAATGGGGTGGTGCCTGTTTCCGCTGCAGTGCAAGCACACTGAGCTGGTTGCATTGGGCCCCATGTGGGCAGCCCACTAGTGGCTCGGCCGGCCCCCTCCTCTTTGGGGTGCGCCCCCACTTGGGCCTCCCCTTTCGGGTGAGGCCCATTTAGGTGGGCTGCTCCTTTTAAATGAAATTAAATATTTATTTAATTATTAATTACCTTAATTAATATTAGATACATACCATTAAATTATCTCGCATCGAAACTCCTTTCGTTACCCTCCGATCTCCATCGGATATTTCTCTCTTAGTTCCGACACTCCTTCGGAACCCCTTCGATCACTATCGGATAATTCTCTCTTATTCCAAAACACTTCGGAACCTCTCCGATCACCATCGGATAATTCCCGAAACCATTCCGGTGTTTGTCTCTCTTATTTCTTCAGTACCGAAACTATTCCTAAGCGTCGTCTACCCTTAAGCGTGCCACCCTACGGTTCGGGATCACTCCAGACATGATCGAGATTCCTCTCCGATCAATGACAAGCAGCAGGATCTAGAAACCCATGATAGCCCCTGTGCGTTCCACGAAGTTCTTTGTCGCTTGAACCTTATCGTTGTTCACCATTCCTTTTGTCACGCGATATCAAGTTTGTCTGAGATCCCCATCTCGGTCCTGACAATACTTATTTACTCGTCACATGCTTGCAAGACTTGATGTAATATCACCTAGTGGGCCTAGTGATATCTGTCTGTCACGCGGATGGACAAATCCCGCTCTTGATGCACACGCCTTAACGTATTCCTTCATGAAACCTGATAGACACCTTTTACCTTTATGATCACCCTGTTACGGTGTGACGGTTGATGCAGTAAAAGCTTCCCTCTGGAACAGTGATTAAATATGATCTCACGGTCTAAGGACTTGGTTACTACTACGTATCTTTTAAGTTATTGCAATGCCAATATACGTGACAGATCTCATTGCGTCTAACTTACTTTGGGTGGATGTCCATCACGTCATTCTCCAATGACATGACTCCATTGTCAATTGACATAAATGCCCATGATCAGGAAACCTTTATCATCGGTTGACGAATGGACTAGTCAAGTAGAGGCTACTAGGGACCTGGTTGGTTATATACCACACCTGTATTAATGTTTCCGCTTAATACAGTTATAGCATGATATAAAACTTATTATGAACATATATGAGTTATGCTAATAAAACACCTTTATTATTTGCCTCTAGGGCATAACTCCTACACCGACGTGCGACGACAACTCACTGGCGGTTGACAATACCCCGACGCCACAAGGAGCAAGTCGGAGTTGGGATTCGGATCTGATCAGAGGGAGAGACTTTTTTTTTTGAGATTCGGAGTGAGAGACTTGAGGAGGAAGAAGAGAGGAGGGTAATAAGCACTACTAGGAAACAGGCTATCTGTGGCGCACGTTTTAGACTTTCTGTGGCGCATCCTGGAAAAAGATGGGTGCGCCACAGAAACATCGCCAATAAATTACATTTCTGTGGCGCATGTTCTGTGGCGCATCCAGCTCCATGCGCCACAGAAATATTTTGGAAAATTTTGAATCTGGAAATTCAAAAAATCTGGAAAAAAAATGAAATATTTTTGGAAAACCTATATATTTGATTTTTTTCCAGTTTTTCTGAATTTTTTAACACATATCAAATGATGACTTCCCGCTAGGTCACCCATCCTCAAATTACTACAACCTAAGCACGCTTAACATCTAAGTTCTATTCAGAACTGCTACCCTTATGCTGCTCAAGTTCTTATTGATATAAGTATGATATCAACCCTCTTAAGCCTTGTATGTGTATATATATGTGAATGTAGTTTATGTGTGGTATGTATATATATATATATATATATATATATATATATATATATATATATATATGTGTGTGTTTTTAAATTTCGAAAAAATCAAAAACTTCAAAAGTTTCAAAAGCAAATCCAAAGTTTCAAAAAATCCAAAAAAATTCAAAAAATCCCAAAAATTTCGAAAAAAATAAAAATTCCATAAAATTCAAAAAAAAAATCAAAAAATCCCAAAAATTCAAAAATAAAAAAATCAGGAAATTCCAAATTTCAAAAAATTCGAAAAAATAAAAAATTCAAAAAAAATAAAAAAATCCCAAAAACCAAAAAAATTAAAAATCCAAAAAAATTAAAAAAATACTTAGAAGTTCAAAAAAATTCAAAAACATCTTTTTGAAAGTTTTCTTGAATTTTGAATTTTTTGAAACCTTTTGGATTTTTTTGATTTTTTGGATATTTCAAATTTTTTTTTTTGGATTTTTTGAAATTTGTTGGAATTTTTGGAATTTTTTTGCACTTTTTTGGGGTTTTTTGGATTTTTTGAATTTTTGAAATGACAAAAAATAAAAAAGAAGATTTTTTTCTACAAAATCAAAAAATATTTAGAAGTTCATAATTTTTCAAAAAAATCATAAAAATTCTTTTTTAGAAAAATATTGTTTTTTTTAATTGTTGATTTTTTTTGAAGTTTTCTGGATTTTTTGAATTTCTTGATTTTTTTGGATTTTTTGAGTTTTTTTGGATTTTTAGAATTTTTTTGATTTTTTCAAACTTCTGTGGCGCATATGCAACATGCGCCACAGAAAGCCACATTTCTGTGGCGCACATCCAACATGCGCCACAAAAATATGACTTTCTGTGGCGCATCTATGGCGCATCTATGGCGCATCTAACTATATGTGCCACAGAAAATCGTATTTCTGTGGCGCATTCGGTTTTCGTGCGCCACAGAATTTTGGAATTCTGTGGCGCATGCAAAACTATGCGCCACAAAAATGTTTTCTGTGGCGCATGGCTGTTTGGTGCGCCACAGAATATGGTTCCACCTATAGCTAGTTTCCTAGTAGTGAAGAAGGGAGGCTGACAGGTGGGCCCCATGTCCACCTCAGCTCCTTCTCCACATGTGCTGCCAACCGAGTCCTTACAAATGGGCTATACCTATCAGGGTTGCTGTCAAAATGCTATTAGATGGGAATCTACGCTATTTATAATGCCACACCTTAGAACCGTTAGGTTTTTGAAAAAATTACAGCAAACCAGTACTGAGCAGTAAACCTAGCCCCAATTATATATGGTATTTCGTGTAATTTACTCTATTTAGATCGGTGAGAGTACGTGCGTACATAAATATGTCTTGGATATACGTACATACGTCTTTTGTGTAGGTATTTTTTCTGGACAGATATTATATCAAGGTGGCAAAATGGGGTGGTGCCTATTTCCGCTGCAGTGCAAGCACACTGAGCTGGTTGCAGTGTGTCACGACTCACGATTGAGTCACCATGGAATCTCTGGGGCCGACAGGACCGGGGAGCCACAAGCTTCTCGTCGACACGTCGACCTGGCTACCCCTGCCGATTTCCAGCCGTTGCTGGCATAGGATGGATGGACGATCCATCGAGCAAAGTCGTTTGTCAGTGAGTGCAGCGTACAGCCGCCCCTCTGTCGATCGATCACGCCCACGGCCCCCATGCGCCTGTGATCTTTAGTATTATAAACGTTTGCTAATCTCATGTATGCATGTTGTCTGAGATTTATTTAGATCACTGTCACATGCATCAAATTGGACACTAGCAGTCATATTACTATGACTAAAACAAATGCCTCATTTGTTCTTTAATATAATTAAGATCAGATTTCCAAAAGTTCCCTTCCACGTGTATTACTACACCATTCGTTCGTTCTTCCGTGGAAAACATTTTATGCATATTTAGGCATTTCTTCTCTTTGATGGAAAATATTTGTGCCTCTATAGAGCTTTATTTTATTGGGAATGTCTAATTCTCGGTCGACTTAGATTTAACTAAATCTTAGTCAGTTGCACATAATTGCAAATCATGTGCAACTCTTAGATCAACACGAATCACGACACAAATCAAACGGTCAAGGAGGCGACTGAGATTTAACTAATTCTCAGTCAGTTGCACACAATTGCAAACCATGTGAACTCATAAATTAGCACGAATCACGACACAAAATGTAACGGTTAAAAAGGCGACTGAGATTTAGATAATTCTCAGTAGACTCTGAATTGGCAAAACCGTATTTTATTTTAGTCTGGGTAAACACGGCTCCATGAACTCAGTCTTCCTTCGAAACTATTCCGTCTCGTTTGATCTTGTTCTCCTTTTTTAGGTGATACTACTCCAATAATTCATTGAAATTTTTCTTCCATTTCAGAATTCTGATTTATATGATCCTTTTTGGTTAACAGATCTCTACTTCTTTTCATGCTTTCATAGCATTACATTCTCTCATTTTGTTTTATTTATTCTCTCAAACGGTTCTCCCTGGATTCGTTTGGAAACCAGAAAATTGACTAAAATAACAACAGATTCATGCACCTTAACCACATTTGTAATGTTCCAAATTATCAAAATTTTGTGTAAGGCAACTACACATTACCACCCGTGGTACTTGCCTATAAGACCCATGGTGTTCCTGCAAAGTTGTCGTTTTGGATATTGGCGCAATCTAGAAAATACAACTTTGACCACAAATTTATATTGCAATACTAAACTAAATTAAAATGATGTATATTACGAGATTACTTTTACTAGTATGCTTTTCAATTATATAATCTAATACTTTAAATATATTTGTAGTGAAAATGGTATAAGTCGGGAGCATTATTTTGACTCCCGGGTGCATATGCACCCTTTATTTAAAATGCATCTTAAACGTATTTTGAAATGTTAAAAAAATATAGAAAAAATATCCGTGTGTAGGTCTTCACATCCTTTGTTTTCCAAAAGTTGTTTCACGAAAAACAGATATTTTTTGTGGCATGTGTAAAAATAAATAAAAAATCGGTGCTAGCCCAAGGCTTTTCACAAGATAGTTTTTTATTGTTTTACGTAGATCTTAAAAAATGTCTTTTTTGCGAAACATTTATGTGCTCACATAGAATGTCGAGATGTATGCGCAAATTTTTTATTGGATTTTTTAATATTTTGAAATGTGCTTTTTTGGGTAAAACGAGCATATGCACCCGGGAGGCAAATTAAATGAATTTCTGGTATAAGTCTAACTATATCCTAGTCCAATTCGACTGGCCGAAGGGAGTAGTTAGAATGACGATCCTATATCAAGCTGGCTGATCCACCATCATGGTGCATGCAGCGACCCTACGTGTCCTCGAAATTCAAGATGTCACAGTGTAATATCAAGATCAATATTGCGAAATGCGACCTCTCTACCACCATTGCGAGATGCGACCTCCACCTCTCGGGATGGCGAGGGCAGTCCCTCCCCATCGGCGGTCATCTTCTCCTTGTCAATTCGGTCATTACCGCAAAATTCGCTCATGCGGGCCTTCTCCCCGCTGGTGCTGTGGAGGCCATTCATAAACGCCGTCATGCTTTCCTCTGGACCGGGGAATAGACCTGCACCAGTTGACACTGCAAGGTGGATTGGGATGATGTTTGTAAGCCTAAGAAGCTAGGTGGCCTCGGTATGCTTTCCATTCCTTTCCAAAATTCCGCCCTCCTGTCAAATTTCCTTTCCAAGCTCCACTCTCCCTCGAATGCTCCCTGGAATCTGTGGTTTCACCGCCAATACGGTTGGTCCAACAACAGAGATCTGGGGGATTTGCACCACCTCGACACTCCTATATGGAAAGGTATTGTTGCTGGTCTTGCCTTCTTCCGGCTCCACTCCTCTGTATCCATCGCCAACGGCCGTTTCACTGCCTTCTGGCTAGACTGCTGGAACGGGAATCCCCCTTCAGCACCCGCTACCCCGCTCTCTTCCCGCATACCACCAGACCACATGCACATGTCGTTGCGGTCCTTGGACCTTATGTCTCCCTATCCCTTGCACCTCGCCTCTCATCGACTGCTTCCGCCGAATTAGCCTCTTTGATGGATGAACTCCTGACCATTGAGCTTTCTCCAAATGAAGCTGACACTCGTGTTTGCCGACACTCACAAAAACCCTTTAAGAAGAGAGATTTCTATGCTAATCATTTTACGCATGTTCCAACTGACGATCTGGCTGTGAGAGTTTGAGGAAATGCTGCGCCTCTTAAGTGCGGGATCTTCAATTGGCTGGTTCGTCGTGGCCGTCTACCACCAACGACAGATGCTTTCGCCACCAGCTCGGTACGACGCCGAGCTTCCCTTTCTGCCCTCAGGTTGAAGACATCAACCATCTTCTCATCGGATGTTACAAAGCTCGGGAGATGTGGGATCACTTCTACCCTAACAGCACGCGGCAGATCTCTACTATACAGGATCTTTGGGATGCTAGGTGCAGCATCTATGAGGAGTCTACCATCTGTACTGCGGTGGCCTGGAACATATGGAAGAGACGCAATGCCAAAGTCTTCAACGGGATTGATGAACCGATGCGAACCAGCTGCTGATGCCTTGAAGATGTTCGCCTTTAGGCATACCTCTGCAATTCGCCTACTGTTGCCAACTTGCTTAGAGCCTGGTGCCTCTGTTTTGAGCCGCGTTGAGCTGTATTTTTTGTTCTGTTCATGTATCCTTTTCTCGCCTCCCCCTGTATATGTTCTGTAGCACAAACTCTTCATTTAAAGGAAATATAATCGTTCAGGCTGGCTAACGCCCGCCGTAGTTACAGTAAGAAAAAAAATATCAAGATCAATAGGCCCTTGACGGAGAGTACTCCCTTGATTACTGTTGGACCGACAGGTGAATTCTAATTTGCAAACCGCACATAGTCGTAGAGTCATATACATATACTCCCTCCGTTTCACAATATAAGATGTTTTAGCATTTCTTTACACTAAAACATGTCTAGATACGGATGGAAAGAAAAATACTAAAACATCTTATATTTAGGAACGGAGGAATTATATGAGATACTAGATGTTCAAGATGCAAAATGTCAACCGCTCTATGCAACATATAAAGCTATGCAAGCATGTATGGAGCAAATATGTAGACAAACTGTGAACCTGACAACTTGTAACATCGTTGTCCGTTCCACCAGAGAAAGTATATGCGTATTGCTTGCAAAGTTGCACATGAGCAAAAGCAGATCGATTGTATCATACAAGTAGAGGCTTTGTCCCCAAGCAACCTGCAGCTAACATGCACTAGCTATCTCAAAAGAAGTCAAAGTGGATCGCTTCAAGTAAAGAATATTAATTTGCAACGTCCAAGGTGGTATTCGGAAAGCAACACACTGGAAAGTTTGAGTATACAAAACAAAGTGGGAGAGCCAAAAACTTATCAGGAGAGCGACACTACCGGAAAATAAAATTTTGAAAAGCTGGCCGAAAAGGCACACTGAGATGACTTGCTTGCTAATTAACCGGTGCAAATTATAAAGGCTTCTTATATCTGCTGCCTCGCATTTGATGTGTTCATGCACTCCCACTAGCTAACTTAGCTAGTGCATCTGCAACTTTCTTTCAACTTTTCACCTTTCACAATTGCCTCAGATTGTTGGTGCTTATTTGGCTTGTAAAGATCACGGACTTGCCGCAAAAGTTAGCTAGTGCACCTTTGCAACATCGGAGGCACCAATTAGCAATTGCCTCTTGGTTCTATGAAAAGTACATGCATGAATTGAAAATGTATTGTTAAAATGCATTAAGAAATTTACACTTGGTCGCCCAGCCCAGGGCGACTCGGGAGCCCCCTGAAACCCTAGCGCCGCCGCCGCCTTCCTCCACCTCTCGCTTCGCCGTCGCCGGAGGACGCCGCCGGGCGAAGCCCGCGCGGCCGACGGCGGCGGCGGCGGCGGAGCGCTCGCTTGCGGCGGCCTTGGTCTGTAGGGCGGCAGATCGGGGCGCGCGCGGTGGTTTTCGTCCCGGCGGCGGCGGTCTCCCTCGTCGCGTGGGGTGGAGCCATGGCGCGGATGCGGAGATGCGGCGGCCGGCCCGCAGCGGGCTGCCCGCCGCGGCTGCCCTGCTCCTTTCGCGACGTCGATGGCGTGGTTCCCGGGCGGCAGCCCGTGGTGGTTGGCGGCGGCAGCCGGCGTGGCTGCGGGGGCGGCGCGACGGCTGGAGTCTGGAGGCGGTGCTGCTGCTCTTTGGGTGGCGCTTCTGCCGGCGAGGTGCCTGGAGAGGCCGTTCGTCCCCATTCCGGTTGCCTCCGCGAGTCGCGGTGCTCCCGGTGGAGATCGACGAGGTTCTCTGCCTCCAACTCTGCATCCCGGTGGCGCGGCGGGTCCGGTAGCGTGGGGGCTGCAGGCTCGGGCCAAGAATAAAGGTGGTTGACCCAGCTGGTCTTCGAGCGCCATGTCGCCGATCTGCTACATGTGGTTCTCCATGATCTGGCTGCCGACGTGTTCCGGTTTTCCCATCTGTGATCTCCGGTTTGGCGCATTGCGGCATTGGATATCTAGATCGGATTTGATCCGGTCATGCGCACCCTCATCTATGGCCAGAGATGCTTCATGTGGGTGTGGCGCGAAGCTTCGCTATCTTGTCGTGGTCATGCGATATGTCTAACAGATTTCCATGATATTGACAAGTAGCCAAGAAAGTCTTGGTGGCTGGGATCGGAGGCTTGTGCTGGCAGAGTGGAGGTTTGGTTGCGTTGAAGACTCTAGGCACAGTTTTCCTGTGTGTCAGGTGTCGGGGACTTGCAGCAGTGGCCTTGACAAGAGGGGGCGGCAACACGGGCGGACTGCTTTCCGGTGGTACTAAGTACCGAGTCGTGATGTTCAGGGTGAAAACTCAAGGTCTGGCCTTCATTGGCTGTACCTGGCAATGGCCTTGCTGAAGGCATTGTTTTGGACTCCCGGTCTTTCTTCAGGGTAAAAGCCCAAGGTCTGGCCTTCATTGATTGTACCTGGCAATGACCTTGCTGAAGACATTGTTTTGGAGAACCTTTTTGTGATCCGGGTGTTGTATTTTGGTGGTGGTTAGAGTGTTGCGGTTGCGAGTGTTCCATCACTCTGGCGGGGTCTTTTGTTTTTTGTTTTCTCTCTTTTTTATTTTTTTCTTTAGCTGTGTGCATCCTGGATGTTTTTTGATATCTTGTTGGTGCAGAGGCTGGGTGTAATTGGTATCTCTCGATATTAATATATTCTCTTTATCAAAAAAAAATTACACTTACGTGCGTGTGCCTATGGCCTAGTGACAAGAGTGGTGTTGTTCATTTTCACCTACCCGTGTGCAACCCCCATTATTATGCGGTGTCCCGTGTTTATTTGAGTACACGCAGGCATATGCACAGCGTATACCTGGTAAGTGAGGACGTGTGTGCGTGTCATGGTTAATGTGTTGGGTTATGTTCGTCTTCCTTCACTAGTGGAAAAACAGCCATAGGATGTTACCCTTAGTACCGGTTTGATTACAAACCGGTACTAAAGCTAGCACTAGTACCGGCTCCAGAGCCCAGTGCGCCGGGAATCTGTAGTACCGGTTTGTGCTGGACCTGTAGTACCGGTTCGTTCTACGAACCGGTACTAAAGGGTTTCGCGCCAAAAATGCTGCGGCCGCGGGGCCGGCGCTGCACCTTTAGTACCGGTTTGCATAGCAAACCGGTACTAGAGGGTGTGCAGCCTATTTCATCAACCCGACCCGCTCATTTTTTCATCTCCAACACATTTCCAACATAAATCTCTCCTCTCACACTCCAAACAAATCTCCATTTTTCTCCACCATTTTGTTAAGATTGGCGGCAACCATCTATCCAAGGGTTAGCAACATGATCCTTTCTTCCGGCGTTCCTAATTTAGCTCATTTCGTATAGTTTAACTCGTTTCACTTTTTTAGTGCTAGCAAGGTGTTTGATGAAATGTCTAAGTTAGTGATTTCATTCGTTTTATATGCAATTTGAGCTCAAATTAAAGTATGCTTTGTTGGTTTTAGTATCTTCCCCGTCCTCACCGCCGTCGATCGCCAGCGCCGTCCCTAGCCGGCACCACCTCGGTGAGCCTACTTGTTTTTATGTTTTATAAAAAAACTTAGTTTTATGTGATAGATGCATAGTTTTACTTTATAATTTTCTTACTTGTATGATTGTTTTTTTATGTATAGTGCCATGGTTTTGATATCCGTCCCCGTCGGCCCTCGTCCGGTCTATGATTCGGATGTGGTATACTTTTATAACTATTTGTTTCATTTTGTCATGTGACAATTATGCCGACCAACTTGACATAGATATTTTATCTAGGAGGTAGTTGAACCAGAAATTACAACCGACCCTCTTGTCGAGATGCTCAATTTATTTGAGAAAGAAAATAATGATTTGAAAGAAAAATTGAAAAGAAGTGAAGATCTTCGTCTGCAATGCCTAGAAGAGAAGATGAAATTGGACTTGAAGTTTGCCGACGTCGTCGATGATCACCAGATCAAGATGGATGCAATGCGCTTGAAGATTAAAAAGATTAGAAAATATGCCATTAATCAAGAGGCTTGGTATCATTATGCTGTTGGTTCAGTAGTTACCTTAGTTGCGATTTTCATCGCATTTTTTGTTGGTTTTAATTTTTTTAGATAGTTGTATGTTAGTTTGAGTGTATGTTTTATGAGAACTATGTATTACATTTGGTCAGTACTCTAATTTGCTTTTAATGTGATGAACTTGAATATTAATTAATTTTGTCACTCATCTATTTATGAAGTAGTGTAATTAACGGTTATTGATATACTTATATAATGCAGATGAACCGACAATGGATGTACGGTGACCGACGTTGTCCCGAGTTTATTAATGGCATGCATAATTTTCTCCACGTGGCTGAGGCAAGCAAGCGGTCGAATGGTTTCATGTGTTGTCCATGTAGTTCCTGTAAGAATATGAAGGATTACTCTACCTCAAGAACCATTCACGCCCACCTGTTACAGAACGGTTTCATGCCCGGCTATAATTGTTGGACAAAGCACGGAGAAATAGGGGTTATAATGGAAGACAACGAAGAAGAAGAGGATAACGACAACTATCCTATGTTCACTGAACACGATGATATGACAATGGGGGGAGACGAAGACGCAGAAGAGCTCATTTTTGATGACCCCGATGACGATTTAGGTCGGGCCATTCATGATGCGAAGATTAACTGCGGAAGTGAAAACGAGAAGTTGAAGTTGGAGAGAATGTTAGAGGATCACAACAAATTGTTGTACCCAAATTGCGAAGATGGTCAGAAAAAGCTGGGTACCACATTAGAATTGCTGCAATGGAAGGCAGAGAATGGTACTTCTGACAAGGGTTTTGAAAAGTTGCTGAAAATAATAAAGAAGATGCTTCCAGGGGAGAATGTATTGCCCTCTAGTACGTACGAAGCAAAGAAGGTTGTCTGCCCTCTAGGATTAGAGGTGCAGAAAATACATGCATGCATCAATGACTGCATCCTCTACCGCGGTGAGAAGTACGAGAATTTGAATGCATGCCCGGTATGCGGTGCATTGCGGTATAAGATCAGGCGAGATGACCCTGGTGATGTTGAGGGCGAGCCGCGCCCCAGGAAGAGGGTTCCTGTCAAGGTGATGTGGTATGCTCCTATAATACCACGGTTGAAACGTTTGTTTCAAAACAAAGAGCATGCCAAGTTGTTGCGATGGCACAAAGAAGACCGTAAGAAAGACGTGATGCTGAGACACCCCGCTGACGGGTCGCAGTGGAGAAAAATCGACAAAGAGTTCAAGACATTTGCAGATGACGCGAGGAACTTAAGATTTGGTCTAAGTACAGATGGCTTTAATCCTTTTGGAGAGCAGAGCTCCAGTCATAGCACCTGGCCAGTGACTCTATGTATCTATAACCTTCCTCCTTGGTTGTGCATGAAGCGGAAGTTCATTATGATGCCAGTGCTCATCCAAGGCCCGAGGCAACCCGGCAACGACATTGATGTGTACCTGAGGCCATTAGTTGAAGAACTTTTACAGTTGTGGGATGAAGAAGGTGTACCTGTGTGGGATGAGCACGAACAAAAGGAATTTAACCTACGAGGGTTGTTGTTCGTAACCATCAATGATTGGCCTGCTCTTAGTAACATTTCAGGACAATCAAACAAGGGATACAATGCATGCACACACTGTTTAGGTGAGACTGACAGTATATATTTGGGAAACAAGAATGTGTACTTGGGGCATCGTCGATTTCTTCCAAAACAACATGTCGTAAGAATGGGAGGAGGCAAGCATTTCAGAGGTGAGGCAGATAGCCGGACGAAGCCTACCCGCCCTACTGGGGATGTTATATATGATATGGTGAAGGATTTAAAAGTGATCTTTGGAAAGGGTCCTGGCGGACAATCTGTTCCGAATAACAGTGCCGGACACGTACCCATGTGGAAGAAGATGTCTATATTTTGGGAGCTACCCTATTGGAAAATCCTAGAGGTTCACTCTTCAATCGACGTGATGCACGTGACGAAAAATCTTTGCGTGAACCTGCTAAACTGCTTGGGCGTGTACGGGAAGACAA
The DNA here is from genome assembly GCA_012064385.1 of Puccinellia tenuiflora. Classification (NCBI taxonomy): domain Eukaryota; kingdom Viridiplantae; phylum Streptophyta; class Magnoliopsida; order Poales; family Poaceae; genus Puccinellia; species Puccinellia tenuiflora. Next base: position 284,501 of record QRDG01000249.1, on the reverse strand, counting down.
AAGATACACCGGATGCACGGCAGGACCAGCAACGTATGCACGAACGAGACAACCTGAATCCAGAGAAGTATCAAGGTCTGCCAGCTACGCTCTTACAAAAGAAGAGAAGGAGATCTTTTTTGAAGTCCTGAGCAGCATCAAGGTCCCGTCTGGCTTCTCGTCGAATATAAAGGGAATAATAAACATGACAGAGAAAAAGTTTCAAAACCTAAAGTCTCATGACTGCCACGTCATTATGACACAATTACTTCCGATTGCATTGAGGGGGCTTCTGCCAGAAAATGTTCGAGTACCCATTGTGAAGCTATGTGCATTCCTCAATGCAATTTCTCAGAAGGTGATCAATCCACTAACTCTATCAAATTTACAGAAGGATGTGGTGCAATGTCTTGTCAGCTTCGAGTTGGTGTTTCCACCATCCTTCTTCAATATTATGACGCACCTCATAGTTCACCTAGTCGAAGAGATTCACGTTCTCGGTCCTGTATTTCTACACAACATGTTCCCCTTTGAGAGATTCATGGGAGTCTTAAAGAAATACGTTCATAACCGTGCTAGGCCAGAAGGAAGCATCTCCAAGGGCTATGGAACAGAGGAGGTCATTGAGTTTTGTGTTGACTTTATTCCTGACCTTAAGCCGATCGGTGTTCCTGAATCACGCTATGAGGGGAGACTGCGTGGAAAAGGCACGCTAGGAAAGAGAGCAAAAATAAATATGGACGGACATTCTTTCACTAAAGCACACTACACAGTCCTACATAATTCCAGCATGGTGGCTCCGTATATATTGGAACACAAGGATATTTTACGCTCAAAATATCCGGAGCAAGGTGAAGATTGGATTGATGGAGAACACCAGACGACTTTCGGCGGTTGGTTGCAAACACATCTCATTAATGACACCACTATTGAAGAACAACTATACTTGTTGGCCAAGCAACCATCTTTTTGTATATCGACTTTTCAAGGGTACGAGATAAATGGGAATACATTTTACACGATCGCCCAAGATCAAAAGAGCACCAACCAAAACAGTGGTGTCCGCTTTGATGCAGCAGACGACAATGGGAAGAAGGTCACATATTATGGGTACATAGAGGAGATATGGGAACTTGACTATGGACCTACTTTCAAGATCCCTTTGTTCCGGTGCAAATGGTTCAACCTGAAAGACGGGGTGCAGGTAGACCCACAGTACGGAATGACTACAGTGGATCTCAAGAATCTAGCATACGAGACCGAACCATTCGTGCTTGCCAGTGAAGTGGCCCAGGTTTTCTATGTGAAGGACATGTCTACCAAACCGAAAAAAAGAAAAGAAAGGCAAGAGGACACATCATATGATGAGCCAAAGCGCCACATAGTTCTTTCAGGAAAAAGAAACATCGTGGGAGTGGAGGACAAGACAGACATGTCAGAAGATTATAATAAGTTTGATTATATTGCACCCTTCAAGGTGAAAACTGACCCAAGCATCGTGTTAAATAACGAAGATTGTCCATGGTTGCGTCGCAATCAGAAGAAAGGGAAACACACGAAGAAAACTCAGAAGACTAGATAGGGATGTGTTGGTGATGTGTAATAATAAACTTGGCATAGTTTGTTTGAATGGGTCCATATTCCACACAAACATGCATCTTGGAAGCACGGACAATGTATTAAACCTTTTATCAAATGCACACGGTTTCCCCGTCATACAGCCCAACGGTGGCTCGTGAGTGCCTGCATATCAAATGCACCGTTGGGCTGTATGACGGGAATCCGAATGATTTGTATTCGGTCGATGAACTGAAGTGAGCAGCAAATCGACCTTCGATCCAAGCAGCCGCAAGACTTCTTTGATGATCTAACGACCGTCCCAAAAAGTGTTGGGAATGTTGTAGATCATCAAAGAGCCTTGCAGCCACTCCCACCTCCTCGGCAATTCATCATTGTGTCACCCTAATCCAGTGGTTGGATTCAACCTACCCGAGGGCTTGTGTTAGGGAACATGCCAGCGGGTAGGCTAAATCCAACCATTGGGTTCGGTGGCAAAGGTAGACGCTCGTTGTGTGCCATTTCGCAGCAGGGACGTCGCTATTTATAGGCGATTAGAGAAACACACCCCTGATCCAACGGCTCACAAGCGCTGTAAAGAAACACACCCCTGATCCAACGGCTCACAAGTGCTTGAAAGAAACACACGATCCGTGTGCTTCTTTAGTCCCGGTTGGTAACACGAACCGGTACTAAAGGCACTGATCCAACAGCTCACAAGCGCTCGAAGGAAACACACGATCCGTGTGCTTCTGATCCAACGGCTCACAAGCGCTCTAAAGAAACACACCCCTGATCCAACGGCTCACAAGCGCTTGAAAGAAACACACGATCCGTGTGCTTCTTTAGTCCCGGTTGGTAACACGAACCGGTACTAAAGGCACTGATCCAACAGCTCACAAGCGCTCGAAGGAAACACACGATCCGTGTGCTTCTGATCCAACGGCTCACAAGCGCTCTAAAGAAACACACCCCTGATCCAACGGCTCACAAGCGCTTGAAAGAAACACACGATCCGTGTGCTTCTTTAGTCCCGGTTGGTAACACGAACCGGTACTAAAGGCCCTGATCACTCTATATATATATGTAGGCTTGGCCTCCATTGCCATATCACATCTAAACTCATATCTGCAACCTCATCACTCGGCGACGATGTCCATGTTGGACCAGAGGGGCGATGTGCGGGACTGGGCTCCACCGGGCTGGCACTGGGAGGTGCTACCTTCCGGGACGCGCAGCTTGGTGAGGAATCCGGGTGACGTCGTCGACCCGGATCTTCTGTGGTGGCAGTCGCGTGGGCCACGCTCGGTGCAGAGGGAGCCGGCCTCCGAGGAGGTGGTACGTCGCCGTATCAGGGAGGAGGATGAGCACGTCCGTCGCTACATGTATCTATTGGATAGGCAGTATGACAGTAGGTGGTCGTTTCTTCAGAGGGTTCCTTCTCACGTGAGCTATGACCCTGTGAGGGTTCCTTCTCTTTGGATGCGCAGCGCCGGAGGCTCAGCACCCCGCAGCTCAGGAACTTGGAATATGTCCTAGGCAGTACGACAGTTCTGTTGAAAACTTGTTCACAACAAAGAGCTATCTCCTCCTAACATTCTAGGGTTTCTGTCGAAATAACGGGTGTTATGGCCAAATACATGCATGGCATAGTTTGTTTGAATGGGTCCATATTCCACACAAACATGCATCTTGGAAGCACGGACAATGTTGACGAAGGAAGTTTTTTTTTATTGAATAAAAAAACCATTTTCCATTTTTCGAGTGTCAGAAATGGTTTTTTTTGTGAAGGACCTACCAGAAATATGTTGCAAAACTTGGGTGATTCATTTTTTTAATATGCTAGAACATGTTATATGCACAAATAATCAATTTGTTTTCAAAGAAAAGATTTCCATCCACCTCTTTTAAAAATCACAAATTTCTGCCGATTCTGCTGGAAATGGGACAAATTTCTAGACTTAATTATAGTTTCTAGAAATATTTAATTCCATTTTGAAATTTAAAAATTTGAAAATGTTACAAAACATCACAAAATTATTATGAGTTGATATTTTTTAATTTTACAAAATTTTAGAAATTAGTTTCATGTCATTTGGACTTTTCTTTCAAAAGTTATAGTTGTTTTAATAAAATAGGAAAAGAAAAAGAGAGAAAAACCCTTTGGTACCGGTTGGTGAGAAAAACCGGTACCAAAGGTCGAGCGGTTCGCGCCCAATTTTTGGTGGATCTTTGGTACCGGTTGGTAGCTAAAACCGGTACCAATGCCTCTTTGGTACCGGTTGGTGGCACAAACCGGTACCAAAGGTCAAAAACAAGGCTCCAAGAGCGCGGGACTTGGCCATTCTTGGCCAAATCACCGCAGACGAACCGACGCGCCTCCGGGCTCCTGATCGCCGACGAGACGCCGTCAGGCTGCCGCCGCCGGGAATCGCTCCCTCGCGCCCTGCGCCGCCGCCTGCGCAGCCGCCAGCACGCCCCTGCGCCGCCGCCTGCACGCCCCTGCGCCTCCACCTCGGTGCGCCGCGCGCCGGCCCCGAACGCCTCCACCTCCGTGCGCCGGCGGCCCCTGCCCCTCCACCTCCGTGCGCCGCCGGCCCCACCACGCTCCTCCGCCTCCACCACCGTGCGCCGCCGGCCCCTGCCCCTCCACCTCCGTGCGCCGCCGGCCCCTGCCCCTGCTCCACCACGCGCCTCCGCCTCCACCACGCGCCTCCGCCTCCACCACCTCGCCTCCACCACGCGCCTCCGCCTCCGCCTCCGGCCGTCTCCACGCGCCTCCACCACGCGCCTCCGCCTCCGCCTCCGGCCGCAGGTACTAGTTTTTTTTTGTTTTTTTTCTTAGTGGTTATTGTTATTTTTACTTATTTACAAATGTCTCAATATTGTTACATATAAATTTAAGTAAATAGAAACACTAGAAAATTAGTATTAGAATTATTAGAATTTTTAAGTACTTAGAATTATTAGTTTTTTAAGTACTTAGATATTAGTTTTTTTAAGTACTTAAATATTAGTTTTTTTAGTACTTAGAATTATTAGAATTTTTAAGTACTTAGATATTAGTTTTTTTAGTACTTAGAATTTTTAAGTACTTAGATATTAGTTTTTTTAGTACTTAGAATTATTAGAATTTTTAGAATAGAATATTAGTATTAGAATATTAGTATTAGAATTATTAGTATTAAAATATTAGTGTTAGAATTTTGTAGTGAATTGCTATTTAAAATTTTCTATTTCAAATTTGCCAAGTGAATTTGCTATTTAAAATTTTGTAGTGACATTGAGCTATGGATCCGGACTCCCCCCCCCCCTTCATCCGAAATGAGGAGGAAGAAGATTTGGTGCAACAAGTGATATATAATAATGCCCGACCATATGAGGATGACGATGGCGAAGACTTAACCACACAATTTCTGAACGACTCCGGTGAAGGACTTGAGTCTGAAGAAAGAAGGGCCGACGAAGTGCCCTTAACAAACTCCGGCAAGGTGTATATTATGGCAATGCTATATCAGTAGATGCATTGATTTATTTGTATTGCACTTATTAACGAACCTTTTTTATTTTAGCCTTGTGGATCATCGAGCAAATCTGCTAAAAAGCAAGGTCCTCGAGGCCCGACGAAACCTCTATCGGGCGAGGCTAAATTATCCCTCACCGCATTTAAGGCTAGTGGCGAACCGGTGGAACCAGCAGAGAACGTCAAAAAATTTATAAGTCAAGCTGGAGTTCTTGTTAGGGACATTGTACCGATCACCATTCCAGATTGGCATAAGCCGAAGAAGGCGGGGGTTGGCGATGAAGCTAGTTACGTCAGCGACGCTACAAAAGAGGTACTTTGGGGGAGTCTGCTGCCATACTTCAACCTACCGGTAGGCTTCACGGAAGGCCAGACGAAGAAGCTCAAGGAATGGACTTTTAAGAAGATGGCCGTACAATTCCAGACCTGGAAGAAAAAATTATGGGACAACTATGGACCTGAAGGTCCAGAATTCACTGGAAGATTTGAGAAGCTAAAAGCCCTCTGGCCCGCATTTAAGGCGTATAGGAGCTCGTCAGAGTATAAGGCCCGATCAGCCATAAATGTAGAAAATGCTAAGAAGAAGCAATATTTTCATAAATTGGGGTCAGGTGGCTACAAGAGTGCCATTCCTAAGTGGAAAGCATATGAAGCTGAACTGCTGAAAAACGGGGTCATGCCACAGACATACGACTGGCCCGAGCGGTCCAAGTTCTGGTTGTACGCGCATGGGGCAGGGTTGGACCCAAAGACAGGGCGAATCGTTGCAAAGGGTAAATGGAAGACGAAAATTGAAAAAATCGCCAAGGAGCTTGAAGATGCAGTAGATAAGGTCAGAAAGGGAGTGTACATTCCCGATAGAGAGAATGACGAGTTGACACTAGCTCTGGGGAATCCAGAACACGTTGGACGAGTACGAACCCTCCCAGGTCTCACCATGAAGGATGCGTGGCCGGAGTGCGCAGACAGTTATAGAAGCCGTTCGAGAACGAAGAAGAAGTGCGCTGACCGATTATCGACATTGGAACTTAGGGTGCAGCAGCTGGAGCAGAATCTAACAGACTCAACTACTAGTCGGCAGAGGGCACCTGATCAGCAACTTCTTATAGAAGATCCTCAAGCCGATGCCGCCCCATCTCAGCCGAAAAGCAGCGTGGGTTCCTCGCATCTTGAAGGATGTGGAGCAAGCTACCCCGTGGATTATGTCACGGAGAAGACAGAGTGCGAGCTACATGTGCCAATAAGGAACATGTCCGTTAAGGTGGCGGTCGGCTATGTTTACCCACAACAAGATGGAGCAACGCACCATCATCAGCCCATTCCAGCTGACTGTGCTCTTGTCGGGGTGGATGACATTGTGCCTACTTATGAAACAATGGATCTTGATCATCCTGGAGGTGACGAGGAGAAGACACTGGGCGATGTCAAGCGCGGTTTCGCCCTCTGGAAAAAACAATACATCGTCTTTTCAGGCCCCGTGCCAAGGCCACCGACTCCTCGTGGTAGAAGTCCACATGTGCAACAAAGTCCACATGAGCCGCAAGGGCCATCGACTACTCCTGCTGGCAGTCCACATGAGCAGGAAGGGCCATCGACTCCTCGTGGTAGCAGTCCACATGAGCAGCAAGGGCCATCGACTCCTCGTGGTAGCAGTCCACATGAGCAACAAAGTCCACACCTACCGGAGGGGGGGCCCAGCGCGAGTCCACCACCTCGGTTACCTCCGCGTAAGAGAGCGCCCGTTAAGCGGAACGGTTCGCCGCCTAGGAAGATGCCTAGATTGGAGAGAACACGGCCGCCTCTTGAGAAGTTACCTTGGGAAAGATCTGAAGAGGAAAACAAGGCCATCGTTCAAGCCCAGGTGGATGCCCATTTTGCTAAGAAAGTGCCAGAGATACCTTTTGTGAAGACGCTAGATCCGGTGAAAGTCGTGCGTACCGTGGAGAATCTATATGACCCTGAACCGGTGTCATCAGACTATACGCGTTCTATTGAAAGGTCATATGACGAGATGGTCAGGGTGCAAAAAGGAGAACCGGTGATCCAAGTGGAAAAAGGGAAACAGGTGGTCGAGTCAAATAAAAGGAAACAAGTTCCCCAGCTCGGAGAACAACCCGTTCAATCGGTCCCCCCTCTCAAGGTGTTTGACGAGAAGGCCATTCAAAGTCGTCAACAACAAACAACCGGTACCGATGACGCCTTACTTGAAGTAGCATATCAATTTGTTCAAGGGAATAATTTGGTCGAGAATGTCCGCGCCCTACCAACAAGAATGCGCCAACTGCATAGCTGGTACTTGAATAGTGCAAAGGACGGGTTCGATTCTATCATGGTGAGAGTTAAGGAGGAGCACTACTTCCAAGAATACGCTGTGTCCGTTGACTTCAAGGAACTTTTTCAGTTATACAATCTCCTGGCCATCGACAAATCGTTGCTCAGTTGCTATTGTCTGTAAGTGATTTATTTATGTAATTTGAGAAGTCTTAAGCTCAGTTCGTTCATTTTCTGCAATTGTCCTCAATTTAATCTTTTGTGCGCTATATTATGCAGATTGAAGATGCTCGAATGCAAAAGGGATGATATCAACGACATTGGGTTCATTGACGCGGAGACAATGCATCAAGTAACCATAACGGATCCCCTGCATAACAAGGATACACCGGCGACTTTGCTAAGGTTTTTGAAGCGACAACGTGACAAAAAACAAATACTTTGGCCTTACTTGTTCGAGTGAGTGTTACTGTCTTCTTTATCGTCATTATTTGAATACTTTGGCCAGATGTTAAAATTTTAAGTAATGAGTTATATCTATGACACTGCATATTTAAACGTGCGCAGCTTCCACTATATTCTTATCGTCATTAAAATGCACGATGGAGAAGTTCTAGTTTATGACTCACTAACCACAAAGCCTCTAAAGTACAAGCACTGTTTTGATATGCTCAAAAGGTAATTTTAATTAATTCTTATCGGCTTCATCGTTAATTTGATGATGTCAACTCTTTTATTGATTTTCTTTGTCGGGCAGCGTATGGGAAACGTTCATCGCGGAAGATCCGGAAGGTGGATGGAAACCGAAGCTGATATGGCGTCCGAGAGTAAGTACTACTATATACCTAGCTACGTCCACACACATTTATCATACTTGATTATTGTTTGATTGAATTATATTCTTATACAGAAATGCGAGCAACAACCACAGGGGACTAATCTATGTGGTTACTATGTTTGTGAGAACATTCACAAGATTGTCAACGAGAGAGCGAATAGTAAATTCAATAAAGAGGTACGTAAACAATATTCACAAATTTATTTTGTTACCATCAGTTCTGCTGAGTTTCAGTCATAATTGTTTTATTATGATTTGATACATACATATACACATGACTCAATGTATTCATTTCGATCTCATTCATTTGCAGTTGGCAAGAAAGCGGGAGAAGCTCCCCCGAAAGCTCCGCTTCCAAGCAATTAGCGAGGAATTGGCGGGATTTTTCATTCGGGAAGTCATACCTCCTTCCGGAGAGTACCACCTTGTTTCAATATAGTATGCCTCAATGTAATAGTGAGCTAGGAACATGTAATATATTGTATGTCTCGGAGAGTACTACTTAATTTGCGATCTTATGTAATTAATTACTTTTGTTATATATATGCACCAAGTTGATATGCATCAAATTGATCTTCATGTAGATATCTTATATATTCCAAACGCGTTTCTGGCGCATCGAAGCGATACTGATACAACGAACGGTCCAAATACAGACCCTATAAACCCTGGATTCTCTGCGTTTTGGCACGGCAGAGAAATGCACAATTCTCTGCCGCGGCAGAGAGTGCAGGTTTACGGTCCCAACCCTTTGGTACCGGTTCCTGTTACGAACCGGTACCAAAGGTCTCCAGCCCTGAGGCTCCCGGCCAGCCCACGTGGAGGCCTCTGTAGTACCGGTTCCAGACTAGACCGGTACTAAAGGTTGGGGCCTTTAGTACCGATTAATTAGTACCGGTTGCCTAACCGGTACTATAGGCACTCTGGAACCGGTACTAGAGCTTGTTTTTCCACTAGTGCTTGTACACTCTCCTAATGAAAAAGTATACTTGCTACCATATTTTCGGTAACTCAAACTTCTATTTTAGTTTACCATATACTCCCTCCATTCCAATGTACGTGACACTCTTGGTTTCCATGTTTCAATTTTGACAAATAAATTATAATGTTAGTCCGAAATCAATCATATAACTTTCATGACATATAATCCAAGTTTCGTTGTCAAATTAATGGTCAAACTGTGACCTCGAAAAATGCCTGCACCACTAATTTTTTTCGATAAAGGGAATTTTCATTTCAATGTATTAACGATACAAAGTATGCATTACACCCGCCATCTGCATAACAAGATGCACACACCCTCCAGCAGCCGACATAGTAGCAAAAATAAAAGGAGAAAATGACCACAGACGGATTACAGGTATAACTTTAAAACCTCCTATGGAACTAGAGGACCAATCCGAAAATCAGTAGGCCATCCATGTCAGATCCAAATATCCTACGCCGTGTGCTCCAGTCGTACAGACGCCACCATAAAAAGGTCTTGATTTTCCACCCGTTGTAATGTGGACCACGAACAGAACAAACTTGTGCTTCATTGTAACACATGCATAAGAGAAGAATTTTTATCATTAAAAATCTTGGCATTCCTACATAGCCAGAGCGACCATATAACGGCTAACGCTCCCACCCTAATAATAGTTTTATCCTTCTCATCAACACATGTAGCTAGGTGCCAAAAATATTTGTAACAGAACGTGGTGGATATAAGTAAAAAACTGTTTAAATGGCCGACCACATAGAACAAGCCACTTTGCATTATGGTTTATATGGACTGAGAAAGTTTATTGATTGAGAAAGTTTATACCTTAATTTGCATTTTTATGTTACATGCATGTAACTCAAAAGCATCTTTCAGAATAAAGATTCCTGCAAAGATTCAAGATAGCAACTGGACAACAACTTACACATTGGCGTTTTGTAGTTAGAGAGTTGGATCCAACATTAGCTGCGTTGGCTTTTGGCTTTTGCACGTCGGCAAACTTTTACCACCTTTGGTTATTCAAGCCCAGCACATCATACCTTTTTTTGCAAATAGTACTGTATCATATGCTACAATTGTTTTGATTTTGCACCGTCCTTTTGCACATCGATGTAGTATATATTATAGCAACGGGACATACATGCGTGCCGGTCACACAGCCAGCGGTTCGGTACCCACAAAAGCAAAACTAGAAATGCCAATACTGGAACGTGTCCAAAGGGAACGTTATGTACTTGTTGGAAATGAATCAGCGATATGACTGTACCTTTTCTGGTCACAGAATATAACGATTTGTACTTGGGTACACGGCTGACACATTGTGGACAATATAAGGACGCCATTTATAAATCACTTGACCTAACATGTGCTGGCCAATCAGCTACAAAATATACAAAGTTGTTTCATTGGTGCTTAGGAACAACCAACAATTAGCAACAGCTTATCAGTTGCACAAAAGTGTCTTTTTCGCTCCGTAGTGCTTGATAGATAGTTACAAGTGGTTCTTTTTTCTTTTCGAGGCCTCCTTTAAGGTAGTTAGGACATGACCGACATGGGCATAGCTAGCGGATGAGCCTTGACTCAATCGGAATTCTAGTAAATTTTGTGGGACCAAGTCATATTTACAGTAGTAACTTGCCAATTAGCCACACAATGAGACTACACGTCGCAAATTTTGATTTTTGTTACCATAAGTATTTTCATCGAGGGTCAACAACATTTTACATAGAGCAACCTATTCGAGGCAGTGCTAAAGTTTGACAGAGCATCTCTGAAGGAGCAAACTTCATTTCCCTGAGTGGAAGACCAACATATCTAAAAGAAAAAGTCATCTCACAAGTCACAAATCATGATTAAAATCGCTGGAGTCTAGCCCTATTTGAGAGACTAGATTTCATATATGCACAATATCAACAACCATGTGTGTCTTTGGTCACTTGATGATGTAGTTGTTCTCACAAAAATAATCCCTAATTTTCTGGATTTCTAACCCCCTAAAATATTGAATTTCTTGTGGAACTTGTTGGCAGGCAGCAGAGGGAGATGAGGGCCACTATTTCATCTTGAGAACTACTTTTTGTCTATTTGTATTGCTATGTTTGAAAAATAAAGAAATTAATATTTTTGTGAATCATAATGTTGTGAGGCTTGATTGGGCTATATTGTTCTTCCAATAAATTTGAGGATTGCACGTGTGATGTTGCAAAAATAAAAGTTCAGATCCTCAACACAAATCTTAGCTCGGTCGTTGATTACCGATTGTTTATTTTTTCCATTAATCATCATTGTTGGTGCATATATGTGTCGTCTCTTCCCATTTGTCACGTCACACGAAGGAGGTTGAAATACGTTTGACACACCTACTCAGTCGAAAACAGTCAACTATAATCTCAAGCTACCATCCGCGAACTTGAAGAGGTAGAGGAAATGGCGAAGCCGACGATGGAAACCTCACAGGAGCAATCGAGTGACGCGGCGAAGCCGGGTGGTTTGTACAAATTAGCGTTTGGGTTATGGTTTTATGAAGCTTGATTTTGTGGTGTTGTTACGTGACCCGTCGAGACCGAGACTGCGTGACACTAGTAGAAAAACCACCTTTGGGACGCTGCCGAATTGGCATTAGGCCCGGTTGACTGATAAACCGGGACCAATGCCTGGCATTGGTCCCGGTTCGAGCTGCCAGGGGCCCGTGGAGCATTGGTCCCGGTTCGGTTGGGGACATTCGTCCCGGTTCGTGGCACGAACCGGGACCAAAGCTGTCGCGGAGGCTTTGGTCCCGGTTCGTGCCACGAACCGGGATGAATGCCCGAGCTTTGGTCCCGGTTCGTGCCACAAACCGGGACAAATGCCCCTCCCCTGCCTATATACGTAACCCCCGCCTTTTCTCTACTCTGTTATTTTTTTTGCTCGGATTGGTGGGAAGTGGGTGCTAGTTTTTTTTTTCCTTTGCCACGCACAAGATGTGTTCGATGAAATGCCCGAGCCACACTTAAGTTCACACAAAATGATATCCTCGACCGAGGTTAGCAACTTTATCCTTCTCATCTATAATTGATACAGAAATATTGTATGTGTCGATGTACGGTGGTCATTTCAGTATTGAATATGTTATTCTAATTGTATTTGATAAACTTAATTATATGATATGCAGATGGATGAACGGCAGCGATGGATGTACGGCGACCCACGCAGTTCTGATTTTATTACAGGCCTGCATAAATTTATCCATGTGGCTGAGGCAAACAAATATGATGGTTTTATGCCTTGTCCATGTATGGACTGTCGGAACGTTAAGTAGCACTCTTCGTCGAGAACCCTTCAAGGCCACCTGCTTCGGAGAGGTTTCATGCCCAGCTATAATTGTTGGACCAAGCACGGAGAAAGAGGGGTTATGATGGAAGACAATGAAAAAGAAAAGGATGATGAGAACTATCTTATGTTCCCTGAAGAATACGATGATACTGCGATGGAAGACAATAATGAAGAAGAAGGAGATGAAGAACAACGGGCGTCAGATGAGCCCGATGATGGTCTTGGTCGGGTCATTTCTGATGCAAAACGAGAATGCGATACAGAAAAGGAGAAGCTGAAGTTGGAGGCCATGCTAGAGGATCACAAAAAGTTGCTGTACCCAAATTGCGAAGATGGCAGCACAAAGCTCGGTACCACACTGGAATTGCTGAAATGGAAGGCAGAGACTGGTTTATCTGACAAGGGATTTGAAAAGTTATTGAAAATAATGAAGCCGAAGCTTCCAAAAGATAACGAATTGCCCGAGACTACGTACGAAGCAAATAAGGCTATCTGCCCTCTAGGATTAGATGTGCAGAAGATACATGCATGCATCAATGACTGCATCCTTTACCGCGGTGAGGAGTACGAGAATTTGGATGCATGTCCGGTATGCACTGCACTGCGGTACAAGATCAGACAAGATGACCCTGGCAAAGTTGTCAGAATCGTGATTCTGAGTCGGATCGGAAACTCTATGGCAGGATCGTAAACAGTCGGATCATAGCTTTCAGAATCGTAAAATCTAAGATTCTACTTAACAGAATCGTAGAATCGTTCGGCTCAATTTGGGTCGTAAAGTCGTAGAATCGCATGGTAGAATCACGATTCTGACAACTATGGACCCTGGTGATGTTGAGGGCGATGACGAGCCCCCCAGGAAGAGGATTCCTGCTAAGGTTATGTGGTATGCTCCTGTAACACCACGGTTGAAACGTCTGTTCAGAAACAAAGAGCATGCCAGGTTGTTACGATGACACAAAGAAGAGCGTAAGAAAGACGGGAAGTTGAGACACCCCGCCGATGGGTCGCAGTGGAGAAAAATCGAGAGAGAGTTCTCGGACTTTGCAGGTGACGCAAGAAACTTATGGTTTGGTCTAAATACAGACGGTATGAATCCTTTTGGGGAGCAGAGCTGCAGTCACAGCACCTGACCCGTGACTTTATGTATCTACAACCTTCCTCCTTGGTTGTGCATGAGGCGGAAATTCATTATGATGCCCGTTCTCATCCAAGGCCCGAAGCAACCCGGCAACGACATTGATGTGTACCTAAGGCCATTAGTTGATGAACTTTTGCAGTTGTGGGCCATACCAGGTGTACGTGTGTGGGATGAGCACAAACAGATGGAATTTGACCTACGAGCGTTGCTGTTCGTAACCATCAATGATTGGCCTGCTCTTAGTAACATTTCAGGACAGTCAAACAAGAGATACAACGCATGCACACACTGTTTAGATAAGACTAAAGGTACATATTTGAAAAAATGTAAAAAGATCGTGTACCCGGGGTGTCGTCAATTTCTTCCAGGCAGTCATCCCGTAAGAAAGAAAGGCAAGCATTTCAATGGTGAGGCAGATCACCGGAAGAATCCTAACCTCCCTGATGGTGATGCTATATTTGGTATGGTCAAGGACATAGAAGTAATCTTTGGAAAGGGTCCTGGCGGTCAATCTGTTCCGAAAGACGTCGCTACCGGACACGCGCCCATGTGGAAGAAGAAATCTATATTTTGGGAGCTACCCTATTAGAAAGTCATAGAGGTCCGCTCTTCAATCGACGTGATGCACGTGACAAAGAATCTTTGCGTGAACCTGCTAGGCTTCCTCGGCGTGTACGGAAAGACAAAAGATACACCGGAAGCACGGGAGGACCAGCAGCGTATGAAAGACCCAAACAATAAGCATACGGATAAAGGGCGTCATTACATAAGCAGCTACACTCTTACAAAAGCAGAGAAGGAAATATTTTTTGAATGCCTGAGCAGTATCAAGGTCCCGGCTGTCTTCTCGTCAAATATAAAGGGAATAATAAATATGGCAGATAAAAATTCCAAAACCTGAAGTCTCATGATTGCCACGTGATTATGACGCAGTTGCTTCCGATTGCATTGAGGGGGCTTCTATCGGAAAATGTTCGAGTACCCATTGTGAAGCTATGTGCATTTCTCAATGCAATATCTCAGAAGGTAATCGATCAAGAAAGTCTAAGAAGGTTACAGAAGGATGTGGTCCAATGTCTTGTTAGTTTTGAGTTGGTGTTCCCCCCATCATTTTTCAATATTATGACGCATCTCCTGGTTCACCTAGTCGACGAGATTGCAATTCTCGGTCCTGTATTTCTACACAATATGTTCCCCTTCGAGAGGTTCATGGGAGTCTTGAAGAAATATGTTCATAACTGTGATATGCCAGAAGTAAGCATCTTCAAAGGCTATGGAACAGAGGAGGTCATTGAGTTTTGTGTTGACTTTATTCCCGACATTAAGTCGATTGGTCTTCCTGAATCGCGGCATGAGGGGAGACTTAGTGGAAAAGGCACGCTAGGAAAGAAAGCAATGATATGTAGGGACGGGCATTCTTTCACTCAAGCACACTACACAGTTCTACAAAGTTCCACCTTCGTGGCTCCGTATATCGAGGTACACAAGAATAGTGTACGCTCCAAAAACCCAGGGAAGCCTGACTCCTGGATTAAACAAAAACACATGGAGACTTTCGGCAGTTGGTTGCGATTACATCTCATGAATGACACCGATGTTGGAGATCAACTCTACTTATTGGCCGCGTCACCATCTTCGACTGTATTTACTTTCCAAGGGTACGAGATAAATGGGAATACATTTTACACGATTGCCCAAGATAAAAAGAGTACCAACCAAAACAGTGGTGTTCGCTTTGATGCAACAGACGAGAATGGACAAAGAACACATACTATGGTTACATAGAGGAGATATGGGAACCTGACTATGGAACTACTTTTAAGGTCACTTTGTTTCGGTGCAGTTGGGTCAACATGAATGGAGAAGGGGTAAACGTAGACCAGCTGTACGGAATGACAACAGTGGATCTCAAGAATCTTGCGTACAGAGACGAACCATTCGTCCTAGCCAATGATGTGGCTCAGGTTTTCTATGTGAAGGACATGAGCTCCAGACCGAAAAAAAGAAAAGATAAGGAAACAAATACAGCACACGGTGAGCCAAAACGTCACATAGTTCTTTCAGGAAAAAGAAACATCGTGGGAGTCGAGGACAAGACAGACATGTCAGCAGACTATAATAAGTTTGATGAAATTCCGCCATTCACAGTGAAAACTGACCCAAGCATCCCGTTACATAATTAAGAAACTCCATGGTTACGGCCGAAGAAGCGATCATGATCTAAGTATGAGTGTAATAGTATATAAAACAATTTATGTATGAGTGTTCTCAAAACCTTTTTATGTATGAGTGTTGACAAAAACTGGTGAGAAGTTCGTGTACAAAACACACGGTATCACCTGCATACAAACCGTATTCGGTCGATGAACTGAAGGATTTCTAGATAGAACAAAACACACGGTATCACCTGCATACAACCCTACTGTGGCTAGAGAGTGCCCGCATATCAAATGCACCGTAGGGCGTATGCAGGTGAAACCGTTTGATTTGTATTCGGTCGATGAACTGAATGATTTCTACCACCACCACTCCCACCTCCTCGACAATTCATCATTGTGTCACCCTAATCCAGTGGTTGGATTCAACCTACCCGAGGGCTTGTGTTTCCAACAACGTCGTTGTGTTGTCCTTATTCACCGACCTACAGGAGGTGGCTCCAATGGCTGGCCGACGAACAAGGACAAACACAATAATGCTAGGGAACATGCCAGCGGGTAGGCTAAATCCAACCATTAGGTTCGGTGGCAAAGGTAGACGCTCATTGTGTGCCGTTCGCTGTAGGGACGTCGCTATTTATAGGCGATTAGAAGGTGTACCTGTGGATGAGGTGGTAGTGCAGATCCAACAGCTCACAAGCACTCAAAAGAAACACACCCCTGATCCAACGGTTCACAAGCGTTTGAAAGAAACACACGATCCGTGTGCTTCTTTAGTCCCGGTTGGTAACACGAACCGGAACTAAAGGTCCTGATCCAACAGCTCACAAGCGCTTGAAAGAAACACACAATCCGTGTGCTTCTTTAGGTCCGGTTGGTACCCCCAACCGGGACAAAAGGGTAGGCCTATAGTCCCGGTTGGTGCCTCCAACCGGGACGAAAGACCCTTTGGTCCCGGTTGGTAACACGAACCGGTACTAAAGGCCCTGATCCAACAGCTCACAAGCGCTTGAAAGAAACACACGATCCGTGTGCACACGATCCAACAGCTCACAAGCACTCGAAAGAAACACAACTCTGATCCAACGGCTCACAAGCGCTCGAACGAAACACACGATCTGTGTGCTTCTTCCACCGCTTCCCGCCTTCGTCTTCCCGCAATTTCTCACTATATATATCACATCTAAACTCATATCTACAACCTCATCACTCTTCCATGGCTTCCACCGTACTAACCTACCGTCAGGCGGAGGAGCTTTCCGCCTCGAACTACCCCTGCCCGCCCGGCTACCGCGTCCCCGCCGGCTGGAGGCTGAGCGCCGGAGGCGTGCCGGTCCCTCCTGTCCCTCAGGTGTGGCGCGTCGGGCGGCCATCACGAACCACTACTACCTCGAGCTCACACCGGAGCAGCGGACGGATCCGGGCTCGCATCCCGACTACCGCCCGACTTGGGAAGCCTTCTTCATCAATCGGCGTGAGAGGACGCTCGCCAGGTACGAGGGGGATGGCCCTCCTCCTTCGGACTTCCAGGGCTCTCCAGGGCGTTATGAACTACATCATGGCTGGCGATAACCCCCGCCTACGCTACCCTAACATGCAGTCCGGGGGTGCTCACCCGTCGAGGTTCGAGCCACGAGCGCCGTATGAGTACGATGACAGCGACGACGACGATGACGGCGACTACGAGTACGAGTATTATAGGCCTAGGCAGGAGTATGACTAAGATTGTTAGGACAACTGATCCACTGTTGTCATTCTGTAGTCCTAGGCAGGAGTATGACTAAGTATATTGAATTTATAAAATTAATTAATGACTTAATGGAGTTCAAATTCCAAATTTTGTAATTAAATGAATTCACCTATAATCTCAAAAAAATGAATTGGTCATAAATAGATAGATTACATTTTTATCAACAATTTGATATTTTAATTTCATTTTTCTGACAAACATATGAAAATATATTGAATTTATCAGTTTAATGAATTAATTAAGTTCACATTCCAAAAAATTTACTTAAATGAATTCACCTCTAATCTTAAAAAAAATGACAAAATGGTTAATAGTTTGTATAGATAGAATAATTATTATATAAAACAGAAAATGTTTTGAATTATTTATTCAAATTTAAACACTTTTCATGTTGAAAGTCTTTTCAAATTCAAAACCATTTGAAATTCATATTCAAACACCTTAATACGAATAAAAAAGGCGGGAACAACATTCAGAACTGAAAAGTTTGAAAAAAAATTGAAAAAGGACTCATTGGTCCCGGTTTATAGGAAGAACCGGGACGAAAGGTCCCAGTTCGCGCTAGGGAAATATCATTAAATTTTCAGGGCATTGGTCCCGGTTCATGCCACGAACCGGGACGGATGAGGCATTGGTCCCGGTTGGTGGCATGAACCGGGACCAATGAGTCCTAATACATAACTGCGCGCCCTTCTCCTTCCCCAATCCATCCCAAAATCGACTAAGGACCAGCGCGGCGCAACAGAGATCGACGCCGTCAGGCTGCCGAAATTTGCCGCACCGCTCGCCGTCGTCCGCTCCTCCGGCCGCTCCTCCGCCGGCCTCTACGCACGCCTCCTCTGCCACGCGCGCGACCTCTCCCGCCGGCCGCTCGCCGTCGTCCGCTCCTCCGGCGCCCGCTCCGCGCCGCCCTCCGACGCCCGCTCCTCCGTGCCACCTCTCCGCCGTCCAAGCTCCTCCGCCGTCGAAGCTCCTCTGTTCCAGCCCGTCCGCTGCTCTAGCCGAGGAGGAGCCTCCGTGCCCCTGGCCTGCTGCGCCTCCACTCCAACGCAAGGTGAGCATCCACTCCCTAATTAGGGTTAGCAGTTAATTAAAATTGTTTAAATTATTAGTTAGTAATTTTTGTTAGTTAGTGCATTAGTAATTTTAGTTAGTTAGTTAGTTTTAAAAATTATTAATTAGTGTAGTAAATTTAGAAGAGTTAGCAAATTTAGCAAAGTTAATTATTTTAACAAAGTTTGAAAATTTAGCAAAGCAATGTTATTTGATGATTGTGTTAGCAAAGTTAGAAATCAAAATTAATACTCCATAATTAGTTGCAATATTGTTGTTAAGAACTATTTGTTACTCCATAGTTAGTTAGTTTTAGTTAGTAATTTAAATTAGTTAGTAGTTTAAATTAGTTAGTAATTTAAATTAGTTAGTAGTATAAATTAGGTGTGTAGTTTAGGTACATTTTTGTGTTGTTTTTGTAGTGTAGGAAATTTAGTGGTAGGAAATTTAGTGTTAGCAAATGTTATTAGAAAAATTTGCTAAGTCAATTTGGAATGATTTAGTGGTAGCTGATTTTGCTGTTTTTTATGAGCCGAAAGAAATAATGTTGTCTTCTTGGCTATTCTTAATGCAAGCCGATGATTAGAATAGTCCATTATGCTTGCAAGAAGACTGTCTACAGAACCAAGGGTAAATGCAAGAACAATGCATTTATTTCTACTTCGTTCTTGTAGGCACTCTTTTTGCTGACTAATGGCTTTGACATATGAGGCTTCAGATGTAAAACCACGTTCCCTATGCTTAGGCTTCATATTTATTTATGATTTTAGGCTTCATATTTGTATAAACAAATATTTATTTATGATTTTAGGCTTCATATTATTACTACAATTCAAATTTGTTCCGTTTCAACGCTGAATTATTATTACAAGATGAAATGCTGAATTATTTGTCATATATATCACCATGACGACGCTTAGAAACAACAGGCGCAGCAACGCGCGCCTTTCCTTGTAGTACCATTCTATCCCTACAAGTTTTCTGAACGACACGGTAGAGACGGCTCCGAAAATAACTTTCGTATTTTGCAGAAACTATGGAACCACACGGCAGAGATGAAATTGAGGAAAATATCCTCGAGGATATAATCTGCGGCGATGATGAAACAAGTCACTTTCTGAACGACTCCGGTGAGGGGGATGAGTCTCTCAACGCTTGGAAAGAGGCCGAACTCGGCATCTCCGATGAGGGAGAAGCCGACAAGGCAGAAGCCGGCGGCTCCGGTGCAACATTGATTATTACAAACTCCGACGAGGTGCATATATATATTTTTATTAATTAATTTAGCCTCTGTTGTCCATATACACATATTAACGGTCTTTCTTCTTTTAGCCATCCGGATCGAGCAAATCCTCTATGAGGACGAAACGAGGCCCAACCAAAAAGTTGGAGGACAATATCCGCTACAGGATCGAAGAAGTCGCTACAGACGGCGAACCCATTGCTCCAATTGATGTTAGACAAAAATTTGTGAAGCAATGCGGTGTTATTGTTAGGGACTACGTCCCGATCACCATCCGAGAATGGAATAAGCCAAGGGATCCTAAAGTTAGCTATATCGGCCCCGAAGGCAAAAGACGCCTTTTTCAAAAGGTCATGGTTAATTTCACCTTGCCGTTGCCAGAGGTGGATCCAGAGGAGGGGGAGCTAGATGAGGAGGAGATGGCTGCCCAAAAAAAAGCTCTAGAAGATAAAGTCAAGGCGTGGGCTCTTAAGAAGATGGCCGAGCTATTCAACAAATTTAAGAAAAGATTGGTCACCGACTTTATCTTGAAAGATAAAACTCCGGATTTCGATCACGGGTATGAGAAGATAAGAGACTACTGGGAAGATTTTGTGAATTAAAAAAAATCAGAGGAAGCTCAGTTAAAGTCTGCAATAAACAAGGCAAATGCTGCTAAAAAGAAGTACCACCATACTATGGGGGCTGCTGGCTACGCCTGTTCCATGCCTAAGTGGGACAAACTTGAGGCCGACCTGCTGGCTAAAGGGATCGTTCCAGAGCCTATAAAAGAAGGATGGACCGAACGGACAAGAAATTGGTTTTACGGGCATGGGGGCACATTGGACGCAGAAGGAAAGTGCATATATACTAGAAGATACAAGGATAATTCCCTACTACCCATCGAAGAAATTAGGAAAGCATACAAGGATGTTGAAGAGGGACGGTTCCGTCCCGATAGAGAGAATGACGAGCTTGCACGCGCCCTTGGGAATCCCGAACACGAAGGACGAACACGAGGCACGAAAGGCTCCAAGCCGTGGGTACATGGGTTTCCCGTGGAAAGGAAAATATTTCCCGATAAAAGTCATCAGAGGAGAAAGGAAAGGGAGGCAAGGGAAGCAATCGCTGCTGCAGACCGGCTGCGTAATATAGAAGAAACAATTAAGCGGCAGCAGGATCAAATGAAGCGGCAGCAGGATCAAATTAACGAACTTAGCCAGCAAGGCACTGCCGGCCTATCTCAGCAGCACGTTGTAGAAGCTGCAGTCGATGCTACCGACCCATCATATCGGAAAAGCAGCGTGGCTTCGAGCATGGTCCCGGCTGGTGATAATGATGCACTGACGACGGATGCTCTTCGTCGCTACCCAGTGGATGATATCACGGAGAGCACACCTTGTGAGCTACATCTGAAAGTGTTCAACTTAACCATGAAGGTGGCGGTCGGCTATGCCGTACCAATTGGACCTACACCAACTTTCCATTGCTCCCCGGTTCCTCATGGCTACGCTATTGTCGGGGTGGATGAAGTTAGTAAAGGATTTGAGGAGTTGAAGCTGGAACACCCTGCAGGTGAAGATGGGGAGGTGGTTGAACTTGGAGAAGCCAGGAAAGGGACTATTCTATGGCCAAAGGAATTCATCGTGCTTCCAAACTGGCCGCCTCCGCCGCCTCACCACTCTCCACCGCCGCCGCCTCACCACTCTCCACCGCCTCCGCCGCCTCACCACTCTCCACCGCCTCCGCCGCCTCACCACTCTCCACCGCCGCCGCCTCACCACTCTCCACCGCCTCAGGCGCCGTCTCCGCCGCCTCACCACTCTCCACCGCCGCCGCCTCAGGCGCCGTCTCCGCCGCCTCACCAGTCTCCAGAGCAGCCGTCTTCGCCGCCGCGTCAGTCGTCTCAGGCTCAGCGTACCACTGCTGGTACTACAAGGAGTCGTAACCGATCACCGAAACGTACAAGGTCACCCCTCCCAAAAGTACCTCATAAGAATCTTCCCAAGAGACCTTATGACTATACGGTGGAGGAAAATAAGGCGATCGCAAAGGGGAAACGGATAAGTGGTTTGCTAACTTGAAGGTAAAGAAGGCGAAAGCGCCAGAGTTCCCGACACCCCACAAGAACATGCCGATGTCATGAAAATGCTGAAAAATATGGCCCAACCCCCGCCAAAGCTGACACCAGACTATGACCGCTCTATTCTCAAGTCGGTTCGGGCAAATAAACAGCGGTCGAAGAGTAGTAGTGCAAGCCGGAAGACAGTTGCCCAGCTAGGAGAACAGCAAAAACAATCGTGCCCCCCCCCCCCCCCCCCCGCTCAAAGTGTTTTTTGATACCGAGGTGGGGTCGAGCAAACCTGCGGTCGGCATCGATCCTGAGTTTGTTGCAACGTACGGAGAAGCAGCCGCTGCTCACGGCTTGTCTATTGCTGAGTACTTAGACCAATTACAATTCCACGAAGAAATAGTTCCAAAATACAAATACCGGCACGGGCATCCTCTCGTCAAATCTGAGTTAGTCAAAGATCTACCAAAAAAAATGCGAAGATTGCATAGTTGGTACATGGCAGCCTCAAAGAAAGGGGAAAATTGGATCTACGTGGGATATAAGAATGAGCATTACGGGCATGGAGATGACGTGGTAATGATTGGATTTTGTGAATTATTTCAGTTATACCAACAAGCAGCCCTTGACAAAGCTATCATCAGCGCATATTGTCTGTAAGTATTATTTCTGTAGTTAAGTCTCTACCTAGCTCACCTCGTTCATTGCATTTATAATCTTACTCATCACTATATTAATTATGCAGAATGAAGATTCTTCAATGCAAAAGAGGACAAATCTATGACATTGGGTTCGTTGATCCAAATTTCGTTCATGAAAAAAGTCTCCTTGATTTTTACGACGAAACCGAGAATAACTTGGTAAATGCGTTACGGTTCAACGAAATCAAAAGAGAAATATTATTTCCTTACAACTTCAAGTAAGTGTTACTGTCTTCAACACATTTTATTTCGCTTAATTTCTCGATGTTAAGTGTATAATTGATGACTTATGCGTGCGCAGCTTTCACTTTATTCTGCTAATCATTATGCCTGACAAAGGAGTAGTACAAGTCATGGACTCCTTACATAAACCCCTTGAGAAGTGGGCGGACATGCAGGAATGCCTCCAGAGGTAATTTCAATCATTATGGCATTATCGGCAACTTTCCGTTCATTTACTGATAGCAAGTAATTAATATATAACTCATTTATTCATTTTTTTTGCCGGGCAGGGCTTGGAAACGATTCACCGCCAGGGCTAGGGGTGAATGGGCGGAGGAGCTTACATTTAAATCAATAAATGTAAGTACTACTATCTAGATCCGCGCATCTCTTTGATTCTAGTTCAATACCATCACCATTTTTTGATCGAACTCTGTTCCCGTAAAGTGCTTGAGCCAGGGAAGCGGGAATCATTTATGTGGATACTACGTCTGCGAGTTCATTCGTCACACGTGCTGTGAGAAGGGCAGAATCTTAGAACAACTTGAAGTGCGTATGCAATATTCATAATTTTAATTTATTGCCATCAATTCTATTTACTTTCATTCATATATATTGACCCTTTTTTAATTAGATCGAACAGTTGCGGGATGGCCTTCTACCACACGATCGCATACGAGCAATTCAAGAGGAAATTGCCGGATTCTTACTTGCAGAGGTCCTAGATCCGAAAGGAGAATACTACTGTAAGGTTGAAATTAAATAGTGAGAGTGTAAAAGAGATGTATATATGTAGGAAGAATGAGATGTGTGTAATATATATATTCGTGGCGATGATGTGTAATAGTGGTTCCTCTTATTTAACTAGTAGTGGCATTTTTGTAGTTCTAAGAAATATTTAATTTAAGTTTTTTAAACATGCATGCATTTTTCATAATCAAATAGGTCTTATTTTTCTGAACATTTTGGTATTTTATTCATATTTTTATGAATTACAGAATAAGCATTATTTATTTTATAAATTTAAACAATTTTCTGAAATTTTTGGAAAAAGTAAAATCTGACGGGACAATAGTCCCGGTTCGTATTACGAACCGGGACGAAAGCCCCGGACCGGGACCAAAGCCTCCGCCCCTGCTGCCTGTGGCCGGGCCACGTGCCCCCCCATTCGTCCCGGTTGGTGTCCCAACCGGGACTAGCATTCGTCCCGATTGGATAGTCCCGGTTGGGGAACCGGGACCAATGGCCCAAACCAACCGGGACAATAGGCTATTTTTCCACTAGTGTGAAAATGGAGACAAGGCTGGAATGAGAAGGCATGTGACCAAACATGCAACAGAAAAAACACACAAAGGTTTACGAAGAAAGATGGACCGTTCGATATAGATCCGACAACAGAAAAATCAAGTCTATAATCTAAAACAAGAGCACCTTTTTCCAAGAGAAGGAAGGAAGAGAATGCTAAGCCGGTATATCAGTATATGCCCAGGGACAAGTTAACTAGGTGACACAATTATTGAAAGATGGAGACGAGTGAAAAAATACACTACCAAACAACTAAAACAAGACAGGTGACGGCGACGGCCACAAGTGGTGGTGGTCATGGCCTCATGGAGGCCGCCGCCGCCGATGATAGTGGCAGCTGCTTCCGCTATATATGCCGCCGGTGAGTTAAAGCTAGGAGCGTGATATGTGCCGATGGCGGCCGCCGTGTCGGATCCACGTCAAACTCGATCGAGCCCCCACTTGCGTGACCACTTGTGCACGCTCCATACATCGATCGCTTGCTAGTGGCCAGATTTGATTTTAGAGCGACTAAACAAATCAACTGCTACCACTCGTGTTTAAATTATGTACGTGCGTAGTAGCTGCAGGTACCAAGCTATGTAAACCTAGAAACACGATTCTTACCCGTCATGAAAACTTAGTGCTCGGGTGCATCACTTTCCATGAAAAAATAACACAAACATTGCGATCTATGTTAAGTGAAACAAGCTAATCATATTATTTATTTGTTTTTATAAGAGCACTATTTTTCCTATCCTATATTGTTTAAATTACACGAAAGTTGCTGAGAAAATAAATGAGTAATGACACTAACACGACTATTTTATTTTGAGAATACTCCATTTTCTTACGCATGCACATGGACTCATGATAGAGCGCAACAAAGCGGATTCTCAACACACCTAAGTGCAATTTTTTCGACGAGTTGGTAATATGTATCCGAAATAAACCATTTGCGGCGCCGGGGAGGGTGGGGGGCATCGAAAGCTATCCTAACTACCGATGGAGCTATACATCGAACAGTGTGTATACGTGGCTAGATTTTGAGACCATTGCCATATTTGGGTAGACAAGAGGATGCTCCAAGCAAAAACAATGCACATGCCATGCACATCGCTAGCACGGGTTGCTGTCCAAGTGCATGAGTTTCCTAACCCACACTCAAAGTGACATCTTTACACACGGAAATCGGTTTTGGCTCATAGGTGTAGATGCACTCATAAAAAAACTAAAATGTCAAAAAAAATCTAAATAAAAATTTCAGGTGTACATCTGAACATTTTATGTTTGCACACAAAATTTTGTGAGAAAAAAAGATATTATTGTGGCCTATGTAAAAAAGACAATTTTCAGTGCTCCGAAATAAGTTCCCACGACATGTTTTTCTTTTTGTCTTTTTGAACAAGTCACAAAAAAATTATTTTTTTGCGAAACTTTGTGTACATACATAGAATGTCTTGATGTACATATGAAACTTTTGTTCCGAATTTTTTGACATGCCGATATATATTTAAAGTATATTTGTTTGAACGGGTGCATCTAATACTATGAGCCAAAACACGAGGTCCCTTTACATATGCAATTAATAATGTATATGAAGAATTTCCCTAAAAAAGTAATAATTAGGTGGAAGAATTTGCTAAATTTTGTTTCCGTCGCCAACTGCCAATTGCTGCCCACACTCTTAAAACCCTCCTAGTACCAATAATGTGATCTCCAACGAGGAAGTATCAAGTTTTACTGCAACACCAGTACACCACTAAAGTAGTACGAAAACATGGACGACATGTCATATACTCATTTGCGACACAAAAATGGGGTTAATTACAACAATATTGTCACTAAGGCACATGTTCAGATAACTTTTGCAAGGATAAATGAGTACGCATTTTTTTTACTTTTAATTAAAAAAAATAAGTACGGAGTACTACTGTGTATGTTTTAATAATTTTGTGTGTGTAATCCTACCCATTTACCATATTTACAATTGAAACAGCCACCGGTCAGGGGAGGAAAAAAGGCTGCCTTTCCCCCCGCCATGTTCGCCGGCTGGGCTCGCCGCCATGGCCCTTCCGCCCCCTATATATACCCCCACCAACCTCTTCCCCATGGCTCATTTCCTCCCACTACACTCCACCACCTCCTCCTCCCACCTTCCTTTGAAGCGGCGATCGATCGGGCAAGCCCATGGAGCAGAGGAGCCTGCTGGCGTCGGCCGTCGGCGTGGGGGTCGGCGTGGGGCTGGGGCTCGCGTCGGCGAGGTGGGCGAAGCCGGCGCAAGCGGTCGAGGGCGGCGGCGGCTGCGGTGCCGCGGAGGTGGAGGCGGAGCTGCGGCGGCTGGTGGTGGACGGCCGCGACAGCGACGTCACCTTCGACGAATTCCACCACCTCCATTGCTACCTCAGGTTCGTCCGTTGCTCGCTTGCTTGCTCGCTAGCTCCGATCGAGCTAGCTTCGTATTGCGAGGGATGAAGGCAAAGTCGATTGGTTGATTCACGCGCATCGCACCTCGCTGCCCTGTCTAACTGAAGCAGAATTTTGTGCAACTCTGCTCCTGTTCAGTTCGGTTCAGTTCAGTTGCGAGAATGATGTTTGATGAAATGTTGCAGCGAGCAGACCAAGGAGGTGCTCATCAGCGCGGCCTTCGTCCACCTGAAGCAAGCCGACCTGTCCAAGCACATCCGGAACCTCTCCGCCGCCAGCCGCGCCATACTGCTCTCCGGCCCAACCGGTCCGTCCGCCTCATCACTTCTCCACCTCTGCTGCGTGGACTACATACAAGGGGACATCCTGCTTAGCTGTCTTCAGAGCTAACTGCTGCTTAACTATGCAGAGCCTTACCTGCAGTCCCTGGCCAGGGCTCTCTCGCACTACTACAAGGCCCGGCTGCTCCTCCTTGACGTCACCGACTTCTCGCTCCGGGTCAGCAACAAACCACACGATGCGATCTACCATTTGATTCATTGTCTGTCGTGCTATGGTTCTGAACTTCTTTCTTTCTTGCTGAATTAATGTTGTTTTCAGATCCAGAGCAAATATGGGGGCTCCAGCAAAGCCTTGGTGAGTGAACACTTGACACCATGATGCATACTTCTGTGTGGTTGTTCAGACATCCTCATGATTGGGAGAGGGGGTTTGGACGTGTCACCCTCTGTTGTGTTGATTGGGGCAACTAGCAAACTAGGTTCCTGATTGGTCTCGGCAGTAGCTTGTCCACAGTGACTGATAACAATAGAATAACAGATCAGGATCATGCAAAAAAAATTGTCTGCATAAATATTCGTGGATTTATTGTTTTACTTCTGTTTTTGTCCTCTAAAACCATGCTTGTGCAGGTTCCGAATCAGTCCATATCCGAGACAACATTTGGGATGGTGTCCGATTTCATTGGGTCTTTCACAATGTTTCCTAAGAAGGATGAGCCTAGAGGTACCAAAGCATTACAATTTCGTATTTTCTTTTTTGCCAGGTGTTTGATAAGTTGTTCCGTTTTGATTAAGAAAAAAGGATGTCAACGTTTCTTTACTCTTCAGTTTGTAAACTTTACATGAAAACTGGCTCTTCTGTACGCTTTTTTAGTCCCTTTATCCACCTGCAAAGTTTCCAGACAAAATATCATAAGACCCCGTATTCCATCTAAGACTGCAATTTTGTTGCTCAAATTTTTGAGATCTTGACTTGTCACTGTCCTGTTGTGCAGAATCATTACGTCGTCAGACCAGTAGCGCAGGTTCGAGAGCTAGGTAATGTATACTTGCCCGTTTATTTATCGAATATGGAGATGAATAATATACTATTTTCTGATCTGTATACCCATTTCTGTTTCTTCAGAGGCTCTGATGTTGCTAGCAATGATACGTCACTGCGGAAAAGTGCTTCTATGCCATCTGAGACGAGTGATGTTGCCTCACAATGTTCTGGACATTCAGGTGAACTTGCTTGTTCATTTCCTCCTACTGTTACAGAAGTTAGTGTCAACGTCTCTTACGGAACTGTTTCTAACAAAGGAACTAAGGCAACAGACTGCACGACATCCACGTTTACTAGTCAATCTGTGTAGATGATGAGTCTGTATTAGTTCATGAAAATGAAGTGCTGGCATACAGCTGTAATCTCTACTATATTCAGTGCTGTGTGTTTTTAATACTTTTACATTAGAATATTAGATAGATCTTTCTTCTTTTCCACATCTGGTGGAGTAGAACAAGAGAATTTTTCTTATGGCTTTTCACCTTTCTGTTGATGCGATTTCAGCTAGGCGAACAAGTAGTTGGTGTTTTGATGAGAAAGTTCTGATACAGTCACTATACAAGGTAATTATAATTCTTGATTGAACTTGACTGGCTCTGTTTAGTCACGATTTACTAAACCTGTAACCACTTTTACAGGTCATGATTTCTGTGGCTGAAAGTGATCCAATTATTCTTTACATAAGGGATGTTGACCGCTTCCTACATAGATCACAAAGAACTTGCTCTATGTTCCAGAAAATGTTAGGCAAACTATCTGGGCAAGTGTTGATACTTGGCTCCCGGTTACATAATTCTGATGCCAAGTACAATGATGTGGACGACAGAGCTAGTGGTCTGTTCCCTTATCATGTTGACATCAAACCACCGGAGGAGGAGATCCATCTCAATGGTTGGAAAACTCAAATGGAGGAAGACGCGAAAAAAATCCAGATTCATGACAACAGAAACCACATCGTGGAGGTACTCTCGGCAAATGATCTGGACTGCGATGATCTGAGCTCAATATGTCAAGTTGACACTATGGTTCTGAGCAATTACATCGAGGAAATTATTGTCTCGGCAGTGTCTTACCATTTGGTTCATAACAAGGATCCAGAATACAAGAATGGGAAGCTTCTTCTATCTTCTAAAAGGTTTGACCATTCATGTTAATGATAGCATCTGTTACCTCTCTTCTGATTTTCTTAACAAGATTACTTTACAGTTTGTCCCATGGATTAAGCATTTTTCAAGAAAGTGGCATTGGTGGGAAGGACACTCTGAAAATGGAACCAAATGGTGAATCAAAGGTATTTACACTGTACAAATACTTGAGAAGTGTACCAGTTTATGGATAAGGCTAACTTTGATGCTACTGTTTGCGAAGGATGGTTTGAAAGGTGCAGCTGGATCTAAGAATGCTGAGACTGATAAGTCGCCGGTTAAAGATGGCGATGCTCCACCACCAAAACCAGTAAGTTCTGTGCATTTGCTTGGTGCCTTTTGTTCTTATACATTGCTAATAATACAGAAGTTCTTATCATATTTGTGTTCCTACCTGAGCAGGAAATACCGGACAATGAGTTTGAGAAGCGTATCAGGCCAGAGGTTATACCAGCCAGTGAAATAGGAGTGACATTTGATGACATCGGAGCCCTGGCTGATATCAAGGAGTCCCTTCAGGAGCTGGTTATGCTTCCTCTTCGGCGGCCTGATCTTTTCAAAGGCGGAGGACTCCTAAAGCCGTGCCGGGGAATACTACTGTTCGGTCCACCTGGAACAGGCAAGACGATGCTCGCTAAGGCTATAGCAAATGACGCGGGTGCCAGCTTCATCAACGTCTCGATGTCTACCATAACATCAAAATGGTTTGGGGAGGACGAGAAGAACGTCCGGGCATTGTTCAGCTTGGCTGCAAAGGTTGCTCCTACTATTATCTTCATTGATGAAGTAGACAGCATGATGGGGCAGCGTGCACGGTTCGGTGAACACGAGGCGATGCGGAAGATCAAGAATGAGTTCATGAGCCATTGGGATGGTATCTTGTCGAAGTCGGGCGAAAGAATCCTCGTTCTCGCCGCGACAAACAGGCCGTTCGACCTCGACGAAGCCATCATTAGGAGATTCGAACGCAGGTCTGATGTTCAGATGCAGCACTATGTTGGCAGAGAATAGATGTAGTGCGGTTGCTGCATGATGAGGTGCTAATTATTTGCTCCTATTTTTCACCCTAAAACAGAATCATGGTTGGCCTTCCGACTCAGGAGAGCAGAGAGCTGATTTTAAGGACAGTTTTGTCGAAGGAGAAAGTTGATGAAAACATCGAATATAAGGAGCTTGCGACGATGACCGAAGGGTACAGCGGCAGTGATCTTAAGGTTCGTGATCCTTTTTAACCCATGTTAATAGGTAGCTGGGCCAGAAAAAAAGGTTAATAGGTAGCCACTGTTAACTGTGACTGGATCGCTGAATATAGTTAATTTTTCTTAACTGTGACTGGATCGCTGAATATAGTTAATTTTTCTTCTGCACCCAGAATCTTTGCATGACAGCCGCTTACCGCCCGGTTAGGGAGCTCCTGAAGAAAGAACGGTTGAAAGAGATGGTAAGGTTACTCATATTTTTGGCTTCTTTCTAGGTACTTTAGCATTTACTGAAGATACGATGACTTTGAATTGCTGCTAAGCCAATTATGAGCAAACAACTTCTGCTGAACATCTCATAATACTTGCGCAACCATAAATTATTTGGTGCCTCAGGAAAGAAGGGAGAAGGAGGCAAAACAGAAGACCACTGTGGCAGAGGAATCGGACAAGCCAGCTGAGAGCAAGAAGGTGAGTTCAGATAAGAAAGAGGACAGTGCAGAAAAGGCGAATTCAGATAGCAAGGGGGAAAGTTCAGAAAGCAAGGAGGGTAACTCAGAAGCGAAGGCCGAAGGTGAGGAGGCGGCAACCAACCTCAGGCCGCTGACAATGGAGGACCTGAGGCAGGCCAAGAATCAAGTGAGTTGCTGTCCTGACTTGCATAGGCTGCAGGTTATCCAACATGAACAGGTTGTCACTGAACCGTTGTCCGATGACTGCAGGTTGCTGCGAGCTTCGCGGCCGAGGGCGCCGTGATGAGCGAGCTGAAGCAGTGGAACGACCTCTACGGCGAAGGCGGCTCCAGGAAGAAGCAGCAGCTGACGTACTTCTTGTAGAAACGATGGATGCTTATCTGCAGGTTGGTGGTGCTTTGGCAGAGAAACGGCGGCGCGGCGATTTGTGGGAATTGTTTACCGTGGAGCGGAGACAGAGAGATCGGCTTGATGGCGGTGAAGGGCAGAAGGGTTTATGGGGAGCAAACGAAGAGTTGGAGCAGATTTGAATGGTTGAGATGGGTATTGGATCGTGTACAATTCTTTTATTTAGTATGGATACTGGTAACTTGGTGTGTACATCACTGTATTGTAATTATTATTCGGGGTTGTTAGTCTCTTATGTAGGCAGAAGGGTTTATGGGTAGCAAACGAAGAATTGGAGCAGATTTGAATGGTTGAGATGGGTATGGTATCATGTACAATTCTTTTATAGTATGTACACTGGTAACTTGGTGTATACATCACTGTATTGTAATTATTATTTGGCGTTTGTTAGTCTCTTATGTACATCTTGATTACAGAGGCTCTTGTGTTAGCACAATATTGTCCTAGTTCAACATTTTTAATATGATCCGTTTAATCTGTCGTAATGGGAAGTAGGATTAGAAAGATATGTTAATGTTGTAAATTGAGGAATCAACAAAGCTGCTGCAGCATTATCTGTTTGCCTCACTGGAGCAGGCCAAGCAATGGTGTGAGCTTTCAGTTCTAAGCCAAGGCTCATGTTCATTTCAGTTGTTCTTCAAGTTTACTTTCTATTATGTAACAGTTCTCTATCCAAATTATGCAAGTCACTATATTTGCAATTATTCAGCATTTGTTAGTCTGTATGTATATGCGGACTGGACAATCAGTTTTAAGCTCTCCCACAAATCTCGTGTTCACATAATTTCTGTTCGGCTACCTGTTATGAAACAGTTCTCCGTCCAAATCCAAAATGAACTATGAAGAAAAGAACAGGCCAAAATGCCAAGTTGCGCTCAAGTGAAAGTTTTAAGACTGAAAAATTCGTATTGACCTAATGTCAACAGACGTTTGCATCGCCTGTAAGCAGAGTTTTCTTTTAGGGAACAAGAAAACTACTGTAGTTTGAAATGAGATGATCCGATAGTTTGAAATGAGATGATCCGATGTGTATGGTCATTCCCAGATTGGCGATTATGCCGCGGCGTTGAAATTCCAGCAATTGTGCCAAGAGAAATTGCCGTGGAGCAGAGCATGACATGTTGGCAGAAAATCACAGCATTCTCTGTGAGCAAATGCAACTCAAGGATCTGGTAATGATTGTTCGACTGAATCTTGTACAACACCGGTTTATACAAACACAATTAGCATTCTCTGTGAGCAATTGCAACTCAAGGATCTGAGAATGATTGTTCGCACTGAATCTCGTACACCACCGGTTTATACAAACACAATTCAACTCGCTCAGTTCCAAAATATAAGATGCTTTTATCTTTTTTCTTATTCACAAAACATTTATATTTATTTTGATTAACAAAACAATTCTACTAAATCACTAAATTGGAATTATACGGCGTTTGTTAGTCCGTGCATATGGATACCAGAGGCTCTGGCTTTAGTTGAACATTGACATTTTTATGGTTAAGCCTGTCTGTGAAGTGAAGGGTAATTAGAAAAATGCGTCAACACTATTTAAGTTATTTAAGTTTCAGGGTTCTTGAAATCGAATTACGATCGATAGAGCTGTGCCACCATTATCTGCTTATCCGAGCAGCTAGCTGGACAATCAAGAGCTCCAGAAAAACAGGGAACACGGTAGAACGTCTCCGCAGCGACGCACTATTTTATCTATTTCTTGCCTGATTGCCTTCGAGGTCATTTGTCAGACTTTGACATAAAATTAATTTTCATTGTCAATCGATTATGTCTCTTTTCTCCGTTCAGGTCGAGCCAGTTCATAAGCACGAAACGCAACTTCTGTCAGTCAAGGAAAGTGACTGAAACAAAACTACAAACAGCAAAAGATCGAAATCAATGTTTCGAAAGACAACTCAGTCCCTTAGATGTTCTTAAACCATGCGATCATTACCGCAGGAATCATTACAGGTCTGTAACTGTAGAATTGGCTCATCACTGTTGTCGAAATAAATAAATAAATAAATAAATGTTTAATAATTTGAGAGAGATATGTCAGCAGTCGTTCCATCTCACAAAAAAGAAGAAATTGATGAAAGATGAATCATGAACAATGTGCTTGATGCTGTCCGAAGGCAAACTTGGTAGACACAGCACGGGAAAGGCTGTCCATCCATAGGTCCCTCGGTACCAGAAAAAATACAAAAATCGATCTGATGTCAAGATGTATCCGCGGCAACAGATGTGACAGAACAGAAATATCACACATCCACAAAATCCACGGCGTCTCGGTCTCTGTGCGAAGATTAAAAATTGTTAGAGAGGCCTCAACGAGGGAGACTCACACCTCTCTGCTGGGATCTTCGCTTCAAGAAAAAAGATTTATATTGGAAGAGATGGTGGAAGAAACAAATAGAACAGAGTCAAGAAACAGCATGTGGGAGCTGGTTTGAAGGATGCTCGGCGAATACGAACCAGTAGTAAAGGTAAACATCACGCCGCCGCCATTAGAGGCGACGGGTCAAGATAACTAGCTCTTCATCGCATCCCAGCGTGTAACAATAATAAGAAACACAAAGAAGAAGAGAAAACGCAAGGAAAACGAAAGGACGAAGGTCTAGAGGAGGGGCAGGGCGCGTCCGGCGGCTGGATGCAGGCAGGTTGGGGATTAGGGTTCCTGGTCTGGTCGTATAAATAGAGGGGGATAGACGAGAGTATGTCAGTCGTTGGACCGGACCCAGTACTGGGCCGGCAACGTGTGCATATGGGCTTGCAGCCCGTAGCAAGGAACGAAGGAAAACATGGGAGTTGGAGTAGACGGCCCGCGGTCGGAAGCCAGGCCTTGCACACATGCCTGCCATGGCCGCTGTAGTGACCTTGCCTGTTAAAATAGAAGATACCTGTGTATAGTGCTAGTCCCTGGATCGACTCGCTAGCACACACAGTACAAGATGAAATACCACAACAGTGCATCCATTTATTACACGCATGATCCAGAATTCAAAGTAGTTTCGATTACAAAGTGCATAGCTCGGAGCTAGCTTTATTTAGAGTAAACAGCGGAATAAATATTAAGCATGGAGTCTCCATCATCTTCATGCTGCCACAGGCGAACATGTCGGTTGTAGACTCGAAACCCCTAACGAACCTCACTCTTCATCGGAACAACCTGATAAAATATATCAACAAGGTGGGTCAGAACCATATAAAATGGAACTGGCAAGTGACACTTTGTGGACTCATATTGGAACAACTCTAGTAACCTATATGCATATTTGGCTTGGTGGAGTTTGAAGGCTATTTTGCAGAAAGCCAACTTTTTCCTAACTCTTCATAAAACAATTTTTTTTATCTATACGAGATTTTCATGGCATGAAAGCCACCATCTCGGCTACCCTTGTTCACCCAACAATTTTTAATTTAGAGAAATTTGAGTGATGAGATCTTCCGTTGACGTCCTCGTCCAGTTTGCTCAGAAATGTCCGTAACCGGGGACACGGCTATGATCATAGTTTTACTACTCTCGAGAGGTTGTGCACTTTCACCACTAGACTTAACCAACCCAAACTATCCCTCACACTCCATTAGTGTTTCGGGGAAAAGAAGAAGGTTAAGACGAGATCTTTCAGAAGCATTTTCCCACCCCATACCGGCCTGACACGTTCCACCTACAACCCTCTACCACCACCTGTCAAGCCGGGGTGAGTCCACACAACTTAGTTGATCAAGACAGAGCCCATATGACTAATGGCTGCACTGGAAGCTAACTAAACAGGGAGTAACGTCGATCTCTTTGTCCCTGGGTGGCCATCCACAAGTGCACATACTCGGGTAAAACCATAGACATGGCCCCGAGCAGCCACTCAACTCCAACCGCCAAGCAATTCCAAAATCCACCCAGGAGGTTCTTTCAACTTAGTAGATATTTTACTTTTATCAAAAACAACATTTTGCATAGCAAGACTAAAATTCTACCAAGTTATCATAGGTGTGTCTAGACCAACTAGTAAAGGAGGAACTATACTAAATAGTTTTAAAGCATAGCAATACTAATAACTTAACATGCAATTTTCCAAGTAATACTACAACATGCATAATTCAAAATAATAGGACAGAATATGCAAGTGTGCCACTTGCCTTGGCAACAAGCGGAGCAGGAGTAGCAGCTGCAAAGGTCCTCGGTTCCCTCCGAATAATCTAACAAAAATAACACACACAAATAAACATACAATTCACACAAGTGGCAATACAAAAATTATGCTATGCATGAATATGCAAAATTTACAATAACACAAAAGTAATATAACTTTTAGTTCTCTGGTTGTTCTATATGCATGATGCTACAAAGCAAATTTTATTAATTTACTTAATAGGAATAAATTCCAAAACACCTAAATAAGGGCAAACACACAAATTCTAAAGTTTCTGCATAAAAACATTTTAATAAAATATGATGAACATGCTACTGGACAGAGGACATCTAAACAAGATTTTAGCAACTTGAATCACTCAAAAAGGATTTGTGGAACTCAAGATATGGCCAAAATAAGGTTTTAGGGTTTCTGCAAATACCAAGTGTGTGCACGTATCAAAAGTGAAATTTTATTGCACCACTGTATTCTACACATTTTGCTGAATCCAGGGACATCAAATTTGTTGAATTTGGATACATGGTTCAAAAGATATGGAATTTCAAAGTTTGGATGATTTTCTGCCAAAAACAGAAAAACAGATAAATAGAAAAAAGAACGGGCGACGTGGCGCGCCCTGATTGGAGGGTACCGATTCGGGTTTTTATTTTAAAACCGAGCCGTTAGATCGGAATCGAACGGCCCACGTTAGATCGACCTACAAGGGGCGGCGGGCCTCGCCGGAACCCTAGCCCGTGCGGCGGAGGCGGCCGGCACGGCGCGTTCCGACGCATCCAGAGGGAGAGGGAAGACGGCGTGCTCACCACGGCGTGCAGGGGACGGAGGCGGGCTCGGTGGCGAGGGTGGCGGCGACTTGGAGCTCCGGCGTGGCTCGAATCGCTCGCCGGAGTTGGAACGGGCGGCGGCCGAGCGTGTCGTGGATGCCCTCGTCGACCTGGAGCACGGAAACGAGCGCAAAGCGCGTCAATAGGTGCGCAACAAGAAGATAGAGAGGAAGGGAGAGATGAGGGAGGCGCGGAGACGCCGGAGTTGGCCGCGGTGAGAAGAAATACCGGCGGCGGGCGGCGGCGAAACGAGCTCCGATTCGGGCGGCCGGGCGGCGCTTGGGTGCCGAATGGAGGGGGCTCCGGTGGAGGGGGTCGTGGGGGTCTTGTAGGGCTCGGTGGTGGTGGATTTAGTGGAGGGAAACGGCCGGGGAGTGGAGGAGGTTTCCTCCGGCCATTGATGACCACGACGGGAGGGAGAAGGTCGGCTGACGTCAGCATGACGTCATGCCCCCTTTTTTTTTTATTCTTTTTCTTTTTCCTTTTTCTGTAAATGTTTAATAACTTTTTAAATATAAGTCCAAAAATTATGAAACCAATTTGTAAATTTTCAGAATAAAAATCTCTATCACATTTAGCTATGTGACAAAGGTTTTGCAAAATTTTTATTTACAAGAATGCCACTGGCATTAAAGGCCTTTATTGGCATTTTCTTATAAGAAGAAATATAAAAGAAAATATTTTTGTTTTTAGGAAAAATAAACAAACACAAATGCACAAATGCAACAATGATGCCATGATATGCATGAAATGCAATTTTTTGAAATTTTGGGATGTTACAAACCTAACCCCCTTAAGATGAATCTCGTCCCCGAGATTCGGATTGGCTAGCAAATAGGTGAGGGTGGTCTTCTCGGAGATCGTCTTCTCTTTCCCAAGTTGCTTCTTCCTCTGTGTGATGATTCCACTGAACCTTGCAAAACTTTATCGTCTTTGTTCGTGTGACCCTTTCTGCTGTCTCCAAGATTTTTATGGGCTTTTCTTCATAAGTAAGATCACTCTCCAGTTGAACTTCCTCTAGCGGCACTGTATCTCTCAGTGGTGTTTCTGCCATCTCCGGGTGACATTTCTTCAACTGGCTCACATGGAACACATTATGAACCGCTGATAAGACCTCTGGTAGTTCCAACTCATAAGCTACTTCTCCCTTGCGAGACAAGATTTTATAGGGTCCAATAAAGCGAGGTGCAAGTTTTCCTTTGATGCCAAATCTCTTTACTCCACGAAGTGGTGAAACTCTAAGATATGCTCTATCACCAACTTCATATGTGAT
The DNA here is from genome assembly GCA_012064385.1 of Puccinellia tenuiflora. Lineage (NCBI taxonomy): Eukaryota > Viridiplantae > Streptophyta > Magnoliopsida > Poales > Poaceae > Puccinellia > Puccinellia tenuiflora. The sequence goes on along the minus strand of QRDG01000249.1, from coordinate 247,219 downwards.
CTCCCTTCTCTTGGAATCCGCATAACTCTTCTGTCTCGATTGAGCAATTTTCAGTCGGTCTTTTATCAATCTCACTTTCTCTTCTGCTTCTTTAATTATATCTGGTCCGAATAAACTTCTCTCACCTACACCACTCCAAAGTAATGGTGTAGTACATTTCCTACCATACAAAGCTTCAAATGGAGACATCTCTATACTGGCTTGGTAGCTATTGTTATAAGAGAACTCCGCATATGGCAGATTATCATCCCAACTTGATTTGTAGTCCAGTGCACATGCCCTGAGCATGTCCTCTAAAATCTGATTTACTCTTTCTGTCTGTCCATCAGTCTGTGGGTGGAAAGCTGTGCTAAACTCCAGCCTGGTTCCAAGTGATTCATGCAATTGCTTCCAGAAATGTGAGGTAAATTGGGTACCCCTATCAGATACAATCTTCTTAGGAACACCGTGTAAACACACAATTCTCTTCATATATATTTCTGCTAGTTTAGCACTGGAATACGTAGTCTTCACTGGCACAAAGTGGGCTACTTTCGTTAGACGATCAACTATGACCCAAATCGAATCATATCCAGATTTGGTTCTGGGTAATCCTGTGATGAAATCCATACCAATTTGTTCCCACTTCCAGTCTGGAACTGGTAACGGTTGTAGTAATCCTGCTGGCTTCTGGTGTTCGGCCTTCACACGACTGCATACATCACATTTTGCGATATACTCAGCGATATCTCTCTTCAAGCCATTCCACCAAAATCTCTCCTTAACATCCATATACATCTTAGTGTTTCCTGGATGTATAGAGTAAGGGGAGTCATGAGCTTCTTGAAGAATCAACTTCCTAAGGGCTTCATCTTGTGGTACGCAAATGCGTTTCCCAAACCACACTGGTACCATTTTCATCTTCCCGAAAACCCTTGGCCTTGCCTTCGCTTAGGTTCTTTTTGATTTCTTCCATCACTTTATCACCTTTCTGTGCTTCCTTTATTTTGTCCATCAAAAGAGGTTGTACTTCTAATGAGGCTAAGAATCCCTCAGGTACCACTTCCAACCTAAGGTCCTTAAATTCTTTGCATAAATCTTCAGGTAATTCTCCTACCGTAAGTCCATTTACATAGACTTTGCGGCTCAAAGCATCAGCCACTACGTTGGCTTTTTCAGGATGGTACTGTATACTCAAATCATAGTCCTTGATAAGTTCTAACCATCTCCTTTGTCGCATATTCAACTCCTTCTGGGTAAAGATATATTTCAGACTTTTATGATCAGTGAATACTTCACAACGGTTGCCAAACAAATATTGCCTCCATGTCTTCAAAGCGTGTACCACTGAAGCTAACTCCAAGTCATGAGTGGGGTAATTAACTTCATGCTTCTTAAGCTGTCTTGAAGCATAAGACACTACCTTGCCTCCTTGCATTAACACACTTCCCAAGCCATGACGTGAAGCGTCACAATAGACTTGGAAATCTTTCTCTATATCTGGTAGACACAGAACAGGGGCGGATACTAATTGCTTCTTTAGTTCTTGAAAGCTAGACTCACATGCGTCAGTCCACTCAAACTTCTTATCCTTCTTCAATAGTTCTGTCATAGGCTTGGCGATTTTGGAGAAATTTTCAATGAACCTCCGATAATATCCCGCCAATCCCAAGAAACTTCGGATCTCGCCAACATTCTTTGGTGGTACCCAATTTGTCACCGCGGATACTTTTTCAGGATCCACCGCTATTCCTTCCTTAGACACCACGTGTCCAAGAAATCCAACTTGGTCCAACCAAAATTCACACTTGCTGAATTTGGCATATAACTTATGCTCTCGGAGTCTTTGCAATATCAGGTGCAAATGTTCTTCATGCTCTTTGTGGCTTTTAGAGTAGACTAAAATGTCATCGATGAATACAACGACAAATTTATCCAAAAAGTCCATAAACACTTTATTCATCATGTTCATGAAATATGCCGGTGCATTGGTCAACCCAAATGGCATCACCGTATACTCATATAGGCCATATCTAGTGGTGAAAGCGGTCTTGGGTATATCCATTTCTCTGACTTTCATCTGGAAGTACCCTGATCGAAGATCGATTTTTGAAAATACACAAGCACCTTCCAATTGATCAAAGAGATCATTGATTTTTGGTAGTGGATACTTATTCTTGATGGTTTGTTCATTCAGGGCTCGATAGTCCGTGACTAGCCTCTGTGTACTATCCTTCTTCTGCACGAATAGGATTGGTGCCCCCCATGGTGAGGAACTTGGACGAATAAATCCTTTCTGCAGATGCTCATCAAGCTGCTTCTTGAGCTCTTTTAATTCATCTGTGGCCATTGGGTATGGTCTTTTAGCAATTGGTCCTGTACCCGGTTTTAGTTCAATGAGAAACTCAACATCTCTATCAGGTGGCATTCCCGGTAGTTCTTCTGGAAACACATCTGGATATTCTTTCACTATAAGGACATCTCCTAGGCTAACCCCCTTAAGAGAATTAAGCCTAACTTTCCTTAATTCAAACTTCGATCGAAACCTTATTTTCTTTCCTTCTAGTGTGGTGAGAGTGATAGCTCTGTTTGCACAGTCTATGATTCCTTCAAAACTAGTCATCCAATCCATTCCCAAGATAACATCCAAACCTTGGGTCTCTAGGACGATCAAGTCTGTCGGAAACTGATGTTTTCCAATCTTCATATTCAACTGTCTACACTCAGAATTCACTAACATTTCTCCACCAGGAGAACTTACCCTAATAGGTTTCCTATACTCTCAACTGCTAGCCCATGTTTGTTTACAAATGCCCTTGAAATGAATGAATGTGATGCTCCGGTATCAAATAAGACTAGAGCTGGAAAGGAGTTGAGCAAGAACGTACCAATCACAGCATCGGGTTCATCATAGACTTCCTCCACATTGATGTGGTTCACATGTCCCTTCTGGAAAGGGTTGGGCTTGGCAGCTTCTTCAGTCTTCCTTTCTGGGCAATCTGTAGCATAGTGACCCTTATTCTTGCACTTGAAGCAAATCACTTGGCTAATATCCTTCTTATGCTCATGATTAGGGCGATGCTGTCCATGGTTATGACTATGGCCAGCATGTCCATTTCCTTTGTAGCCTCCATTGTTTCCCTTGAATCCACCTGTGTGGTTATGACCATGATGCTTGTGGTTGCTTCCTCCACTATGGTGGTTCCCATGTTTATGTCCATGGCTCATATCATGCGAGAAGTGCTTCTTGTATGAGGGCTCAGAATGGTGTTTGTTGGTACTCAGCTTCCTCTTCCTGTTTTCAGCCTTCTTGATATTATCTTCCAGTGTTATTGCTTGATCAAGAAGGGTCTGGTAATTTGGGGTGTATGCAACTGACAAAGGGACCTTTAGTTCATCACACAGTCCCCTAAGGAATTTCTCCCTTCTCTTGCCATCGGTGTCAATATCCTCAGGAGCGTAACGAGACAACGTGTAGAAGTCATCCATATATTCCTTGAGCGTCCTGTTACCCTGCCTCAGATTGCGGAACTCCTCTTTCTTTAAGTTCATAATACCCGTGGAAATGTGTGCATTGCGAAATCCCTCCTTGAACGTCTCCCACGTGAGTCCATCCAGTGGGTGAGTGATCTGGTAGGTCTCCCACCATTGGGCTGCTGGCCCTTCAAGCAAGTGTGCCGTGAACCTCACTTTTTCGGTGTCACTGCACTCACATGTCACTAGATCCTTACTGATTGAGCGCAACCAATCGTCTGCCACAATTGGCTCAGTTGCGGTCGAGAATTTATTGGGTTTGAGCCTCAGAAACCTAGCCAGTCTGTCCACTTGAGGTGGTGGCGGTGGTGGCGGCGGGGGTGGTGGTGGCGGATTGTTGTTGTTCTGTGCATGCGCAATGAATTGCGTCATCATCTGCATCAGCTGGGCTTGAGCTGCTATCAGTTGTTGAATTGCATCGTTCTCGGGATCACGACGGGGAGGCATCTGTGGTTTTAAGAATAGATGAGTACAGATAGAAAGATCTAAAGAAATATTTCTACCCATACAAGCAATTAACAACAAACAAACAAGCGAACTCAAAGAGAACTCGAACATAGAATTTTGGGAAAACCGTACTAAACGTTTAGGTAACCACGTAGCAAGGTTCTGGAAAACAAGTACGAAGGTACTGCCATACCACAAGTTGGTAGGTCAATACTAAAGCTTATTGTCGACTAACGACTTATTAAGGAGAGGTGGGCAACTACTCGTCCTGGATCCTGGCAAGAAACTCCACGGCGGCTTCAGTCTTGCGGCGCTTCTGTCCAGAACTCGCTTTCCTAGCCTTCCACTCCTCAACCGAGACCTCCTCGCCATCAGTGGTGTACATGACTCTCTCCTCAGGGTCTTCCTCCGATGACTCGCCAGCTGACTCCTTGGCGAGACGGGCACACTGCTCCTGCAGGGCTGCTATCATCGCCTGCTGTTGGTCCACCTTGTTCCCTAGCTTGAGATTCTCTGCCTCCAGCTTCTGGTTATCCTCCATGAGCTTCTGCTTCTGGGCCTCCTGTGCCTCTGCTAGCTCCTCAGCGGTCTCAATCTGCACTCTCTGCGCCTCGACCAGCTCCTTGGCCTGGTCTAGAACCATCATCTCTGCACGTAACTCATACCCAGTCCTGTAGAGTAGCGTCTCCAGATCCTCCAAGTGTAGCTCAAATATATCCAAGTCCTTGCGACCCTCCACGGTCCAGTATGGCATTCCATGAGCATCACGCTTGCCGAAGCGACGATAGATAGACTCTGGGGGTAAAAGCTCGAAGTACTGCTCACAGATACGGGACAAAACCTCCTGCTTTGCCATCAAAAGTCCAGTTCCCCAAGAGGTGTACTTCTTCTTGAAAACAATCGGCGAGTGGGAGTACCAATAGGCCTGGGCAATACCTCTGTCTCAATCTCCCAGCGGTGGACTGTGGGTACATCAGAAGGCACCACTCTACCCTTGAAGATAGGAGGAACGAGGCTCAGAACTCTGCAGATACCCATCAGCTGTCTACCAAAGACACAGGTGTCATCGTCGGTCGGGACTCTCATGCGGGTGAAGACGGACATCTACACAAAGGTTAGAAAAAAAAGAATTAGAACAAGTATTACGATGGTTAGTCAAAATAATAATTAACTAACTTGTAAAATGCAGAAAATAAATTTTTGGATTCCTAGGGTCAACCTATAACTATCCAAACCTAGGGTTTCGAACCTACAGGCAACACATTGCTCTGATACCATCTGTAGTGACCTTGCCTGTTAAAATAGACAAGATACCTGTGTATAGTGCTAGTCCCTGGATCGACTCGCTAGCACACACAGTACAAGATGAAATACCACAACAGTGCATCAATTTATTACACGCATGATCCAGAATTCAAAGTAGTTTCGATTACAAAGTGCATAGCTCGGAGCTAGCTTTATTTAGAGTAAACAGCGGAATAAATATTAAGCATGGAGTCTCCATCATCTTCATGCTGCCACAGGCGAACATGTCGGTTGTAGACTCGAAACCCCTAACGAACCTCACTCTTCATCGGAACAACCTGATAAAATATATCAACAAGGTGGGTCAGAACCATATAAAATGGAACTGGCAAGTGACACTTTGTGGACTCATATTGGAACAACTCTAGTAACCTATATGCATATTTGGCTTGGTGGAGTTTGAAGGCTATTTTGCAGAAAGCCAACTTTTTCCTAACTCTTCATAAAACAATTTTTTTATCTATACGAGATTTTCATGGCATGAAAGCCACCATCTCGGCTACCCTTGTTCACCCAACAATTTTTAATTTAGAGAAATTTGAGTGATGAGATCTTCCGTTGACGTCCTCGTCCAGTTTGCTCAGAAATGTCCGTAACCGGGGACACGGCTATGATCATAGTTTTACTACTCTCGAGAGGTTGTGCACTTTCACCACTAGACTTAACCAACCCAAACTATCCCTCACACTCCATTAGTGTTTCGGGGAAAAGAAGAAGGTTAAGACGAGATCTTTCAGAAGCATTTTCCCACCCCATACCGGCCTGACACGTTCCACCTACAACCCTCTACCACCACCTGTCAAGCCGGGGTGAGTCCACACAACTTAGTTGATCAAGACAGAGCCCATATGACTAATGGCTGCACTGGAAGCTAACTAAACAGGGAGTAACGTCGATCTCTTTGTCCCTGGGTGGCCATCCACAAGTGCACATACTCGGGTAAAACCATAGACATGGCCCCGAGCAGCCACTCAACTCCAACCGCCAAGCAATTCCAAAATCCACCCAGGAGGTTCTTTCAACTTAGTAGATATTTTACTTTTATCAAAAACAACATTTTGCATAGCAAGACTAAAATTCTACCAAGTTATCATAGGTGTGTCTAGACCAACTAGTAAAGGAGGAACTATACTAAATAGTTTTAAAGCATAGCAATACTAATAACTTAACATGCAATTTTCCAAGTAATACTACAACATGCATAATTCAAAATAATAGGACAGAAATATGCAAGTGTGCCACTTGCCTTGGCAACAAGCGGAGCAGGAGTAGCAGCTGCAAAGGTCCTCGGTTCCCTCCGAATAATCTAACAAAAATAACACACACAAATAAACATACAATTCACACAAGTGGCAATACAAAAATTATGCTATGCATGAATATGCAAAATTTACAATAACACAAAAGTAATATAACTTTTAGTTCTCTGGTTGTTCTATATGCATGATGCTACAAAGCAAATTTTATTAATTTACTTAATAGGAATAAATTCCAAAACACCTAAATAAGGGCAAACACACAAATTCTAAAGTTTCTGCATAAAAACATTTTAATAAAATATGATGAACATGCTACTGGACAGAGGACATCTAAACAAGATTTTAGCAACTTGAATCACTCAAAAAGGATTTGTGGAACTCAAGATATGGCCAAAATAAGGTTTAGGGTTTCTGCAAATACCAAGTGTGTGCACGTATCAAAAGTGAAATTTTATTGCACCACTGTATTCTACACATTTTGCTGAATCCAGGGACATCAAATTTGTTGAATTTGGATACATGGTTCAAAAGATATGGAATTTCAAAGTTTGGATGATTTTCTGCCAAAAACAGAAAAACAGATAAATAGAAAAAAAAGAACGGGCGACGTGGCGCGCCCTGATTGGAGGGTACCGATTCGGGTTTTTATTTTAAAACCGAGCCGTTAGATCGGAATCGAACGGCCCACGTTAGATCGACCTACAAGGGGCGGCGGGCCTCGCCGGAACCCTAGCCCGTGCGGCGGAGGCGGCCGGCACGGCGCGTTCCGACGCATCCAGAGGGAGAGGGAAGACGGCGTGCTCACCACGGCGTGCAGGGGACGGAGGCGGGCTCGGTGGCGAGGGTGGCGGCGACTTGGAGCTCCGGCGTGGCTCGAATCGCTCGCCGGAGTTGGAACGGGCGGCGGCCGAGCGTGTCGTGGATGCCCTCGTCGACCTGGAGCACGGAAACGAGCGCAAAGCGCGTCAATAGGTGCGCAACAAGAAGATAGAGAGGAAGGGAGAGATGAGGGAGGCGCGGAGACGCCGGAGTTGGCCGCGGTGAGAAGAAATACCGGCGGCGGGCGGCGGCGAAACGAGCTCCGATTCGGGCGGCCGGGCGGCGCTTGGGTGCCGAATGGAGGGGGCTCCGGTGGAGGGGGTCGTGGGGGTCTTGTAGGGCTCGGTGGTGGTGGATTTAGTGGAGGGAAACGGCCGGGGAGTGGAGGAGGTTTCCTCCGGCCATTGATGACCACGACGGGAGGGAGAAGGTCGGCTGACGTCAGCATGACGTCATGCCCCCTTTTTTTTTATTCTTTTTCTTTTTCCTTTTTCTGTAAATGTTTAATAACTTTTTAAATATAAGTCCAAAAATTATGAAACCAATTTGTAAATTTTCAGAATAAAAATCTCTATCACATTTAGCTATGTGACAAAGGTTTTGCAAAAAAATTTATTTACAAGAATGCCACTGGCATTAAAAGGCCTTTATTGGCATTTTCTTATAAGAAGAAATATAAAAGAAAATATTTTTGTTTTTAGGAAAAATAAACAAACACAAATGCACAAATGCAACAATGATGCCATGATATGCATGAAATGCAATTTTTTGAAATTTTGGGATGTTACAGCCGCCTAGAGCCAATTCCTATTTGCCGCCTTCTGCGGCAAATTTTCGTCTTGCCGCACACTCCGGTGGTCTCCGGGCGTACCGGTTCTGTCTTTATGGGCCTGGCCCATTTTTTTCTTTTGCATTGCCTCCTCTAGCCAGCCTCCTTCTTTCTTTCATTTTGCCCGTGCCTTCTTCTCCCTTCTTCTCTCGCTTCTTCCCTTCTTCTCCCGCAGCGGCGGCGATTCAGCCGTTTCCGAGCTGGGTTTGTCGCCGGCGATGGCGACAGAAGGTTCGTTACCGCTCCTTTTCCCCCCGCGCCTCCCGTACTGTCATCCCATGTCTATTCCGGACAAAATCGGCATATGTTTTCGTTGTTCTAGGGTTTTGTATGCGGGGATATAATTCTTTTATCTAGTTCTTGAGATCTATGTTGATATCCCCCGTCATGGTAGTCGCGGTATGAGCGTGTGGTAGCTTCTAGGGTTCGTATTTTTACAGGATTTCTCTCATTTTTGCGCAGATTCGCGAGGTCTTTTCATAAGTGGGCGCCTCCCGTACTATCATCCCATGTCTATTCCAGACAAAATCGGCATATGTTTTCGCTGCTCTAGGGTTTTGTATGCGGGGATGTAATTCTTTTATCTAGTTCTTGAGATCTATGTTGATATCCCCCGTCGTGGTAGTCGCGGTATGAGCGTGTGGTAGCTTCTAGGGTTCGGATTTTTACAGGGTTTCTCTCATTTTTGCGCAGATTCGCGAGGTATTTTCATAAGTGGTGGGTTCGCATGTTTGATGATATTATCCACTATATGTAGTTCAATTTACTGCCTCTCTTATGAAGTTTCTGTTAGATGTGTTTTCACCAGTATTTTTCATTTCAAATTTTATTATGTTTATGTGTAGGAGATAATATGGTGGATGCAGTCACTCGATGCAAGCCTACTATAAAATCTCGATTCTCAACACTTAGGTTTCGTAAAGTTGTGAAGCAATTTAATCCAATTCAGCTTGGTCATATAGAAAATCATAACATGTCACACATGTTGGATGCACCTGATCATTTGATGATTCCTATGGATTTTCTTCAGTGGTTAGTGGACCACACCTTTTATGGTGGCTCATGGTCGTACTTATTCAAGCATAAAGATAAAAAAATTCTTCACTAAGGATATTGTTGATAAGGTTTTTGGTTTTCAACGTGGAACTGTCCCGTTGTTTTGGACAGCAAAGATGCTGAGGCAGTCTCAGAAGTAGAATTTCTTCGCAGCCAATATCTTGATGGTTCTAATGTACCAGTTAGCAAGGTTGAGTTTGTCATGCTTGGTTCTAATGATGAGAGAGTGTTCTTGCGGAGCTTCACTTTACTCTACATCACTACTGTTCTATGTCCTTCAACATATAACTTTGTGAATCCAAAGTACTTGTTCTCTTTAAGGGATAGGGATATCTTGCTTGTTGAATATCTTGATTTTGGATCCCTCTGTCTTAACAATTTATTTGAAGAGATTGATAGTTGGAAGGACAAAATCTTCAACAGCACTCTTGATTACAACAGAATTTCGTGGATTGGTGGCTGCCTTCCACTGTTGGGAGTACGTGTGATGTTACAGTTTTATTATATATCCGTATCTGGTTTGGTTTTTTATGGACCATATTTTAATGTTTAATGTGTTTTTTCTTTTTTTGCAGGTTGTTTACATGGACTTCATTGATTTCAATGGTAACTCTGGCTCCATTGATTATCGTCTGCCAAGGATGGCTCATATCAAGAATGCAGACTTTAAACATCTTATCCGTGTAGACCGCAAGATTACGTCGCGTAAAGCTTATGGTGTTCTTCCTGTATGTATTAGTTTATTTATTTTTTGTCGTTGTTATATGCACAATTGAAAAAATAATATTTGAAACCAGAAAATAGTAACATTTTGCTAGTATTTTTCTATCAGTTCAGAGATATCTCTCTCACCCCATACGGTGTTTCCTTGATGGTTTTGGTGCCTCCTGTTGTCCAGTTACCAGAACCTGTCTTCGTTGCTCCATACGGGGTAGGATGGTTCCTCTTTTTTTTTTGAGGTTTTGTCTATCTTGTCTAACATTATGCTTCTCTTGGATACTTATGTTTTCTTGAACTACATCATCAGGGTACCATAATTGCTCGTACAAATGTTGGCATTTTCAATGATGAACCAGAGGCTTTTTCGGAACCACTATCAGATGGTTCTGCTGACAACATGGATTTGAGCCCTACTCATTCTGTTGCATCTGGTAGCACTGATCATCCTGTTGTTGCTGATAGTCCAGCTATAGTTCAGATCCATGATTCTCCTGTTGTTGCTGATAGCCCAAGTATAATTCAACTCAGTGAATCCCCGATTGCTGCTCAAATATCAAATAGGTATGTTCTGTCTCTTTTTTTCCCCCGCTGATCGTGCTTGCTTTTTCTTGTGAGATCAAGTACTCCCGAGATCGATGCTTCTTTATATTTTTTGTTGCTGATGATAGCCCATATTTTTTTGTTTGCCAGGGGTCGTGCTCGTTCTGTTGATGTTCAGAGGTCAAATAATGCTGACAACACGGCTTCTTTTGCTGATGATGAGAGCATACCTATTGCCAGGAGTCTCGCTCGTTCTGTTCACACACCATTGGAAGGTAGTAACACATCTTCTTTTTTTTAATGTTTTTTATTAATTTTTCAGTTCTAGTGTTTTTTTTAATTTTTAATATGTGTTTTACAATGCTTATTAGTTCATCCAATGGGAAATTCAAGCAACATTGGCGATGGTTTACTAAATATAGCAATGGCATATGGAGAGCTCCCTGACATTGACACACTTAGTATGGCTGAAGGTCTGTTTTAGTGCCCATTTTTTCTGTATTTTTTCTATGTATGGTTCTCCTGGAGTTTTCTCAAACCTGAATGTTTGTTTTAATGTTCATTGTTTGACAGATAATGCAAACCCTGATATCAACAATGTGGCTGAAGCAATTAAGACACCGAAAGGTAGTGTGGGGGCTTCTGGAGTTAAATGTTATTTTTTGTTTTCAAATTCTTATGTATTTTTCTTTCATTCAACTTGGTATCAAGTTTGATAAAACATTTTGAGGTACTGCAGTTGGTGAACCTATTATGAGCCAGGGCACTTTCGACAAGAAGAATAGGAAAAAACGGGCTGCCAAAACTAATTCTCCTGACCTATGTATTTCAAAATTGGCTATAAATTCTTACGTCGAGGCTTACTATGCAAAATTCATGAGGGACAAACAGAGTTTCACTCAGCAAGATTCGTAAGTGTCATTTGTTTTTTCTATTTTGCTGTTTGTCTGAATCCAATCTTTTTGTTTGTTTGGTATATAATATATTTCCTAGTTTTTGCTCGCAACCAGATCTAGTTTCATCTTGTATCCTCTTGCAGTTCTATGTTCATTGACATTGAGGGTTGCCCCGTCAGTTTTGAAACATTTGTATCTTCATTCAAACCGCGAGGGAATGTTGTTGATGATGTGATGATTGCACATGCTCATGTCTACAACGAAGAAGCTAAGATCTCTGCATTGAAAAAACCTTTTATGAAAAAGTACATGTTCAGCAGTTTCATTGCTGTAAGTGTCACCACTCTTATATTGTTCTTCTTTTTTATGTGTGGATTGCCTTTTTGTTTCTTCTGTTATTATATCTTGTTTCTTCATTACCAGGCAAAGCTGATGCATGATCCACAGAATTTCGACAAGAAATCTGTTGTTGCAGAATTTACAAAGATTTATCATGATGTTGACATTGCCAAATTTGATCTTGTATGTGTTCATAGATTAACCATTATAGTTTTATTTTTATCTGCTCTCAATGTATGTTTGATGATAGTAAATTATATTTCTTTTTGTTTCTGCTTTTCAAAACAGCTCTACTTCCCAAATGTGCTAGCTAATCATTGGGTGCTGGCATGTGTTAATAATCTGTTTGGGTTAGTCAACTTTTTCGACCCCGCCTGCATGACCAATGAAAATACCAAACATCAGCTTCTCTAGAATTTGGTATGAACTAATCAAGCTGAATCATGTTGTATAGCTAATCATTTGGTTGCTTCCATGTTTATGGCTTCTATGGCTACCTTTTTTACCTTTCATTTGGGTCACAGGTTTGCAATCTTAGCACGGTATTCAAGGAGATCAACTTATGTTGCAGAGATTTTGGAAAGTTTTAAGAAATCAACTCCACCTGACTACCCAGCGCACTCACTTCTGTATGTGTTTTAATATTTATTTTTTTGGCATCAAGCATCTCTGCATCTTGTTTCTTCTACTGGCATCAAGCATCTCTATATATGACAGCTCTCACCTCCTTTTTCTTTTCCTGTAGGCATGACTGTGGGCTGTATGCCATGATGTATGCAGAAATTTGGAATGGGAAGATCATGAAGCATTTCACAAAGGTTTTCTTCTTTTCTATTTGTTTTTTCTCTACTTATTATGCTATGAAAAATTACTTTCTTTTTTGCTATATATGCTTTTTCATGTTGCTTCTAACTTACTATGATTATGCAGGACATAATCCCAAAATACAGGATGGTGAAGGCATACAACATGCCACTGCTCAAGCCTGAATAAGAACCATTTACAAATTCCAGAGGAGATCAAGAAGCACAAGAAGCTATAGTGTGTGTGGGTGTGACAGGCACATATATTTATTGTCTTTTTCTCACTCTGTTCTCGACCTAGAGGGATCATATGATACATTCAGATCATGTACCAGTACTTTTTTTTGGCACCCCAGATAGGAACCATTGTTTTGTTGGTCATCACTCTCTGATGTTCTATAAGAATGCTGGTTCAGGATGTGTTAACTTTTGATGTATATATTTTTTTATCTGGTTCAGAATGATGTTCTATATTTTTTTCGGGATGATATTTTTTTTCAGAATGCAATCGTATAAGTTTTATGTGTAATCATATAGAAGCTATTTTATTTATGTTTAATCCGAACGAAAGATTTTATGTTCAAACACAATCAAAATGGTTCATATTTTCATCCACTAGATTTTGCACCGAGTTTTTATATATAAATAGTTCATACTAATTTTTTGTTCTTATAAATCTTTTTATATACAAATTGGTAATAAAATTCGTTCACCCCACCGTTTTATTTCGACAATTGTCTCTCTGGCTCATTCACTTCCTCTGTACCACGACCCTTATGTTTTTTGGTTCTCTCTTTCATATTTTTTTTTGTTTTCAAAAAAATAAAATGTTTATTTTTTGTATGTTCATCTGCTATATGTTTACACCGTTTCCGTTCATCCTTTTTTTTATTACTTGTTATACAGAAAAATAGTCCGTACTTTACCTATATATTTTTATACCCCTATATTTTTTGTTTTCAAAATTTATTCAACCAATTTTCTGGTCATTTTGCCAAATTAGTTTTAGATACGTTTTTTTTTCTCACTCATATATTATTTTTGTTCTGTTCACCCTTATTATTTTTATAAACTTTTTTTCGTTCACAAATAGGTCATACTTGGTTCCTGTTCACACTACTATGTGTTGCATTTGAAAAACCGTTCAACCAAACTTCTGTTTCATATACAAAAATAGTCCATATTTTAAGTTTCCTATTCACACCACTATGTATTGGATTTCAAAAATCGTTCAACCATATTTTCAGTTCATAATAAAATGTATAAATGCGCATTTCTTTTTCTGTTCACCACTATATGTTTGCACCTTTTTTTGTTCAACCTTTGTTCAACTATTTCTTCCGTTCATATAAAAAAATAGTTCATACTATAGTTTTCTGTTCATAAACCTTTTTTCAGTTTCAAAAAATAAAAACCTTCATGTATATTTTCTGTTCACTCCTATTTTTTTTCTCTTAATTTTGGTTTCTGTTCATACCCCTATATTTTTGGTTTTCAAAAATCGTTCAAACAATTTTATGTTCATATACAAAAATAGTTCTGTTCATACACCTTTTTTCGGTTTTTTCTGTTAATACACCTTTTATGTATATTTTCTGTTCACTCCAATTTTTTTGGTTTTTACTTTGGTTTCTGATCATACTCTTATATTTTGGTTCTCAAAAAATCATTCAACCAATTTTCTGTTCATCTAATAAATAGTTCGACTTATGTTTTCCGCTCGCACACATGTATTTTTTGTCCTCTTCACCCATATTATTTTTATAACTATTTGAAAAATCGTTCAACCAAATTTCTTTTCATATACAAAGTAGTCCATATTTAAGTTTCCTGTTCACACCACTATGTGTTGGATTTCAAAAATCGTTCAACCATATTTTCTGTTCATAATAAAATGTATAAATGCGCATTATTTTTCTGTTCACCACTATATGTTTGCACCTTTTTTGTTCATCCTTTGTTAAAACAATTTTTCCTTTCATATACAAAAATAGTTCATACTATAGTTTTCTGTTCATACACCTTTTTTCGGTTTCAAAAAAATAAAACGTTCATGTATATTTTATGTTCACTCCTTTTTTTTTTGCTCTTAATTTGGTTTCTGTTCATACCCCTATATTTTTTGTTTCAAAAATAGTTCAACCAATTTTATGTTCATATACAAAAAAAGTTCTAGATACGTTCTGGATTTCAAAATTGTTCAACCAAATTTCTGTTCATATATAGGTTTATGTTCACACCGCCGTGTGTTGGATTTCAAAAAATCGTTCAACCATATTTTCTGTTCATATATATTTTCTATTCACACCCCTATATTTCCCTATTTTTTTGGTTCATACTTTTGGTTTATGTTCATACCCCTATATTTTTGGTTTTCAAAAAAATTTCAACCAATTTTCTGTTCATTTTGAAAAATTAGTTCAAGATACATTTTTTTGTTCTCACACATATATTATTTTTTTTCTGTTCACCCTTATTATTTTTGTAAACTTTTTTCCGTTCAAAATAGGTCATACTTGGTTCCTGTTCAAACCACCGTGTGTTGGATTTCAAAAATCGTTCAACCATATTTTATGTTCATATATATTTTCTATTCACACCATAGTTTTCACATCGTTTTCTTTTTAAAAAAATTATACTTATTTTATGTTTTTACTATGATTTTTTGGATTTAAAAAAACGTTCAACCAATATACAAAGTAGTTCATAATAAAATATATAAATGTGCATTTATATCTTTTCTGTTCACCACTATATGTTTGCACCTTTTTGGTTTTTAAAAACAAATTGAACCTATTTTTTCGGTCATATACAAAGATAGTTCATACTATAGTTTTCTGTTCATACACCTCTTTTCGGTTTTTCTGTTCATTCACCTTTTTTGTATATTTTATGTTCACTACTATTTTTGTGGTTCTTACTTTGGTTTCCGCTCATACTCTTATATTTTGGTTCTCAAAAAATCATTCAACCAATTTTCTGTTCATATAATAAATAGTTCTACCAATGTTTTTCGTTCTCACATATGTATTTTTTGTCCTGTTCACCCCTATTATTTTTATAACTTTTTTCGTTCAAAATAGGTCATACTTGGTTCCTGTTCACACTACTATGTTGTGGCACCCCGATCCGGAGATCGAGTTACCCCATATATCAGTCCCAGGAGCACTGAATATATGACAACTTGATAACAGAACATAACCACTTTATTAAGGGGGTCGGGGAACCGACGATGGATTACAAGGTCTCATTACAAGGCTGCGCCCTAGCGCACACAGCAGTTTGTACATTATTTATCGAACATAACTTCATCAGAGGGCGTCAGCGGGTTGGCGGAAGCGTGTGATGAAGAGGGCCTAACTCCATAGGGCTCTGCCTGGATACCGGATCTAGTTCTCGTACAGGGGGTACTTAGCGACGGGGTAGGAGGATCTGGCCACATGAAAAGCTAGGTGAGTACATGGAATGTACTCGCAAGACATCAATCCTCAATCAACCGTAACCAACGACCCTATATGGCATGGCATGGGTGCAGTGCGAGTCCAAGCTTAACGGTTGGACTTAACTTACCTACTTACCTGTGACGAAAACGTGGCTTGTGAGAACGAGTCTCATTTCCACACAACACTATCCACAACACTTATGTTCTCAAGCTTGACCAACACTGGTCCATTTCTGGGCTTAGCTTTGACCAACTATGGTCCACTTTTCAGCTCATTCAGCTTTGGCCAACTCTGGCCACTTAGTGAATTTATTTCTCCGTGTTCGACTGGACTGACTCTAGTGTGACTGGACCCAACACCGTTCCTTGGGTAGGAACAATACTAGATTCTAGATTTGACACTCTCGAGAGGTTGCAACTTTTATCCACACGTTGGGGTCTAAGCTTGTACCGCCGGTACCGAAGTACTACACCCATCATGGCGACAGCACAAACCTATTCCCCCGTAGCCGTCCGCTCTAACAAGACACTCCTTGTATAGCTACCGACTTACCACTCGGGCTAAGTCTTATGACGAAGTGAATCCGGCACGTCCCCAACTCATGAGCAACGCCTAGCTCCGGAACCTTCACAAGACTAGCCCCGACCACAACTATGCAGTAACCGACTAGACTTGCCAAGTGGGTAGCATCAAAAGAGGCTCGATAGGCTACTAAGCTACGGTCTGCCCATTTCAACGACGCGTGGTTGTGCGGGTGTGTTTGGCGAGTGGCACTATAAGACTCAATCTAGTCGACGGAGGTGGTTATCTTTTTAGTCAATTTTATTCTCAACCACAAGACAGCAACAAACGTTAGTCCACAAGATATACATGAGCATAAAATAACCACATAGCAATTCAGTAAGGCAAAGTAAGGTCAACCGGGCGAGGACGGAGATGTCTCCGGCCAGTAGCAACCACGGGTCGAGTAAGAAATTAAAATGACAAAATCAACCCGGCGAGGACGGAGATGTCTCCGGCCAGTTGCAGCCACGGGTCGAGTAAGAAAATAACAAAATCAACCGGGCGAGGACGGAGATGTCTCCGGCTAGTTGCAGCCACGGGTTGAGTAAATAAATACGCACACCCCACTCTACGGAAAGTAGACGAGATTCAATCCACGTGGGCGGAGCCCGACATGTATTTAGTCGCCGGCCGGAACTCA
This sequence comes from Puccinellia tenuiflora, assembly GCA_012064385.1. NCBI lineage: Eukaryota > Viridiplantae > Streptophyta > Magnoliopsida > Poales > Poaceae > Puccinellia > Puccinellia tenuiflora. The sequence goes on along the minus strand of QRDG01000249.1, from coordinate 230,046 downwards.
ACCCACACTTGATGGGTTTATCGTATTGCAGAAAAGTAAAGTCACTTGGAATAATAGTACTGAAAGTAGGCGAGATTCAATCCACGCGGGCGGTGCCCAACATGTATTTAGTCGCCGGCCGGAACTCAACTCACGGAACATGAGTTTATCGTATTGCAGAAAGTAAAAGTGGCATTAGGTCACATGAAATAATAGGCATGAAATAAGACATGCGGGATGCAACTATCGCGCAAACAAGTAACAAACAAGTTAAATAAGGCATCGATGACTTGGGAACGGATGGTTGGGGGCTGATGGCTTGCCTTCTGGTGTGGGATCAACTTCTCCTTCAATAAAATGGTTGGAATCTATTAAAGAAATTTAAAAACGTGGTTAAAACCTTCCGCAAAGCATTCCAAGGTTCAGTGGGCAAATGAACTTCAAATCAATTGAAACCAGTGGAATAGGATAGATATTTTCAGAACAAAGCCACTGCAAAAAGAATCACATTTTTCTGAATTTTTTTGAGAGAGATATACCCTTTCAAAGTTAACCCTAAAATCTGCCCTTTTCAAAAACAGAAACAAATAAAGAAAAACCTTTCAGAAAAGTTTAAAACTCTGACGGCCCGGACCCACTGGTCAGTGGCTGCTGGGCCGAACCGGTACGCACGCCAGGAAAAAAAAGAAAGAACCCGGGGGGGCGGGGTGGAGGCGTGCCGGCACGGTGGACTCACCAGCGAGGTCTCCCGGCGGCTGCGGCGACAGGGAGGGAGGGGAGAGGCTGCGGGGAGGCTTGGGGAGGTGCGGTGCCGGCCATCGGCGTGCTCACGGGAGGCGGGGAGGCTTGGAGCAGCGGCGGCGTCGGTGACCGTGGAGGCCGTGCGGTGGTCGAGGATGAACACGGCGATGCCGACCGCAATCCTCCTCAACGAGTGTGGCCACGGGTTCACGACATCGTGGGGAGGCTAGGGGAGGGTTTAATTTGGTGGAGAGGCTTTGTAGGCGACGAATTTGGCCGGAGCCCGTGCGGCTACGGCGAGCTCGATGCCGGGGATGGGAGGCTTCCCGGAATGTGTGGCTCGGGGAGGAGGGTACTGGGAGGTGGTGTGTGGTGGTGCTGTGCTCGGAGGCATCCGAGGGGCTCCATTTATAGCCTCCCGAGGTGGGGGTCCGGACGAGAGCCCGCGGCGAGGGTGGCGGGACGAGGAGGCCGTGGCAGGGGAGACGACGGGCGGTGCGTCGTCGGTGTAGCTGCAGGGCGGGGCTGGACGGCGGGAAATCCGCGGTTGCGGATAGGGACGAGGGTGAGGTACTGGTGCGGGAGAGTGACGGGTCCGACCGGCGAGCTTCGCGTTGACGGTGTAGCGGGCGGCGTGTCGCGGAGCGAGGAGGCAGAGGCTGTACGACGGGATTCGCGGCCGGTGGATAGAATCGACGGGCACGGGGGAGCAGTGCCGGCACTGGTGAGGGGAGGGGTCCAGTGGCGGATCCTGTGTGTGCGGCGCGTCGCCGAGCGACCGACGGCGCTGTAGAGAGGGCGAGGTGGCGAGGCATGGCTTCTGGAGGGTCGAGGAGGTGGAGGGGGACTGGATGGGCACGGAATGGAGAGGAGGGACGCAGAACGGCGGCGACCAGGAAGTGGTGGCGCCGCCTGGCATGGTCATGCCGCCGGTGGCCACATTCTGGCCATGCCGATATCGGCGTCAAGGTGCCATTTGCAACACAGGGCTCAAAACCAAAAACCAACCGTGTCACTTGATGCCAAAATGATAATACTACAACCTTCTAGTTATTGGGTTTGGCTGGTTTGAAACTTGGAAGAAGAGAAAATTTCATCGAACACCTCTGGTCAGAAATAGAAAACAGGTTTTGGGGTTCAAAATAAAATATTTTTGGCCAGGAAAATTCATGGAGGTAGGTATAGGTTAGGAGCATCTACCTTGGGGTTTTTATAATTTTTAGAAAAGGTTTGTCAGGGTTTCCAAAAATAACGAGGTTTAGGCCAGAATGTAAAACAGGGAAAAACTCAAATATTTTCTTAACAAGGTATGGAATATTTTTGCATATTTGGATTACATACTGGTTAGAGATCCTCCTTGAATTTTTGGGGAATTTTTGAAGTCACCTTTGGCACACTTCCTTTGGAAGGCTAGGGTTTAGGCCCTTTTTGCATTAAAAGAAAAGACAAATATTTTGAGAATCTTGGGGTTTTGGAAATGTAGGAGAAAATAGTGGTGCCAAGATCAGAAGATCCAAAATCAAAACCAAGTTTTGTTTTTGACAAGGAAATTTTTATTTGGCCAAAATTCGGGATGTGACATATGTGTTGCATTTGAAAAATCGTTCAACCAAATTTCTGTTCATATACAAAAATAGTCCATATTTAAGTTTCCTGTTCACACCACTATGTGTTGGATTTCAAAAATCTTTCAACCATATTTTCTGTTCATAATAAAATGTATAAATGCGCATTTCTTTTTCTGTTCACCACTATATGTTTGCACCTTTTTTGTTCAACCTTTGTTAAACCTATTTTCCGGTTCATATACAAAAATAGTTCATACTATAGTTTTCTGTTCATACACCTTTTTTCGGTTTCAAAAAAATAAAACGTTCATGTATATTTTCTGTTCACTCTTATTTTTATTTTTTTGCTCTTAATTTGGTTTCTGTTCATACCCCTATATTTTTGGTTTTCAAAAATCGTTCAACCAATTTTATGTTCATATACAAAAATAGTTCTAACTACGTTTTGGATTTCAAAAATCGTTCAACCAAATTTCTGTTCATATATAGGTTTATGTTCACACCGCCGTGTGTTGGATTTCAAAAAATCGTTCAACCATATTTTCTGTTCATACTATGGTTTTCTGTTCATACACCTTTTTTTGGTTTTTTTGTTCATACACCTTTTATGTATATTTTCTGTTCACTCCTATTTGTTTGGTTCTTACTTTGGTTTCTGTTCATACTCTTATATTTTGGTTTTCAAAAAATCATTCAACCAATTTTCTGTTCATATAAAAAAATAGTTCTACCTATGTTTTTCGTTCTCACACATGTATTATTTGTCATGTTCACCCCTATTATTTTTATGATTATTTTCCGCTCAATATAGGCCATACTTGATTTATGTTCACACTACTGTGTGTTGCATTTGAAAAATCGTTCAACCAAATTTCTGTTCATATATAAAAATAGTTCATATTTAACTTTCCTGTTCACACCACTATGTGTTGGATTTCAAAAATGTATAAATGTATAACCATATTTAACTTTCTTGTTCGCACCACTATGTATAAATCGTTCAACCATATTTTCTGTTCATAATAAAATGTATAAATGCGCATTTATTTTTCTGTTCACCACTATATGTTTTGCACCTTTTCTGTTCAACCTTTTTTCACATTTTGGTTTTTCAAATTTTGTTCATCCTATTGTTCCGTTCATACACAAAAATAGTTCATACTATGGTTTTCTGTTCATACACACTTTTTTCGGTTTCAAAAAAAATAAAATGTTCATGTATATTTTCTTGTTGTCTCCTTTTTTTTTGTTCTAACTTTTGGTTTATGTTCACACCCCTCCATTTTAGTTTTCATATATATTTTCAACCAATTTTCACAGAACACCCTATTTTCAACCAATTTTCTGTTCACACCCTATTCGTTACATTTTTCTTCAAAAAAAATTCATTCCTATTTTTTTGTTCACACCAGTAAGATTTTCGATTTAAAAAATCATTCAACCAATTTTATATTCATATACAACAAAGTTCATATTAAGTTCTGTTCACACCACTACATTTTTTAATGCATAATAGAGCGTCAAGAGGACAATAATGGCAACATGGTAGTCAATCACCCAGAATATGACTAAGCATAAATGGTACATGTTTCATGTTCACTACAAATAATGGGATAAATGCTCAATCTATCAGTTCATTAACCCATAAATACAAGTCGATAGAACTAATGTCTAAGTAACTCAATCAGCAGCCTTTTTTGGCTGCACCTTCTTCTTCCTTGATTTTTTCTCTGATTGTGGTTTTAATCTCTTGCCTTTGTTCACTGATTTAGAACTTGAGACTGGAGGATCTTTCAAACTTGGATCTTGGCCATCTTCTCGCTGTTTTCCTTTTTTTTTCTTCTTCGACTTCAAATTTTCTTCCTCTGGTTTGGAAATGCTACCATCTTCATTAACCCAAAGGCTGACACTGTTGCCAGTAGGCACTGCTGATTCAGGGTTTCTATTTTCTTCACTGTTGTCTGTAGCTTTCTTCATTTTTGATGAACCTTTCTTTATCACTGGCGGATCTTTTAGTGTAACAGAGTTCCCATAATTTTTGCTCACAGGAACTTCATCGTTCATCAACCTTTTATGAAGTTTCAACACTTCTTCAATGAATACTTCAGTTTTGGTTGCATCCCTGCTTATATCTGCACACACCTCGTTTACAGTATCTATTAGCATAGCATGTCTCAGCGAATTCTCTGCGCTACTTGTCCCTTTAACAACTTTGGTTTCTTCTCTATGCTTTACCAGTTCTTTTTCTCTATATTCATTTGTCCACCTGGCCATTATGTATTCTTCTGGTATTTTCACAACATCAAACTGTGTAAAAAGTCTCAAAATGTGGCAACACAAGATTCCATCTTTCTCAAACTTGCTGCACTCACATTCAAAATGCATCATCTTTCTGTCAACTGAAACTGCAAAAACATCTCTTCTGTACTCTGGTTTGTCATAGTGAAACAACTTTTTCAGTTCATACATCCTGTCTTTGACAATTTCAGTGACTCCAAAAGCTGTCGAGTTAAGTAACTCTGTTGCAAACTTCAAGTAAATGCCGCGGGTATATACCCTGGCTGCATGTCTTTCAACTGGTTGATGCCCCCAAAACACAGGTGTTTGTTGTGTTGACTGAAATCGATCCTCATTCTCAATCTCCATCACATTCTCCTGGAAAAGTTCATATTGTTTGAGAAAAGTCTCAATTGTATCCTTCCGTTTCACATAATCTTTGAAGTTAGAGTTGAAACCTTCACTACGGCCTGTAGTGCGTGTGAATGGGCAGAAAGCGTCCCTGAAGTATGCGGGCACATACTTTTTCCTGGCATTCCACATCCTCTTGATGTGAGCAATCTGGCCACAATCATATGCTTCAACCATTTCTTGCCAGCCTACTTCAAATTCTTTGATGTGTAATGATTCCATGATTAGGCTAACTATTGTTTCTTCCATGCCTTCTTTTTCTGCCATGTAAGCACTTAAATTCTCTCTCAGGTTCTTCAAGATGTGCCATATGCAGAATCTGTGGAAAGCATCAGCAAAGACTAATGATATTGCGTTTTCAATAGCTTGATCCTGATCTGTTAAGATTAGTACAGGTTTTTTCCCATTCATCACCTCAACAAAGCTTCTGAACAACCATTCGAATGTGTTTGCTGTTTGATCTTTCAGCAAAGCCCAACCAAAAACTATGGTTCTGCCATGACCATTAATGCCAATGACTGGAGCAAATGTCATATTATACCTGTTCATACTGTATGTTGTATCGAAACAAATTATCTCGCCGTACAACTTGTAATCCAGCCTCGATCTTGCATCTGTCCAGAAGATGCTTCTAACTGCTCCTGCTGCATCAACTTGCATCTTGCAACAAAAGCCTGGTTTAGCTAACTGGATCCTTTCAATATACTTCAGTGTGCAAGCAATATCAGAATTCTTCTTCAATTTCCTATCGGCTTGCTTCAGGTTGTCCATTTTCTTCTTCCCAAACATTATATTTCCAAAGCTTCCTTTCAACCTTCTGAAAATTGTCATTATCCTCTGCGGCTTCACTCGTATTTCTTGTAGCAGTCTGGATAGCAATTTTTCCTCCTCAGTCATGTTTCTGTGGCTCAAGAAAAATTTAGTGAGTGACGGTGAAGGCGCCAAATCATGGTTGTGTTCCAAGCTGCATGCAGTTATATGCCATTTGGTCTCTACTTCTTTCACTGTGACACTCATCTGACAATCCGTGTGTGGAATTACATTTCGCTTCCTCTTTCTGTTCGACAAGATCCTGCTTCTACTTTTCCTACTTCTGTTGCATTGAAGTGTTATTTTCTTCTGCTTGTAATTTCTTCCTTTTATTACTGCAAATCCTGCGAGCTTTCCAAAGACATTCACAAACCGGACAGCTTCTTCCAATGAGGAGAACACCATACCAACTTCTGGTGGTTTTGCATTATTTACTTCATCAGGTGTGGGGAACAAGTACTCCTCTTCACCATCAGCATCATCTGCTGAAAAATTTCCATCTTCCGAAGTACCATCCTCTTGCATAACACTCTCTTCTACCATCTCTAACACCTAGGTAAGTGGTTATTTTTTTGTTATTCAATCTGTAATAACTAATGTTTCAGAGAAGCTGATTAAGATGGTTATATACCTCGTCAATTCCAATATCAGTTTCCTCATCTCCATCTGCAAGAATGATAGGCTCATCAACGTTTTCGGGAACCACATTTTCAGGCCCAGCTTTTTCAGGGTTAACTGAAACCGATTCTTCAGAAACCTGCAGGGAAATAGTTGATTTTAGGTTTCTACAATTTACACCTTCAACTATTTGATCTTGCTGTTTCCATCAGTTTACTTCTATTTTATTCTACTACATCACCTGTTTTTGTTTTTTCAGCTCGCTATGTAGAACGTACTGGTCAAATTCCTCCATGCTATCCATTTTCTTGGTAACAGCAGCCATCCCCTGTTTCACAACAGGGTTTTTCAAGAGAATTGGTATTCATGTCCATATAGATATTTTTTACAATGTGAAATGTCAGAAAAGCAAGAAATCTCACCAATGAAGAAGTGAAGGTGGCCTCACAAACAGGGGCTGTACATGTGCTGTTATTTGTTGCCTGCTTCTTTAACATGAAAACAAATTTCTATTTTAGTGCGTACACATGGCAAATGTAATTCTGATCACACCAAATAACTACTGAAATCTAACCTAACCTCTTTTTCTTCTTCATTTAGTCTTCTTCTTTCTCTGAAACTGTTTATCACTGCTTCAATTCTTTCAACATTGTCCATGATATGCCTGTAACAGTAATAGAAATTAATTCGCATAGATTTGAAGTTGTGCATGGCAGGGTACACGAGTTATATGCATACATTAAGCAAGGAAAATCACTCCTAATCTGTCCAATTTATTCTTCACTAAATAAAATACATACACGGCTAATAATTTCTCAGAAACGTATAAGAACTCACATGCTTCAGACACAGGTGTCGGGAATTCGCGCGTACATACCTAGTCCACCAAAGTTAATCGCCTTTCTTTTTCTTCCCTGGAGCCCTGCTTTTTTCTCCTATTTCCAGATCTCTGGTTCTTCTTCTATCAGAGCTCCGCTTCTCCAATTCTTCAGATTGCTCTGCTCTGCTTCTTCTCCCCACAGACCACACAAATGATGTGCTCTGGCTATGTCTCTGCTGACTTTTTTCTCACGGTAAGCCCTGGAAATCAATCGATCGAGATCCGCCCCATCTGTAGTTTTCAGGTGTAGAGCGGAGATGGGGGGAGAGATGGGGTGAGGGGCAGGAGGGATATGCTTCTCCTCCAAGTTGATCACGATGTGGGGGAGGAGAAACACCTTTTGCAGTTTAGTCCTCCGCTCGGTGGCATCCTATGCCCGCTAAAGCTATCGCTTACACGTGGGACCAAACATAAATCCCATTCACGACGTATTACGCTTTCCCCTCTTCCAACTTTCCCCTCTCGCTTCTTCTTCTCTATTCTTCTCGGATCCGGGATCCCCCAAATGTTGTAGTCTCCACGTACAAGGAATCTGCAGCTGCAGGTGTGTTTCTCAGTCGTTTGATCCTACTTTTTTACGTGCCGGATCTATGATTCTGCTTCAGTTTTCCCGTGTTCGTGTTTGGGAGTCGGAGAAACTCAAATCTGTATATGATTCTTCTGCTTTTTCGATTCCCGTGTTCGTGTTGGGGAGTAGGAGGTACAAACTCTAATCTGCGCACAACAGGTTCACCCCAGTTCGTTCGATAGTTGAACCATACAGTAGGTGCGGTAGATGTACGGGGGATATGCCAGGGCGATATGTGAATTTTTTCACATATGTGAGTTCAATTCCTTCTTTTTTTAGTAAGCAGAGATATGTGAATTCTTATGGCTTTTCAAGTTACATACACTATTCTAGTTACATACATGATTCTTCTTGCAGGTGTGGAAGACTTAATGGATTCATCTTTTTCAAAGAAGAGGGGTGGTCGTACTGTTCGTTTCAAAGAAGATACAAATCAGACTAAACGGTTTAAGGTCAGAGATATTAGTTCAAAACACAATTTATTATTCATTCATCACAATCTTTTTTCCAAAGATTAAATAAATAGACTGATTAATCATCATCATTTTTCCAGAGGAAACAAGCAGACTATGTTTCCATGCTTCTTGTAGTGATTTCACAACTGTCACCTGAGAAGAAAAAATTGATTAGGAAAATTGGGTTTGGTTCCATTCTGGATTTAAATTGTTCAAGCAATATCAACGACATATTTGTTTGGCTAATTGACCAACTAGATACAACCTCTGGCACTATAACCTTTCAGAATGGATTCAGTTTTACCATAACTCCTATGTTCGTTTTCAAGATTCTTGGTATTCCTTTTGGGTCGAAACCAGTGGTCATCAATGAATCTAATGAAGCTTCTAAGTTCATTCATGGAGTTGTTCATATGGAGTCACCTACAGTTGAGCACCTATGTGCTCTGTTAACTAAAGATCTAGATGAGGAATCATTCACACGCATTTTCATGCTTCTCCTGCTGGATGCATTCTTAGCTCCTGATGGGTCCAGTGTTCCAAGTTCTGCTTACTTCAACAATTTGATACATATTGATGAGATCCCCCAACTAGACTGGTGTACATTTACATTGAATTGGTTAATGTTACAAATAAAAAAATTCCAACTTAGGAGGTTGCAAGGCATCGATGATGTCGGCACAGTGGAAACCAGGGTACCACGGGCCGGCCTGCCAGGGCCCACAAGATCCTTTGGATGATTTTCGCTAAGGACCAGGTTCTCCAAGCCTGGCGATCTTCGCGAGGATTTTCCCCACGCAAAGGGTTTTTCTCCTCGCCAAGGATTCTCTCCCCTGGCGAGGGATCGCTCCTCGACAAGGCGTCTCCGACGCCGCCCGCAATTCTGCTAAGGACCAAGCTGAAGGGCTCGGCGAGGCTTTTTCGCCTCGCCGAGCTCCTTCCTCGTGAAGCAATCTCTGCCCCGCGACAGAGCGCACATGGGCTCTGCGCCATGTGCAGAGTGACGCGCGTGCCTACGCGCGATGACGACGACGCCGCAGTTGCCGTTTCCATGTAAAAAGCAGTCAACAAAGCGGAGCCAAGCAAAGCGGACAACGAGTATTGCCTCTTTGGTGATAAGGGAACAGTCTGCAGCTACGCTCCAAGGACGACGTCACCATGGGTCACCTCCCACCTCAGCAAGCACCAACCCACCGTCCAGCTGGTCGGTGCCCCTTTCAGCTTTGGTGACGCCGTTCCCCTGCCGTGGACCGCGTCCACGAGCTTTACCTTTATGGTGGACTTCACCTTTATCGTGCACCGCGCCTCCTCCGTCGTCGCCATGTGGTAACCCTTCCCGCCCAAATGTTTGGGCAGAAGAGGTCCAGGACGCCTATAAAAGGAGGGGGAGCACGCCCAAGCAAAGGGTTCGACTCTTCACTAGGTTCGGTTTTTGGAGTCTAGGAGCCTACCCAAAAACCCTAGATCTGAAGACTAGCAAGTAGCCATTGTTAGACACCTCGAGCTCGACAAGCTCTCCTTGTACTGTGAACTCTCCAAGCAGTGCAATACACCAAAGCAGGACGTAGGGGTTTTACCTCCACAAGAGGGCCCTGAACCTGGGTAAGACCGAGTGTTCCATCTCTGCAGTGCTGTCCCGCAGCGAGTCCGACGAGCACCGTCGCCGGAGCACGTTGAGGGTTGTTTGATTCCGTGTTCAGCCCCTTACTCGATCCTTCTCGAGACACCCCCAGTTCCTGGGACAGTTCTCCGACATTTGGCGCGCCAGGTAGGGGGCTGAGGCGCGTCTTCATCCTCGACACAGCCATGGCCGGCTCTCGCGCCGAACGTCTCGCTCGCCGGACGGCTAGCGCCACCACCGCTCCCGTAGGCCGCCCGCGCGGCCGCCCACGTGGGAGCTCTGCTCCGGAGCGCCGTGTCGACCCCGAGCCCCGCGTCAAGCACCCGGACGACGACGACATCGACCACGCTGAGGACGACCTCGGCGAAGAGGAGGCCTCCTCCCTGCACCCGTCGCGGGACCGTGCTGCCTCCTCGCTGGGCCGCCCTGCGCCCAGCCCGGCGACTGCGCTCCTTATGGCGCAGGAGCTGCTGCAGTACCGCCCCACGCCGGCGGCTCAGGAGGCCTGGCTCAACCGCGTTGCCGAGCTCATCGGCGCCGCTCGCGCCGCCGCACCCGCGCCGTCTCGTTCCCTGGTTCCTTCTGTACTCGTGGGGGACGTGGCGCACGGCGCACCTCCCGCGCCTCCTCGTCAGCCCGCGCCCGCCCCAGCTCCACCGGTTCCACCGCAGCCTGCTCCGACAGGGGCTCCTCCTCGCGACGGCCGCGCTGCCTCGCACGCGTCGTCGCCACACGACTGCCAAATCGTGCAGTGAGCCCCTGAGGATGCACGCGTGAGCATCGAGCGCGGGCAGGAACGCCGCAACCGTGCCGTCCAGGACGTCGCTACCGCCGGGCGTCACCTCCGCGCCACCCTTGCCAACGGCACGGTCACCTACGGCACGACGGCCGCGTTCACTCGCAGCCTCCGTCGCGTCGTCTGGCCGGTCAAGTTCAGGCCGGACCTCCCTCCGCACTACGACGGCAAGAACAACCCCCTGGAGTTCCTGCAGCTCTACTCTCTGGCCATCCAGGCCGCCGGGGGCGACGACAAGGTCATGGCGAACTGGTTCCCCATGGCCCTCAAGGACTCCACGTCCTCATGGCTCACCAACCTTCCCGCCGAGTCCATCAACACTTGGGAGGAGCTCTGCCGGTGCTTCGTCGCCAACTTCAAGGGCACGTACGAGCGCGGCCTCACCTACAACGACCTCCGCGCCGTGCGTCAGAAGCCCGGCGAGACCCTCCGCAAGTACATCCAGCGCTTCAGCCAAGTGCGCAACAAGATCCCCAACGCCACCGACGCACAGGTCATTTCGGCCTTCCAGGCTGGGGTCACAGATGTGCGGATGCTCGAGAAGCTTGGCATCCACGACAACATCACCACCGTCGTCAAGCTTTTCGACTTGGCGGACAAGTGCGCCAAGGCTGAAGAGGGCCGCTTGTTCGTCAAGAACGAGCCAGGGGACCCCACCGAGGGGTCCAAGAAGAAGAAATCCTCCGAGAAGCGCAAGACTACTGCGGTCCTCGCGGCAGAGCCCGACGCCAAGCAGCCTCGCCAAGCTGCCACTCCAGCCGCAGGACCTGAGAAGAAGGATGATCGTCCCTTCTGCATCTACCACAACAGGCACTCTCACGCCACCGAGGACTGCTTCGACATCAAGAGGCTTCGCGAGGCTCGCGAGGCTCGCGAGGCAAACGGAGGCCGCGGGGGGCGACGCTGGAACAACAACTACAACGACAACTACCAGCAGAACCCTCAGGCCAACGCCGCCCAGCCCGCGAACGACAACCTGCCTGCCAAGGCTGACGAGGGCTACCAGGTACCTCGCGGGGCCGCTTGCATCCTCGGCGGGGCTCAGGCCCCTCGCTCCAACCGCCACTTCAAGCAACTCGCTCGCGAGGTCGCAGCAGCCCTTCCTGGAGTCGAGGCCTCCAGGCCCCTCAAGTGGTCCCAGTGCCCCATTACATTCGACTCCGGCGACCACCCCAAGTCCACTTCAACCGTTGGCACCATCCCGCTGGTCTGCACCCCCACCATCAACAACATCGCCGTCTCTAAGACGCTCATTGATGGGGGTGCTGGCCTCAACGTCATCTCCGTCGAGACATTCGAGAAGCTGCAGGTGCCCTACGAGCGGCTCATGCCTACCAGGCCCTTCTCGGGAGTGACAGAGGGTCTTACCACCCCTTTGGGGCAGGTGAGGCTCGCCGTCACTTTCGGCACCCAGGCCAACTACCGCACCGAGCTGATCGACTTCGACGTCGCGCACATCGGCCTGCCCTACAACGCCATACTCGGCTACCGTGCCCTCGCCAAATTCATGGCGGTGACCCACCACGCCTACAACCTCGTCAAGCTCCCTGGCTCGGGTGGCACCATTGTCATCCGCGGCGTGGTCTCGGACGCCCTGTACGCTGCGCAAGCGGCCTACAAGGCTGCCGCGGTGGCGTCACCCGCTGACGAGGACGAGGAACCCCTCCCGAGCCCCCCCGCGAAGAAGAAGCAGCTGTTCTCTCAGGAGAAGGCCGCGACAAAGCAAGTGTCTCTGGAGGCAAGCGGCTCGGGGGCTTGCGTCACCATCGGCGCCAACCTGCCTCCCAAATAGGAAGGCGCGCTCGTCGCCTTCCTCAGGGCAAACTTTGACGTGTTCGCCTGGACACCGTCAGATATGTCCAGAGAAGCAAGACTTCATCATCAAAGAAGGAGGAACTTCTGGCCACGCCAGTGTAATGAACCTCTATTTCAGGTCATTCTGAACCTTTGCGCATCGCGCCAGCATATTTTGTTACTTCGGCAAGCTCTAGCGTTGTTTGCTTTTCTCTCTCGCTCGTACGATCCCTCCTGTGTATCTCACGAGCGGGGGCTAGCAGGGTGCCATGCCACGGGAGCATCCCGGCAGCGCCTCAAACCCAAGGGATCCGAGCTCTGAACTTGCGGGTCAGCTCTCATGCACGTCAACTCCTAAGGAGCTCTGAACTCATGGGTCAGCTCCCGCGCACGTCAACTCACCAAGGATCACCAAAAACCTTGGTGCTTGTTCTCCTCGTGAGACACACATGAAGGAACCTACGAGCATAAGTTATCTAGCTATCTATTGCTTGTGGGTATGCCTATCTCTCCAAATGCAGGAAAACAGGCTCTCCAAGCCTCAGGCAACGTCAAGGCAAAAACATCTCGCCAGGGAACCAACACCCTCTCCAAGGCAGAATGCCTCGCTAAGCTAAGTACAAAGACTTGGTTGAATTTCCTCTTGCTGGTTTTTGCCCCTCGAGTCTCTTTTCTCTCTCCCACGCCTCATGGGCTGCTTGCACGTCAAAGGGGGGCCCCAAGCATCGCGCTTCGAGGTGCTCTTACTTCTTGAGGCCTCACACACCCCCCGGCCTTGTGGAGCCCTGACTCTCGCATACCGAAGCGGCGGTGGTGTAGCGCTAAGAGAGGGTCCTAAGACGTAGAGCGAAAAAGACATGAGGGGGAAAGACAAAGGCTCCCCGAGGGACATTCACAAGCACACTCCAATATAACTTAACAAGTTTCTTACAAAGTTTACAATCAAAATGGCTAAGATAAATGTGCCCTCTGCACGTCCAGCTACAGGCAAGGAGCTCAAGCCGTCGCGCCTCCTGAGGTGCCTGCCTGGTCCACGGCGGTTTCCGCCTCGTCCAGGGCATCCCCGTCGTCGCCTTCGATCACCACTTGGTCGAATTTCTTGGCGAACGCGATGGCGGCCTGCGTGGCGGTCTCCCGCGCCTTGTCGCTGATGGCGCGCGGCGGCGCCATCACGTCCTCAAGATCAAGTGAGGGCTGGAGCCTCACGAGGTTGCTGAAGACGTTGGTGACGGCAACGACAAGGAGGTCGCGACTCTCCTCCACGACGCGCTTGTCAAAGCTCTTCGCGACCCCTTCAAGCTTTCCGAGGAATTGCTCGAATAAATGTGAATACGAGGTTTCGTCGTCGGTCGCTGTGGAGAAGGAGGGGATGTCGATCCTCAGATCTCTCCCGACTGCGCGCACGCGGCTCACCAAGCTCTGGAGAATGCTCTGGCGCTGGCGCGTCATGAACCGGTCAACCTGGCGCTGGTCCCGTGCTTGTTCCGCCAGAGCCGCGGCCGGCCCCACCTGCTGCCGAAGCTCATTCAGGTCCCTCTCCAGGGCGAAGGCGTTCCCCTCAGCGCGGGCCTGGGCCTCCCGAGAGACCTCGAGGCAAGAGGTCAACCGCTTCTCCTCCTGCTCGAGCTCCTTGATGCGTTTTTCGAACTCCTTCCGCTTGGAGTTGAAGCGGTCCTCCTGCTTGGTGGTCTTCTCGTCATATTCTTTGGCGAGGCCCTCGCGGACGAGCTTGACCTTGAGGTCAGCCCCTTCTTGGAGCCTCTTCCGCTCCGCCGTGAGGTTGGCTTCGTCGATGGCCACCCGACCCTCACGCTCCTGCAGCTGCCCCTCACGGGTGGCCTGGTCCTTCTCGAGCAGCTGGACCTGCTCCTCGCGCCTGGGCAGCTCCTTCTCTCGGAGGGAGAGCTCCTCCTCGTGCCGCACCAGCTCCGCCTCGCGGAGCGCTAGCTGCCCCTCGCGAGCATCTTGCAGCTCGCGGAGCTCCTTCAGGCTGGCCTTGGCGACCTCGGAGTCAGCAGCAAACTTCTGCTTCGCGGCCGCTAGCTCGTCGTGTTTGGAGGCAGTCTCCACCTCGAGCGCTTCCCTGGCGGCGTTGAGCTCCTCAATCACCTCCTGCGCCTCCCGCTTGACGCTGTCGCGGGTCTCTTTGGCGAAGCGGAGGGCCTCTTGGCGCTCCGCCTGGGCCGCCGCATCCCACCGGCGGCACACCTCCACTCTCTCGTGGAGAAGGGCCCAAGCCTCGCTGAGCCTCGCCTTTTCCTCTGCCAGGGCGTCTTCTTCCTTGGCGAGCTGCTCCTCCAGCCCGTCGAGTGCCCGCCGCGCCTGGTTGAGGACGACCCGCCGACGAATTGCTTGGCGCCGCGACCCCGACAGCGCCAAGGCCCCCGCACTGCTGCTGGGTGCAGAGTCCTCGATCCTCGTCGAGGCGCCCGGGTCCTGCCTTGGACCCACGACCGCCTCTGGTGCGATCCGGGGGCTTGTGGGGGCGCCTTCTTCGGCGCTCGCTTCGGTTGCCCTCTGGGGGCTGGGCGCCCTCTCGCGCTCAACTTTAGCGCAAGTGGGCTCCGGCGGCACCACCGCCTCCTGCTCCTCAGGGGCGCCTCCGGCCCCCTCTGCAACGACCGCGCCTGCCGCGGTCTCGGGCGCGTCAGCCCTTCTCGAGGAAGTCTCCTCCTCTGGAGGCGGCTCCACGACAATGTCCTCATCCACCCTCTCCTCCTCCGTCTCCTGCTGGACGGGAGGGGTCGCCGCCCTGGTTGGCGACGGCGCCGCCTCTACGGTCTCCTCCTCCGCGCGGTGCTCCGCCACGGGAGGAGTCGCCGCCCGAATCGGCGACAGCGTGGCCTCCTCGGCCACCACCGCCTCCGCGCGGTGCTCGACCGCGGGAGGAACAACTGCCTGCTGCGGCTCGCCAGCCGCAGGCGTCGCCGCGACGACGCTGGTGGTCTCTCCAGCCTTGCAGAGCCGCCGCCTCTTTGGCTCCGCAGGCTGCCTGAAAGGGAGCCAAGTTGGAGATCCATCAAGGGGGCTTTCTTAGAAACAAAATGTTGAGGAAGAAAGAAAAATCAAAGGCTTACTCGCCGGCCATCACCCACACCCTCTTCTTCGCCTTGGGTGGCTGGGTGTTGCTTGCTCCGGCCTCCTCCCGAGCCGCTCCCGTCTCCGCGCTAGGGGTGTCTCTCGCGGTTGCGGCCCCGTCGTCCTTGTCGTGGACGGCCTTGGAGCGGGGTTCGCAGCGCCCTCTCCCGCCGCCGCTAGTCTCCTCCTCTTCGGCGCGCTGGGAGCGGACGACACGGAAGGCATCCTCCTTGTCGCCGGAGGAGAGCACCTGGAGGTCCACCTCAGCGTGGGCGCTCCTTGAGGAACCGATGCCCTCACCAACGGGGTCAGCGCCCCTCGAAGCCTCGTCCTCGCCGAGGGGGTCCTCGCTTCTCGAGGCCTCCTCCTCGGCGGACTCTTCAGCCTCCTCAGGCTCCGGAGGCTCATCCATGTACTCCGGCTCCGCCGCCCACGGGTTAGGGCGAGGCCCGCGGTGCCCCGCGGGCACAATTCCCCACTCGTCGAACGTGGGCATGTGCGCGCGCTGCTCCGCGATGCTTTCCTCGGCGAAGCAGATGAGCGGCTTGGCCGCCTCCTTCTTGGCGGACGGGATCTCCGACGTCGTGAAAAGAACGCCCATGATCTGGCGAAGTACCTCAGGCTCGAAGCCATCCTTGCTCAGGCGCATTGCGTCCCCCCTGCCGTCGTACCGCCACACCGGCTCGGCGTGCTGTTGGAGGGGGGCGATGCGGCGCCTGGTGAAATCTTTCGCCACCATCTGGCCGGTGACCCCTGCCTCGCGGATGCGCCGGATATACTCGTACACCACGTCAAGCCTCGAGCCCCTGAAGTCCGCGCTCGCCCAGCGCGCCCACTTCCTCGGGGGCCCCTCGGGCACCTCCAGGAGAGGGTGTGTGGCCTTGGCGTCGACGAAGAGCCACTTCTCGCGAAACTTATCCACCTTCTTCGTCACCTTAGTGATGGCGTCCTCACCGCACCAGGCGATGGGGATGTAGTTCTCGCTCCTGGCGTCGGCGATGCGGAAGGAGACGCACCCAAGCCGCTCGCCCTGGGCGGTGTTCCGAAGAGAATAGAAGCTGCGGAAGAGCGCCACCGAGGGGCGGATGCCGATGTAGGCCTCGTAGAAGTGAGCGAAGATGGCGAGGATGATGATGGAATTGGGATGAAGATGGAGCAGTTGGATCTGGTACACCTCCAAGATCGCCAGGAGGAAGTCGGAGAATGGTGGCACCAAGCCGGCGTAGAGCGTATGGAGGAAGATGGGGTAGAAGGCCTCGGTGAGCCTGCTGTCAGCCGGCCACATATCGGTGGCGCCGTGCTCATTGGTTTTCGCCGCCGCCAGGTGGCGCACCGTCGCTATCGTCGCCGCGGTGACACGCGTCCGCGGCAGTGCTCCCTCGAAAGCAGCGGCGCGCGCCATCGCCGCGGACGTGCCCGCCTGCACCGCGGCCTTGCCCTTCGGGTCGGTGGCTGCTTTCTTGGGCGCCATCGGTCGCCGGAGAAGAAGACGAGGGCTCTGGAGATTGGAGCGCTCTGGAGAATTTGGAGGCGTGGGGAGAAGTTTGCGGAGGAGTTATGGGAGAAGTGATGGGCGCCGACCGCGCGCCCAGGCTTTATTGACCGGCTCCCGAGTCGTGGCGGGCCCCGCCACGTCGCCCGTTGGAGCCGAGGAGGTCGTGGCCGCGGGTGCAACCGCTGCGTGCCACGTGTCGCGGCCCTGTCAGGCATCTTTGGCCCCTCGACGCTTCGCCTTCGTCATGGGCCTCGGCGTGCCCGTCGCGGGCCTGGGGGCTACTGTCGGCACAGTGGGAACCAGGGTACCACGGGCCGGCCTGCCAGGGCCCACAAGATCCTTTGGATGATTTTCGCTAAGGACCAGGTTCTCCAAGCCTGGCGAGCTTCACGAGGATTTTCCCCTCGCAAAGGGTTTTTCTCTTCGCCAAGGTTCTCTCCCTTGGCGAGGGATCGCTCCTCGACAAGGTGTCTCTGACGCCGCCCGCAATTCTGCTAAGGACCAAGCTGAAGGGCTCGGCGAGGCTTTTTCGCCTCGCCGAGCTCCTTCCTCGTGAAGCAATCTCTGCCCCCGCGGCAGAGCGCACATGGGCTCTGCGCCATGTGCAGAGTGACGCGCGTGCCTACGCGCGATGACGACGACGCCGCAGTTGCCGTTTCCATGTAAAAAGCAGTCAACAAAGCGGAGCCAAGCAAAGCGGACAACGAGTATTGCCTCTTTGGTGATAAGGGAACAGTCTGCAGCTACGCTCCAGGGACGACGTCACCGTGGGTCACCTCCCACCTCAGCAAGCACCAGCCCACCGTCCAGCTGGTCGGTGCCCCTTTTCAGCTTTGGTGACGCCGTTCCCCTGCCGTGGACCGCGTCCACGAGCTTTACCTTTATGGTGGACTTCACCTTTATCATGCACCGCGCCTCCTCCGTCGTCGCCATGTGGTAACCCTTCCCGCCCAAATGTTTGGGCAGAAGAGGTCCAGGACGCCTATAAAAGGAGGGGGAGCACGCCCAAGCAAAGGGTTCGACTCTTCACTAGGTTCGGTTTTTGGAGTCTAGGAGCCTACCCAAAAACCCTAGATCTGAAGACTAGCAAGTAGCCATTGTTAGACACCTCGAGCTCGACAAGCTCTCCTTGTACTGTGAACTCTCCAAGCAGTGCAATACACCAAAGCAGGACGTAGGGGTTTTACCTCCACAAGAGGGCCCTGAACCTGGGTAAGACCGAGCGTTCCATCTCTGCAGTGCTGTCCCGCAGCGAGTCCGACGAGCACCGTCGCCGGAGCACGTTGAGGGTTGTTTGATTCCGTGTTCAGCCCCTTACTCGATCCTTCTCGAGACACCCCCAGTTCCTGGGACAGTTCTCCGACAGATGAAGAGATTGGGGGATGCAAATTTATCCTAGTGGTATGCTGCAGTTTTGTTTTAAAGATTTTTCACACTGTTCTTTTCATATTTTTTTCGGATTTAATGACCTCCAATCTAATTTGTGTTTCTTTTTTGACAGATATCTTACTTCGAATTTCTCATAACTTCAGAATTTATCTTTGGCCATACTATTCCGAGGATTCAGCTATGGTCAACTTTTGTAGTTAACACATACATTGCTCTTGATTCACTGGATGGGTCAACGAAACAATTTGGAAGGCTATCTGTAAGTTTCTTCATGCATTCTCTGAAGCATTTTTTGTTTCTTTAAACTACGATCCTTCATGGGTTGAAGGATTCTCTAAAGCATTTTTTGCATTCTCTAATTTCTTACTATTTACTTTGTAATGGTATAGAGAAAACATATTTCATCAACATCATTCAGGGGAATTAACCAGCAAATTCAACTACCAACAGAAATAAGGGAGTACATCAACCTAAAGTTTCAAGGAAAAGAGCTTAACGAGGTATGTTGATGATTTTTTCCTTATTTTTTTATCATTGCTGCTAACCTTTCTTCTGAATGATTTTTTTTTGCTTTTTACTATGTAGGATAAGAAGAAAATTGAGTCCCTTTCATTCAGTTTCTTTCAGAAATTGGTGAACAACTCAATTCCTACTATCCAACGCTATATTGACGATGTCATTCAAATCTTTGGGGGCAACACCTTCAAGCTTAATGGACAAGTGTCAATCTCAATTTCTTCAACCATCTGAAGTATACTTCCAGAATATTGTCTAACCAGTTGACAATATTTCGACAGGAATTATACTTCAAGATTTAGTAAAACAATTCTCAAAGGGGTGTAAGGTCAATGATAGGTCAGCAGAAGATATAATGCAGGAATTAGGGCAGGTTCTCCCAAGGTGCAATTATGATATTGAAGATTCAACGAAACCTGATTGTCTGATAGTACAAACTGTTAGTTCTATCTCCATCTCTCAGTTTTTGAAACAGGAATTCGAAGGTTAAGTCTGATTATTTTTCTGGTTTTACTTCCTGACGCTGTTTTTTTAGTTATCATCTGTTTATTCCATTTCTATGATTCCTACAATCTCATTTTCCCTTTTTTTCAGCAATCGCAGAAGATGCTCGAAAGAAGAACATTGGTTTTTCTAACAAAATTTACAATGCCAAATTTAATCTTCAGAATTTTAGTTTCCTTAGTCCAGGGCAAGAAACTGTAGGTATGTAGTTTCTGTGTTTTATATATATGAAGAACCTGAATTCGATTTCACATTGTTTTCTAATAACCTCTACATTATTGTTGCACAAATAGGAAATGAGGCAGAATTTCATATCACAATGAACATAGCACATAAAGAACCCACGAAAGATAACTTGTTCCTATTCTCTGGTAAATTTGGACAAGGTGTAGAACAGTCTCCATCATCAACAGTTCATTTCAGTTCACCCTCGTTTCAAGCTGCTTCTTCAGGAAATCTTTACTCATCTCAGCATATGAAGTATCTTCCAGTTCAACAAAGTCTCCCTGCAAAAATCATGGAAGCAAATGAGCAGAATCCTTCGAAGAGTAATTGGGGACTGTCCCTCAACGAAAGAATTGCCGGTAAAAGATTATCACCTATTCATGATGATTTCCGATGCTCCCCTTCATTTGAGCTACGTGAAACAAGTGATGCTACCATTTCAACGGTTAGTTAATGCCACAATCAAATAAGTTCTTTTTAGTCGGTTCCATGTGTTTCCTAAATTAATACAGACAACAAAAATGATGCAGGCAGTGGAGCAAGTTAGGCCTGAGACTGGAGCCAACATTATTGGATGCAGACCACAAAATGTCAGCCCTCGACGCCTTTCAGGTGATTTCAAAGAAAGTAGCTCTCTGGCCATGGGTGATGACTTGTATTCACAACAGGTGGTTTTCGCAAATTCATTCGAACATGAGTTCTATGTTGTTTTGACAACTTCTAAACAGGACTACAAGTTTTATACCTTATCATATTCGTTTTATGTACTAATCTTCTAATGAATTGTACTAATCTTCTACTTATTTTTTTTGTTCATTTTTGTTATTCACAGCCCAAGGATTTTTCAAATAGAGAGAATATGGGTTGATCAAAGAACGCTTGCTTTGTCCATGAGTCCAGGTGGATGGACACACCAACACGTGATGGATTGCTTTGCTGCTCTCACTATGGCAGACCAGCACAACCGCAACAGGGAAGGAACATTGAGCAAACAAGATATCCTGAAACATATAACCATTAAGGCTGAAACTGTGAGTAACTCTGTTCTAAACATTCTGCACTCTGCTCATTTTTGTTCCCAAATAAAGAAAGTTACATTATGTTTCTACATTTTTCTTTTGGTTCACAGAAAATTCTAATGGACCCCATGTTGAAACTTTCTGATCCAACACATAAGAATTTATTCTGCCCAAATAACATCGGCTTTAGACTCGAGAATGCAGGACTGGTATTTTTATTTTTTGTCTTCCACATTTTTCAGCTTTGGCATGATCAAAACATTTATTAATCCACTCATTTTTATGATGTTCCTATCATGGTAGGTGCATATCCCATGTCCGAATGAAAAGCAATGGATCTTAATTGTTGCAAATTTTATAGACAAGTCTTTCGACGTACTAAATCCTGACCCCTCAAATGAAAAATTCTCATCAATAGTGGCCACAGTTACTTCCAATTTCAAGAACCTATTCTTGTCTTCTTACCCTGGTTCTCGCTACTTCAACATAAGAGAGTTTGGAGTCAGATACATTGATGTTCCCAAATTTAACTTCAGGTTATTTCATAAACTAAACAGTTGCCACACATAATCAAAATATGCTCTGTACTTCTTCTTATTTTTACCATATAATAATGCTTTTTTGGGTACAGGTATGATTCTGGCATTTTCGTACTGCAGTTCATAAGATGGTTCGATGACTTGGTAGTTAAAATTTTCTCTAATGTACGAGTACACCCTATGCATCATTAAATCATTTAGTAATTTTCCACTTTTTTTTTGTTATATCCTATATAATACCTTATATTGTATTCCCTTTTTTTCCTTATCACGCACAATTTAGGTGGATGTGCAGCCGATTCGTGAAAAAATTACATGCCAGATGGTAATGAGCAAATATAATGAGCATCAAGTCCCATTAACAAAGCAGTTCCTCGCTATTCATGTAAGTCTACGTTCTTTTTGTACATGACAATTTAAATAATTTTCAACTTGCTTTAACAAAACAGTTCACATTTCCCTTTTCTTTGAAATCAGGCACCCCAACTTCTACGATGATTTTTTATGCAGTAGACATGATTGGTAAGATGCAAAATATTTTTTAATCTGCATGGTTCATTTTGTTACTTTCAACAAAGACTTTATTTTTCTCATTTCATATTGATAATTATTCTTGTATCCTTTTGTCAAACAGGTAGAAGAAATTCTGGAAGCAGGATAACCAGAAAGTTGATCTTCTTCCTTCATGAAACTTCCATGCAAGAATTGTGACTTTCAGATTTTAGATGCATCTTGTAGACATTTAGCAGTAAAAATGTTTTGTAAAGTATATCTTTTTCGTGTGTCTCCACTAAGTTATCACATTCAACAAGATTTGGTTCTTGTTTTATTTACTAGCATGTCAGATGTTAAATTTCTAATACATTAGAACTCAAAGAATCAGATCTTTTGTTTTCGAGCTGCAAATCAAATGTAACAGAAACCGAACGAATGAAGTCAGAAACAAAACCAATGAAGCAACGAACGAATGAAACAGACGAAGCAGTGAAGCAGACGAAAGAACGAAAGAAACAGTTATGGGCTGGCCCACGAAAAAACCGAATGAAGGTGAACGTGAGCGGCAAAAAGCAGCGCCCCCGCCTAGACGAGCTTCGTGCTCCATGTGCTGCATATGCTCCCATAAAAAAAACAGATGTGCCGCACATGCATTCACGCACGGAGCCGCGGGTCCAAACCCGCGAGACAAAAACTCAAAATTACTAAAAGTTGGTATAAAATAATTTTTTCTTAAATCAATTCATGATCTAACATTTTAGCATGCCGCCAGAAATAAAGGAGTCATGCTCTATATTATGGCTCCGCCGCCCATGAAGTCATAGTGTGGCGGTCCATGAAGCAGGGACGGAGGGGGGGGGGGGCAGCAGGTGTCCCGCCCCCCCCCCCCCCCTAACACCATGGATTAGCTCCTACTTACCTAATGAACAGTGTAATTTTTTCTTTTATCGCTTTAACCGCCCCCCTCAACATGCTAATTTGACAAATCCTGTCTCCGCCACTGCCATGAAGCCATGCTCTATAGCAGCTCCGCCGCCCAGACTTTGTAGTTGAACTATGTTTTACCGTTAAGAAATTAATGGAAAGAGTATTAGTCCGGTTGGAAAAAATATCTCTCTACATCACTATGCATCGCTCCTTTTGGAGTAAATTACAAAAAAATAACACAATTGGTAAATTGTTTTTGCAAAATCTACCAAATTTGGAGCAAGGAGCCACGGATTGCACCGATGATCGTCTAACAACACACGTCGACACCTAAGGGGGCACAGCCAGTGATGACATGGATAAACGGTGGTTATGCTTACCTAATCTCTACTATTATTAAACAAGCAAACATCACTTGCGCTAGATACACACCGTCAACATAACCCCGAATCATTTCAACCGCTGGATTTGACCCACCAAACTAAATCTAACCGTACAGATTAACCAATCAGATATCCCGTGTGTACTTAGCATTTTACATTGACTGAATTCTACTCCACCTCCAGCCCTCCACCCCGTAGAGAGAAAAATCTGGTAAACCGCCGTCCTCGATCCGGAGAAAACCGCGCCTCCCCTCAGAGCGCTGCCGCTGCCTCCTAGCTCTCGAAACAGGCTTTCGCCCAGCTTTATAAATAAAGCAACGGCCACGATACAACCTGTCGTGGTATTGTTGAATCTAGCCGCGGCAGGGGTGCCATCGAGCTAGGTAGAGAGAGGGGTTTTGGAGTTGGGGATTCCGGCTCCATGGACACGAGTTTACCCAGCTTCGGATCTCACGTCGGTGGCGAGATCCTACGTGCTGCTATAATTCACTATATGGCAATATCGCCGAGTTACAATGGATTGAGGTCGAGATTGTTCGTGCCCTTAGGCGTCCCAGGGGCCGGCTTATAAAGGCGTCCAGACCCTGGGCTTACAGGAGGAAACCTAACCGACTAAGAACTGAGTCCTACTCTAACCCGGCTTGGGGCTTGCCTTGTGGGCTAAGTCTTCTGCAACGCGGGCCGGCTTCTAGAGTCTTCCCCTTAGCCGGATGGGCCTCCCGTGCTTCAGCATACTGGGCCGCCCGGTAAGCCGGATTCGGCTTACCACCACTTTGGGCCACCCTGGTCTGCTGGCTTCTAATCTTCTCTGTGAGGACCCCTGTTCGGCATAACCCCAACAGTAGCCCCCGGAAAGCTTCAAGTACTTCAGCGGCTGGCTTCAATCTTTCGGCAATTTGCTGTCCGGGAAATTCATCGTCCGTCTTTAGTCTTGGAGCATTCCCAGAACCCTGAAATCATGTCGAACAGCTTTGTCGATTTTAACTGTGTCGGCTTATATATGCCGAAAAGTATTTGAGCGTGTAACGACACGCGTCCGCCGATTTGATGGTTGTGTCAGACCCGGACGTGTGAGTGGAGGAGCATCTTTTGAATGCAGGGGCTAACTTCCGTTTTTCCCGCGCTGGAACCGAGGCGTCGGAGAGAAGGAACCGTCACCAACGGCCTGATCCGAGACACGTGGCGAGAAACCCGGCCGATGACCGTTGCACGCATCTCAGCGCAGCACTATAAATGACAACCGCATCGTCTCCGCGGTCTCCACGCCATTCGCAGCCCTAGCTCCAACTCCTCCAGATCTCATCTCACTCCCGAGCGCCATCTTCATCTCTTCTTCGATTTCCATGGCATCCAGTGCTCCGAGCTCTCCATCGCTCGACGCAGCCGCGGCCGGTTCGACTCCGCCGATGGGAGGAGCCGCTTCCATGTCCACCGCCGCCGCCGCCGAGCCATCCGCCGCTACTCCTGCATCCTCACCAACTCCGGTGAGTTCTTCCGCCGCCTCGGGCCACGATACAGTGGCGTTAGCGAAAGCTGCAGCCGAAGCCGCTGCCACAATGGCTTCTACCGCTCCAACTGCTGAAGCCGCCATCGATGATGCAAGTGTCGGTGAGGAAGAGGAAGAGGAGGAAGCCGGCAACAAGGACGTGGCCAGCAATCCGTCCCGCAACTGGGCCTGCTCGGGCGTGGACGAGGTCGAGTTGAAGGGGATGGAGACCGACGGAGCAATTGCTCCAACTTCTGAGTCGAATCCGACTTGGCGATCTGCTTGCGGTGATCCCTACCCGACTCCTATCAGAGACGAGCGGGTACTACTCTCTTCCCACGTGGCCAGGGGATTCTCCTTGCCGCCGTCGGCTTTCATGATAGATCTCTTAGATCACTACGGCCTCCAGCTCCACAACATAACCCCGAACAGCCTGCTTTACATCTCCGGCTTTGTAGCGCTGTTCGAAGGATACTTAGGCATAAAACCTAGGTTAGACTTCTTCGAACGCTGCTTCCTAGTCAAGAGGCAGACCGTCAACAAAGAGCTGTTGGTAGCCGGCACAATCAGCTTCAATTGCCGCCGAGACATCGACTGGTACCCTCAAGTGCCAATCGTGGATTCGGCAAAGGGATGGGTGTCTACATTCTTCTACTGCAAGGATGTGGCGACGCCAAACCGGCTGCAGGGACTCGCCCCTTTCACAGACGAAGCCGGCACGCCGCTGCCCTCCTGGAAGAAGAAGCCGTCAGGTGTGATGCCGACAGAACACGCCGCCCTCCAAGCGAGGATTGCGCAACTGACGTCCGGCTCTCCTCCCCTGACTGGGGAGGACACCATTATTTGCTGGATGAAAAGACGAATTCAGCCCCTCCAACATCGTGCCCGCCTTCTCTGCGAGTACACGGATAATTCTGATCCTATGAGGATCAACGAGAAAGACTTGGAGCAGGGCCTCTTTGAGGCTCGCTTCAACAAGCTCATCAAAGCCCGGCCTGGAGCAGGCCGGCAATATGAAGAATCGTTGCCGATGTTTACGGCAGCCAACCCTCCCCCAAAGGTACTTTGACCTAACCAAAGTTCAATTCTTTGAGAGATTCGGGTTTACTTTTGCCGGCCTAACATGCAATATGTCAGATTCCCGGAATCACCGATGTCCGCCCTGCTGGCAAGCCATCAAGCAAGGTGCCCACGCGGTCCATCACCTTTTCCTCGGCTACTGCAGAAAGCCGGAAGAGGAAGGCCAGTCGACCGCTAGCAGCGCTAAGTCGACTGAAGATGACGATGCACTTGCTGGGCTCAATATCCCCAGCAAGAAGTAAGTCGACTGATAACATCTCCTTCCCTTGCAGCAAAGCCGGATTTGCTAAACATCTTTTACCTTTGCAGGATGAAGAAAAGCGCTCCGTTGAAAACTAAGACGGTCGCCATGAGGAAGAAAGCCTCTCCTGCCATCCCTCCCCCACTCCTCCGGTTCCAGAGCCGAACCCAACAGAGGAGAACACGCGTGCCATGGTGACGGCTCCACCTGTTGGGAGAGCCGGGGTCATTCCCCCCCCCCCCCCCCCCCCCCACAATGGACGGAGATGACGGGGAAGGTGACTGAAACCTCTTCTCCAAGGGCTGAAGCTCCGGCTGATGATGCCCCAATCTTTCACCCGATCAAAGCCGAAGCCTTCGACGAGGAAGGGCGCATCAAGCCGGAATTCATGAGCCGGTTCATGAAGGCACCTCGGTTTCCCCGGAAGAAGGGAACGACCGTCCGGGATGATGAACCGGATCACACCAAGGCCTATGATACCTTTGATGTCATAGAGATCCTTGAAGATCAGCAGAACTACTTTGCTGATAGCTTTGAGGCCGGCATGACGCTTCTCCGCGAGCACTACCAGGTAAAATATCTTACCCAGTAGCCCCCGAGCACTATGCCGGGTTAAGTTATTAAGACTAGCCGTCATAGTGATCCGAGTTAATGCGAATGCACACACTTAGCCCCCTAGCCATGAAATGTCGCCATGTAACCACCTTAACCTGTAAACATAGCTTTAGGCTTTTAGCAATTCCTTACGCAGATCCACCGAAAAATTTGCGCTGAAACCCTCAATTCTTTGGGTGTGCGAAATCAGGAGATGCGTCTGCTCAAGACCGAGTTGGCGAACAAAGACGCCATTATCGAAGGGTTCGAGGCGGACCGGGTTCAATACCAAGGTACGAATGCCGAATCCTTGGCTTTAAATTCCAGGCTTGTTTTTATACTGCTGACATTTTTGTTTTGCAGACGCCATCATCAAAGCCAAGGAACTTGCCGAAAGTACCGGCATCGTCGACCGGCTTCGCAACGAGAACATTGAGCTGAACAAGCTCAACCAATCAATGGCGGCGGAGCTGGAGACGACCAAGCAAAACCTTGCCAAAGCCGAACAACTTCTGGAATCAGAGAGGCAGAGCCACAAGGACGCCCTCAATGAAGTCCAGGACCGGCTTGACAAGCGCCTCGACGAATCGTTGGCTATCGACAACCAGCTTCTGAGTAAGTATCGAAAAAACTTGAACTCATTGGTTTCTGTCTTTGCCAAATATAACTGAACTTTGCCTTTTGCAGCTCCGGCGGGTTATAGCCACGAGCTGACGGCGGAAAACCGGCTTGACCGGATTTTGGAGGTAGGGGAGCTTATCTCGAAGATTATCTCTTCGGGAAAAAAGCTTGTCGAGAAATTCTTTCCCGGCAACCCCGAGCCCCCTACGAACCTTGCCAGCTTAGAAGCTGATCTGGTCGAATCGGCTTCATTCTTCGATGAACGCCTTCGTTCCAGTGCTCGTGGAGGTGCCAAGACGGCCTTGGGCTTGATGATGGCACACTACCCGGAGGCGGAAGCCTGGCGTGTGGCGTCCGGCTTCCCTTTGGAAAAGGAGGATGGCACACCCTTGGACGACCAAGATCGCAAGATGATCCTTCGCTCCGTCTCCGGCTACGCCAGCAAAATTTCCAACATGGTCTCTTTGACCACAATCTTCAAGGAAATGCCGTGTCCGCCAACTCCTGCTCAGTCAGATGATGACACTTAGGCGGCGGAGAAATCTCCATGAGCCGAATTTGCTCGCTGAGCCGGCAATCCTAAAAATGTAATAGGCATGTAAAAGCCGTCTAAGCAATGTATATGTCTAGATATAACTTTAAGCCTTTTGCTGTATATTATTCAGCTTTAAATTTGCAAACTTGCAATTTTATGCCTCAGTTAAATCTGGCCTTGACGCCTTAGCCTTTAAGCGCCGGCAAACCTATGGTGAAGCTAGCTCGCTGAGCAAAAGGGTACGCAATGACCAATCTGTTTAGACTCAGAACAAGTGCCACCTTTAGGTGCCGAAACGCTTTGAAGCAACCCGGCGCAAAAAGCTAGCAGACAAACATTAATTTGGCAAAACGTTGATTTTTCATCACCTTAAGGCGGATTCAACATGAAAGAGTTTACCAACAAAAGCAACACAGGCAATTTCGGGTAAACAGACTAACAATAAGATCATAGGGAAATAAAGGATGGTACAGATTCTCGAATTCGACATGAGATAAACCAATTTTTATTTCATGATCACATTGACATGGTTACAATAGAATTTGCTAAGTGTAAAAAGGACGTAGCTGAGCGATATTCCACGGACGTTTCGTCTCATCTAAGTCGTCATCTACATGCCTTTTCCTCTTGCGACCTTTCTTCCTGGGATCTTTCTTTGAATCCCTTAAGTCGAGGAGATAATATGACCCGTTTTTCAGCACTTTGCTGATAACGAAAGGCCCTTCCCAAGGCGGGGATAATTTGTGCTGCCGGCTTTGCACAAGCCGCAACACTAAGTCGCCTTCTCGAAAAGATCGATTCCGCACTCTACGGCTCTGATAGCGACGTAGATCTTGTTGATAGATGGCGGATCTTTGGAGAGCTAACTCCCTTTCTTCTTCGAGGATATCTAAGCCGTCTTTGCGTGCTTCTTCTACGTCTTCTTCGACGTAGGCTGCGACTCTAGGCGAATCGTGGATCATGTCGGATGGGAGCACCGCTTCTGCACCATATACCAGGAAGAACGGGGTGAAGCCGGTTGACCTATTTGTGGTAGTACGAATACTCCATAGGACTGCCGGCAATTCCTCAACCCAAGCGCCGGCTGCTCGATGCAAAGGAGTTTCAAGCCTCGGCTTAATACCCTGCAGAATAATGCCGTTAGTGCACTCTACCTGTCCATTGGATTGTGGGTGTGCCACCGATGCCACATCGAGTCAGATCTTTGATCGGCTACAGAACTTCGCTAGCTCACCGACGGCAAAGTTTGTGCCATTGTCAGTGATAATGCTATGCGGTATGCCGAATCGAGTTGTAATCTCGACGATGAACTTTGTTGTCGTTGCTCCGTCGAGTTTCTTGATGGGCTTTGCCTCCACCCACTTCGTGAATTTGTCGACCGCCACCAACAGGTGGGTTAAGCCTCCTCTCGCCGTCTTAAAGGGTCCCACCATGTCGAGCCCCCAGACCGCGAACGGCCAAGTGATAGGGATCGTTCGGAGCTCCTGAGCCGGCAAGTGAACCTGCTTTGCGTAGCGTTGACATCCTTCACAAGTCTTGACGATGTTGATAGCATCCTCTTTAGCCGTCAGCCAGAAGAATCCGTGCCGGAACGCCTTGGCGACTAACGCCTTTGCCGCCACGTGATGCCCACATTCGCCGGAGTGGATTTCTTCTAAGATTTGTCGTCCTTCCTCTAGAGAGACGCATCTTTGAAAGATGCCGGAAGTGCTCCTCTTGTAGAGTTGCCCGCTAATAATCGTGTACGCCTTTGCTCGACGCTCAATTTGACGGCTTAGCACCTCGTCGTCCTTGGGCAGTTTCTTATTAAGCAGGAAATCAATGTAGGGTGTGGTCCAATCTGGGGTTACCAAGCACACCTGAACTGATTCCGCCGACAAAGGGTAATCTTCATCGCCGCCTTTGATGGACGGCTTGTGAAGGTGATGGAGGAATACGTCTGGTGGCACTGCCTTCTTCTTGGATCCTATTCTGGCCAAGGCATCAGCAGCTTCATTGTCATCTCGGGAGATATGTCGAACCTCTAAGCCGGCAAAGCATCGGCCGAATTCGTCGACTGTTCTTCTGTATTCCGCCATTGTGGGACTCTTTGTGTCCCAACAACCATCAAGTTGCTGCACAACCAGATCTGAGTCGCCATAGCAGAGGATGCGCTGCACTCCCAATTCCTTAGCCATGTGAAGACCATGAAGGAGAGCCTCATACTCTGCTACATTGTTGGTGGCGTTGAAGTGGATTCGGAGAACATAGCTGAGCTTATCACCTTTAGGCGATTTTAGAACTACTCCAGCCCCCGAGCCTTCCTTCATCTTCGAGCCATCGAAGTGCATTATCCAGTACTGAGAATCCGGCAAAGGTGTGCTTTCCATCGCCTCTGTCCAATCTGCAACAAAGTCGGCTAAGACCTGAGATTTGATGGCGGTCCTCGGCTTGTACTGGATGTCGAAAGCTGCTAATTCGATGCCCCATTTGGCGACTCGACCCGTTGCGTCGGCATTGTTGATGATTTCCCTTAACGGAGCCTTGCTGACCACCGTGACTGTGTGATCATGGAAGTAATGACGCAGTTTCCTGGCGGCAAAGAATACGCCATAGGCTAACTTCTGGTAGTGGGGATAGCGCTGCTTCGAATCTGAGAATACCTCGCTAATAAAATAGACAGGGCGCTGATCCGGCCACTGCTTTCCCTCTTCTAGGCGCTCAACTACAATGACGGCACTGATAACAAAGTTTGTGGCCGACAAATAGAGCAAAAGAGGCTCTTTTTCTCTAGGAGCCGCCAAGATTGGAGCATGTGACAATGTATACTTCAGCTGAGCTAAGGCTGCCTCTGCTTCCTCTGTCCAGACGAAATTATCCGACTTTTTGAGAAGTTTGTACAGAGGTAAAACTTTATCTCCAAGCCGGCTAATGAAACGGCTGACAGCCGCAGCGGAACCCGTAAGCCGCTGTATGTCCTTCAGACAAGTCGGCTTCTCGATGTTCTGAATCGCCTTTATCTTTTCCGGGTTAACTTCAATTCCCCTTTGGGAAACAATGAAGCCCAGAAGCTTGCCTGCGGGTACACCGAAGACGCATTTTGCCGGATTAAGCTTCATCTGGTACTCCCTTAGGTTTGCAAAGGTTTCCGATAGATCGGCGATGAGATCGCCACGCTTCTTCGACATGACTGCAATGTCGTCAACATAGACGTGAACATTACGTCCAATCTGCT
Source organism: Puccinellia tenuiflora (assembly GCA_012064385.1). Lineage (NCBI taxonomy): Eukaryota > Viridiplantae > Streptophyta > Magnoliopsida > Poales > Poaceae > Puccinellia > Puccinellia tenuiflora. Next base: position 199,187 of record QRDG01000249.1, on the reverse strand, counting down.
TGTCCAGACACCGCTGCATACACCTTTGGTAAGTAGCACCGGCATTCTTTAAGCCGAACGGCATTGTGACATAGCAATAATTGCCATATGGCGTAGTGAAGGATGTCTTGATTTGATCTGACTCTTTCATCTTTATCTGATGGTAACCCGAATAAGCGTCCAGAAAACATAGCATCTCTGAGCCGGCAGTTGAATCAATGACCTGATCGATGCGCGGTAAAGCGAACGGATCTTTAGGGCAGGCTTTGTTTAAGCCGGTGAAATCAATGCACATACGCAGCTCCGATGTGTTCTTCTTTGGGACTAGCACGGGATTTGCCAACCAATCAGTGTGGACAACTTCACGAATGAATTTGGCGGCTGTGAGCCTTAGGATCTCCTTTCCAACCGCCTTGCGCTTCTCAGTTCCGAGCCGACGAAGGCCTTGCTTGACCGGCTTTGCGTCCTTGTTGACTTTTAGGGAGTGCTCAGCAAGTTTCCTCGGGACACCTGGCATGTCAGATGGTGATGTAACGCCCCGACCTCGGAATTATACGGTGAGGCTATGTGGTTGGCACAACCATCAAGGTATAATACAAAGATCGAGACTTGTGGAACAGAACTGGCACAAAGCATGACTCTACGACACCAAACATATAGCAACTCATATAAAGAGAAGAATACAAATATTACAAGCAAAAGGATCACAGATCCAACAATTCAACAAGCGGAAGCGGGTAGTGTTGTCTAACAACAAGAAGCAAATATATGGCCTAAGAGGCCTACAAATAACATTCACCCAAGCCAGCTTGTTCCACGGTCCCAAGCTTCCACCTGGGAACCCCAGACTAGTAGTCGACGTCAACGTAGAAGCCACCTAGTCGCTCGGTGTCGTCCTCCTCTGAAATACAAAATCATAGAGGCAGCAAAGAGAGACTGAGTACGATGTACTCGCAAGTTTAGTAGGGCGATATAGGCCCAATGACTGACGGAGGCTCTAAAGCTGTATAATGTAGTTCTTTTGCATAAAGCTAACTTTCATAAACAGAAGCTTAAAAGACACATGGCATTCGTCTACTCAGAATATTTTTATAAAGGGGTAAGAGAGTATCTTTATCATCTTCGGTTCTCGGCGAACCTACTTGCAACCATCACCACTCATCTCACACAAGGCACTCCCTCGACTCACCCTCGAGGAAATGAACCTTTATCTCATGTTTGTTATGCAACCTCTAGCTGCCATATCAATTAGGTTAACGTTATCTATGAGCTAATCCGCCTTTCCCAAGAATTTGTCCATAACCGTGGACACGGCTTTTCGAAAAGATTAACCCTGCAGGGGTGTACTAATTTACCCATCGGTACCGTCCGGCTCACCTAGTTGGCCCTCTTCCGGGGAAGGCCGGCGAGTGGGCGCGGTTAGACCTTTACATTGCATGAGACTATCCAAGAGTCATCTGTGGCCACAGGACAGGTTCAGTGCCTATTTCAGCACCCTGCCCCATCGCCACGCCCTAACACCACCATCCACATCATTCTTTTTCCACCCACATACTCACACGCAAATGGAAAACCGAACTAGAGGACCCTTGGATACGCCCGCACAACTTATTCGGTCAGAGGGGGTTCCATATGCCCCCACCTCCGGAAGCACGCTCGTTTTTCTTGGTTCTAGCTAAAAGCACTCTCAACCTAGGCGGCAAGAATGAGGCAAACCACCCTCCCCGAGGGCAACTCATCCAAACCTTTAGCAATTTAATTAAGCATCACATTTATCCACCTTGCCCGAATCATTCCATCAACATCTACAATTATGGAAATAGAACGGACATAAAGCATCTATTTAAGCATGGCTAAGCATAGCTAAGCATATGAATATAGCAATTATAACTTTATCTCGGCCAACATTTCAACCCTAGGTTTCATAGGTAGGGATACACGTGATTGGCTCGGGAGGAACATGCATTCATAGGATATTCTAACAGTTACCAAAAGGGATACTTGAACCGCATGCAATATTATGGTGGATAAATAATTTGATAAAAACATAGGATGCTAGATGCCAAGAAGGTTAGGTTATCTCTTGCCTTGCTGCCCGGGCGCGTAGTATTGGTCGTCGGGGTAGTTATCGGTAACCTCGACTCCGGAATCTATCGATACCCAAAAGAGAAAAACAAAGAACACATAAATCACACGATCACAAGGTGCAATGCTCAATCACATGATGACATGTCCAATTGATGCAAAGAAGTTGTCATATAAATTAAATAGCAACATTAAATGGGGAGCCAAATAATTTGTGCAATTATTTGGGACCAACCCCATATTTATCTTAGTGACCACAATTCTTTATAAATTATCAAATTATTGGAGAAGTGGTTCAATTATGCATGAACATGACCAGAATGGATAGGGTTTGTTATTCCGATCAATTCGGTAATTTATTTGTAATTTTCGGAGCACCGATGAATAAATGACAAATTAATTAAATAAATGAATTTATTTAATTTAAACAAATTACGACTAACATCAAATAAAAGTTTGTGATCATGATGTGATAAGTGCATGGTTTGATAGCATTTGACATGTTGATCACTTTGATATTTAATTCAAAAATTTTGGATGATTATTTAATAAAATATGAATTTTCCTAATTTGGGATTATTTAACCCATTTTAGGAATCTTTAAAACACAGCAAATTTATTTAAACAAAAGGGCAAAATCATGTTACCAAAAGATAGGAGATGTTTTTCTAAGCACTTTGGTATTTGAATTGCCCAATTTGAAGTATTATCCAAATAGATATGAATTATTTAAGATTTCAAAACATTTTCCAAATTTGCAGAAAACACTGTTGCGGGCCGGCCTCCAAACCGGCCCAGACCGGGGCACAGGCCGGGCTAGTGGCCGAAGCCGCCGGCCTCAGAACCGGCCCATGCCGGGCGTTAGGCCGGGCCCATGCCCGAAGGAACCGGCCGTGTGGCCGGCCCAGGCCGGGTTAAGGGCCGGGGAGGCATCGGAAGCCTCCGGCCTGTTGACCGGTTTCGGCCGACGCCCAGGCCGGCACACGGTCTCGCTTGCGGTGGCTACTGGCGGCGACGCCGACCAGGAATCGGCGGCGGGAGGGGGAGAGAGGGTGCGGGAAAAGGCCAAGGAGAGGCGGAGCTCACCCTGAATCGATCTGCGGGGTCAGCGCAACAAGGGGGAGGCGGGACTCGCCGGAAATCGTCCCGGGCGGCGGCGGCAGGTGGCGGCGATGTCGCGGACGCCGCTGGCCACGCGAGCGTCCCCAGCTCGATTCCCTGCACAGGGAGAGAGAGGAGAATGCGGCGGAGCTTCGGGTTGTCTTCGATCTATGCGAGAGCGACCGACACGACGGCGGCGAGCTCGACACGGTGGCAGCTACGGAGGAGCTCGGAGAGGGGAGAGAGAGCGAGACGAGGGGGGCAGAGGGGAAAAAGGATAGGGGGCAGGTGGGGATCCTGTCCACCATCACACACGGCCAGGAGAGGGTGGGCGGCGGCATGGGCGCGGCCAACACGGAGGCATGGCGCCAGGACGCCATTGTCCACGGTGGAGGGAGAGGGAAAAGAAAAAAATTATGAAGAGGGTCCCTGGAACTTTTGAATCCAACACAAACAGGTCCCCAGAGCAACTTTGACAATTTATTTGGGGCACAAGGAAACTTTCTAAAATCCCAGAAAAATTTATGAAGTCTTTAATTACCTTGTAGAACCACCACAAAAATTGGTGAGGACAAATAAATTAGTTTGCTCAAAATTTGTTCAAAGCTTTTATTTAGGGTAAATTGGGGCAATTTCCAAAATACATTTAATTGGAGCATTTAAACAATTCCAAAAATCATGAAAATTTTCATGGAGACTCTCACAACCATCTGGAGACTCCCCATGATTTTATTTTGAATTTTTGGAAGTTCTAACTTGGTTCCAAAAATAGGAATTGAATTCAGCCAATTTTGATCTCTAATGTCATTTCTTATTTACCCAAAATTAGGAATTGACAAATGGTTTCAATAGGTGAACCTGGAACTTCCTATACCATTTGGGGAGTCCAAGCATGATTTGTTTTGACAGTTGAGCATTTACATTGGTTGGATGTGGGGAAGTTTGACTCCCCATTTCAATTTGTTTCCAAGTAAAGATTGAAATGGCCAATGCATATGGATGAAATGATGCAAACATGGAAACAAAAAGTGGAAAAAATCTTCGTATTTTTCGTTACCAAGTTAGGGCTGTTACAATTCTACCCCCCTTACAAGAATCTCGTCCCGAGATTCTAGGCTTGAGTGAAGAAGGTGGGGTATTCCTGACGAAGACTAGTTTCTCGCTCCCATGTTGCTTCTTCCTCGGAATGGTTGGACCATTGAACTTTGAGGAACTTGATGGACTTGTTGCGGGTTTTCCTCTCCGCTTCATCCAAGATACGGATAGGATGCTCGCGATAGGTCAAATCCTCTTGAATGTCCAATGCCTCATGGTCAACCCCACGGATTGGATCCTTGAAGCACCGGCGGAGTTGGGAAACATGGAACACATTATGAACATCCGGGAAGTTGGAGGGTAGCTCAAGTTGATAGGAGATATCTCCTCGCTTGGCTAGGACGGTGAAAGGGCCAACATAGCGAGGTGCTAATTTGCCCTTGATTCCGAAGCGACGAACGCCTCGGAGAGGAGAAACTCGAAGATAGGCCTTATCACCGATTTCATAGTGGACCTCTTGATGGTGCTTGTCATAATAGCTTTTCTGACGGGATTGAGCGGCTTTGAGGTTTTCTCGAATGACACGGACCTTTTCTTCGGCTTCATTGATCACATCAGGACCGAAGAGTGACCTCTCCCCGGTTTCAGACCAATTGAGAGGAGTCCGGCATTTTCTCCCATATAAGACCTCAAAGGGAGCCATTTGCAAACTGGCTTGGTAGCTATTGTTGTAGGAGAACTCGGCGAGAGGGAGGTATTTTTCCCAACTCTTACCGAAGGAGATGACACAAGCCCGAAGCATGTCCTCAAGAACCTGATTTACTCTTTCAGTTTGACCGTCGGTTTGAGGGTGGTAGGCGGTGTTGAAGTTGAGACGGGTTCCAAGAGCCTTTTGGAAACTTTGCCAAAACTTGGACGTAAATAAGCTTCCACGGTCGGAGATGATCCTCAAAGGAACCCCGTGCAAGGGAACAATCCGGGCCATATAGAGCTCGGCCAATTGAGCGGAATTGATATCCTCTCGAACCGGTAGAAAATGTGCGACTTTGGATAGACGGTCAATGACGACCCAAATGGCATTGTTACCCTTTTGTGACTTTGGAAAGCCGGTGATGAAATCCATACCAACTTCATCCCATTTCCATTCGGGAACGGCTATGGGGCGAAGGGTACCAGCTGGTCTTTGATGTTCAGCTTTCACTAGGCGACAGACGTCGCATTCAGCAACATATTTGGCAATCTCCCGCTTCATACGGGTCCACCAGAATATGGGACGGAGGTCTTGGTACATTTTGGTGCCACCGGGATGGATGGATATGGGAGATTCATGCGACTCTTGGAGAAGTAACCCTTTGGTATTTCCACTCTTGGGCACCACAAGACGGCCCTCGAAATAGACAACACCGGAGTCATCGATAGAGAAACACTTGGCTTTTCCACTTGTGACATTCTCCTTAATCTTGAGGATACCAGCATCAGTTTGCTGGGCGGCCTTGATTTCATCCTCAAGAGTGGATTTGATCTCGAGGTTAGCTAGAAAACCGGAAGGCACAATCTCCAGATTCAATTTAGCAAATTCATCATGGAGAGCAGGTTGGGCCTTTTCAACCATCAAGGTGTTGCAATAGGCCTTGCGGCTCAAAGCATCGGCCACCACATTGGCCTTGCCGGGTTGATAGTTGAGGGTCACATCATAGTCTTTTATCAATTCCAGCCATCTCCTCTGCCTCAAGTTCAGATCCGGCTAGGTGAAGAGATATTTTAGACCTTGGTGGTCGGAGTAGATCTCGCAACGGTTGCCCAAGAGGTAGGGCCTCCATTGCTTCAGAGCATGTACCACGGCGGCAAGCTCCAAATCATGAGTTGGATAATTTTGCTCGTGTGGCTTGAGTTGACGGGAAGCATAAGCGACCACATGGCCCTCTTGCATCAAGACACATCCCAAACCTTGTAGAGATGCATCGCAATAGACGACAAAGTCCTTGGCGGTATCGGGAAGGACAAGTACCGGGGTGGTGGTGAGCTTGACCTTGAGGGTTTGGAAACTCTCTTCAGCCTTGTCTGACCACACAAATTGTTTGCCTTTCTTGAGGAGTTCAGTCAGCGCCTTGGCTATTTTGGAGAAGCCCTCGATGAATCGGCGGTAATAACCCGCCAATCCGAGGAAGCTTTGGATATCTTTAACAGACTTGGGAGTTGGCCAATCCAGGATGGCCTGAATCTTGTTAGGTATCACCGCTACTCCAGCAGCCGATACCACATGACCGAGGAAAATGAGCTCCTTTAGCCAAAACTCACACTTGGAAAACTTGGCATAGAGGCGGTGATCACAGAGCTTGACCAAGACTAGACGAAGATGCTCAGCATGCTCCTCTTCGGTTTTGGAATAGACAAGGATGTCATCGATGTAGATGATGACAAACTTATCGAGGTACTCATGGAAGATAGAGTTCATCAGCCTCATGAATGTAGCCGGAGCATTTGTGAGGCCGAAGGACATGACGGTGTATTCATACAGGCCATAGCGAGTGGTGAAAGCCGTCTTCGGAATATCCTCCTTTCGGATCTTAATCTGATGATATCCTGACCTCAGATCCATCTTGGAGAATACCGTTGCTCCAGCTAGTTGATCGAACAAGTCAGTTATTCGAGGAATTGGATACTTGTTCTTGATGGTCACCGCATTAAGAGGGCGGTAGTCAACGACCAGTCGAGGAACATTTGTATCCCTCTTCTTGACAAAGATGACCGGGCAGCCCCAAGGTGAGCTACTCGGCCGGATGAATTCCTTTTCTAGCAGCTCATCAAGTTGTTTCTTTAATTCGGTGAGCTCTTCCGTCGGCATACGGTAGGGCCTCTTGGAAATTGGGGCGGTTCCCGGAACCAGCTCAATCACAAACTCCACGCTGCGATCGGGTGGCATGCCGGGCAATTCCTCCGGAAAGACATCGGGGAAATCACACACCACAGCGACTTCAGACATATCAGGCGGGGTGATGCCTTCCAGGAAATAAAGACTGATCTCCGGCGAGAGAGGAGTGGCTGCGGAAGGAACTGCAGAAGTTGGGGACCAATAACGCACTTCCCCATACCTTGGGTGGAACACAGTGACAGTCTTGGCAGCACAATCAAGGTTGGCCTGATATTTCACTAGCCAATCCATGCCCAGAATAACATCGATACCCTCTGACCTCAGGGCTATCAATGAGAATGGAAAAGGAACTGACCCTACGGCTATTTGAACATCGGGAGATATCCAATTGGTACGCCAGCTAGAGCCCGGGGTCTTGACCACTAACGGGGGATCCATCATCACAAAGGGTATTTGATGGTTGTGTGCATATGATATGGATATGAATGAATGCGAAGCTCCAGAATCAAATAATACTGAAGCTGGATATGTATTGATTCGAAGCGTACCCATAAGAACTCCGGGGTCCTCCTCAACGCCTTCAGCCGAGACGTGGTTCAGGCGGCCACGGCTGACGGTGGTAGCCTTGGCGGCTGGGGTAGAGGGTGCTGGTGCAGGTGCTGAGGGAGCCGGTGCCTTTTGGGGACACTCCCTGGAGTAGTGACCCGGCTCGCCACAGTGATAGCAAGTGAGCCCCGGTGGTGCAGGTAGTCGAGGCCGAAAACCGCCTCCAGCCGCACCCAAGGTCGAGGTAGCTGGGCGAGGCGGAGGTGGCACGTACCCGGTGGGCTTTGGCACGAAGGGCACCTTTGGCACGATGCTGAAAGGCACGAAGACCTTGCGCTTCTTGCCCTCAGAGGAGGAGGAGCTCTGGTGGTCAGTTGGAGCTGGCCTCTTGGAATCCTCCAGCTCCTTTCTACCCTGCTCCATGGTGAGATCCTGGTGGTATAGCTCTTGGTAGGAGGTGAACCTGAAGGGTAGGAGCTCGTATCGGAGACAAGGTGCGAGCCCCTTGCGGAAGAGGTATTGCTTGTCCTCATCATTCGTCACGTCCCGAGGGCGTAACGGGAGAGGTGGTTGAACTCCCGTCCATAGGTCCGGACGTCCATGCGTCCCTGGGTTAGGTCCAGGAACTCCCGCCTCTTGAGCTCGAGGATGGGCTTGGGGATGTACGCCGCACGGAAGGCGGTGCGGAACTCCTCCCATGTGACAACATGGCCCGCGGCGACCATTGCCACGTGGCTCTCCCACCAAGAGCCGGCGGCGCCTTCCAGTAGGTAGGTGGCGAAGTTGACATGTTCTGTCGCCGGAACGTGAAGAGCGGCAAACTTGCGCTCGATAGCCCGAAGCCAATCATCCGCATCAAGCGGCTCCTTAGCTTCAGAGAAAGTAGGAGGTTGGGACCGCAAGAACTGGTTGAGAGTGGTGCAGTCCGTGTTCCTCCTGGCCCCTTGCTGGACCAGCTGCTCGAGCAGCCGCTCATTGCGCAGACGGTTTTGTTCAATTGCCATCATGACCTCCGCCATCGAAGGGGGCGGTGGTGGATCAGGGCTGCTATGTTCCCCACGACGGGTAGGAGCCATTCTGAAGAATTGGAACAACGACAAGTTAGTAACCAATTCTGACAGATAAGATAGATCATTGGTTGCTCCCAGATATAGATATTTAAGAAGCAACAAACACCAAAGACAGATTTAGGCAACCACGGTGACATCACGTCATCGAGGCGATATCAAACGGATATAACGGCTCGAGGCATAACTGGACGGTAAGAACCCCACCCCGAGAACCTAGACATCGACACCAAGCATAAAACAAATAGAGGTAAGAATCAGAGTAGAGCGAGTTGGATGAGAAGTAAAAAGAATCCTAAGAAGGTTTTCACAACTCATTTTTAGGTCAAATTAGTTTTCACTAGACTCGACATCGACCAGAAGAAAGGGTTTCCTACAGGCAGTCCTGCTCTGATACCAACTTGTAACGCCCCAACCTCGGAATTATACGGTGAGGCTATGTGGTTGGCACAACCATCAAGGTATAATACAAAGATCGAGACTTGTGGAACAGAACTGGCACAAAGCATGACTCTACGACACCAAACATATAGCAACTCATATAAAGAGAAGAATACAAATATTACAAGCAAAAAGGATCACAGATCCAACAATTCAACAAGCGGAAGCGGGTAGTGTTGTCTAACAACAAGAAGCAAATATATGGCCTAAGAGGCCTACAAATAACATTCACCCAAGCCAGCTTGTTCCACGGTCCCAAGCTGCCACCTAGGAAGACTAGTAGTCGACGTCAACGTAGAAGCCACCTAGTCGCTCGGTGTCGTCCTCCTCTGAAATACAAATCATAGAGGCAGCAAAGAGAGACTGAGTACGATGTACTCGCAAGTTTAGTAGGGCGATATAGGCCCAATGACTGACGGAGGCTCTAAAGCTGTATAATGTAGTTCTTTTGCATAAAGCTAACTTTCATAAACAGAAGCTTAAAAGACACATGGCATTCGTCTACTCAGAATATTTTTATAAAGGGGTAAGAGAGTATCTTTATCATCTTCGGTTCTCGGCGAACCTACTTGCAACCATCACCACTCATCTCACACAAGGCACTCCCTCGACTCACCCTCGAGGAAATGAACCTTTATCTCATGTTTGTTATGCAACCTCTAGCTGCCATATCAATTAGGTTAACGTTATCTATGAGCTAATCCGCCTTTCCCAAGAATTTGTCCATAACCGTGGACACGGCTTTTCGAAAAGATTAACCCTGCAGGGGTGTACTAATTTACCCATCGGTACCGTCCGGCTCACCTAGTTGGCCCTCTTCCAGGGAAGGCCGGCGAGTGGGCGCGGTTAGACCTTTACATTGCATGAGACTATCCAAGAGTCATCTGTGGCCACAGGACAGGTTCAGTGCCTATTTCAGCACCCTGCCCCATCGCCACGCCCTAACACCACCATCCACATCATTCTTTTTCCACCCACATACTCACACGCAAATGGAAAACCGAACTAGAGGACCCTTGGATACGCCCGCACAACTTATTCGGTCAGAGGGGGTTCCATATGCCCCCACCTCCGGAAGCACGCTCGTTTTTCTTGGTTCTAGCTAAAAGCACTCTCAACCTAGGCGGCAAGAATGAGGCAAACCACCCTCCCCGAGGGCAACTCATCCAAACCTTTAGCAATTTAATTAAGCATCACATTTATCCACCTTGCCCGAATCATTCCATCAACATCTACAATTATGGAAATAGAACGGACATCAAGCATCTATTTAAGCATGGCTAAGCATAGCTAAGCATATGAATATAGCAATTATAACTTTATCTCGGCCAACATTTCAACCCTAGGTTTCATAGGTAGGGATACACGTGATTGGCTCGGGAGGAACATGCATTCATAGGATATTCTAACAGTTACCAAAAGGGATACTTGAACCGCATGCAATATTATGGTGGATAAAATAATTTGATAAAAACATAGGATGCTAGATGCCAAGAAGGTTAGGTTATCTCTTGCCTTGCTGCCCGGGCGCGTAGTATTGGTCGTCGGGGTAGTTATCGGTAACCTCGACTCCGGAATCTATCGATACCCAAAAGAGAAAACAAAGAACACATAAATCACACGATCACAAGGTGCAATGCTCAATCACATGATGACATGTCCAATTGATGCAAAGAAGTTGTCATATAAATTAAATAGCAACATTAAATGGGGAGCCAAATAATTTGTGCAATTATTTGGGACCAACCCCATATTTATCTTAGTGACCACAATTCTTTATAAATTATCAAATTATTGGAGAAGTGGTTCAATTATGCATGAACATGACCAGAATGGATAGGGTTTGTTATTCCGATCAATTCGGTAATTTATTTGTAATTTTCGGAGCACCGATGAATAAATGACAAATTAATTAAATAAACGAATTTATTAATTTAAACAAATTACGACTAACATCAAATAAAAGTTTGTGATCATGATGTGATAAGTGCATGGTTTGATAGCATTTGACATGTTGATCACTTGATATTTAATTCAAAAATTTTGGATGATTATTTAATAAAATATGAATTTTCCTAATTTGGGATTATTTAACCCATTTTAGGAATCTTTAAAACACAGCAAATTTATTTAAACAAAAGGGCAAAATCATGTTACCAAAAGATAGGAGATGTTTTTCTAAGCACTTTGGTATTTGAATTGCCCAATTTGAAGTATTATCCAAATAGATATGAATTATTTAAGATTTCAAAACATTTTCCAATTTGCAGAAAACACTGTTGCGGGCCGGCCTCCAATCCGGCCCAGACCGGGGCACAGGCCGGGCTAGTGGCCGAAGCCGCCGGCCTCAGAACCGGCCCATGCCGGGCGTTAGGCCGGGCCCATGCCCGAAGGAACCGGCCGTGTGGCCGGCCCAGGCCGGGTTAAGGGCCGGGGAGGCATCGGAAGCCTCCGGCCTGTTGACCGGTTTCGGCCGACGCCCAGGCCGGCACACGGTCTCGCTTGCGGTGGCTACTGGCGGCGACGCCGACCAGGAATCGGCGGCGGGAGGGGGAGAGAGGGTGCGGGAAAAGGCCAAGGAGAGGCGGAGCTCACCCTGAATCGATCTGCGGGGTCAGCGCCACAAGGGGGGGGTGTGGGACTCGCCGGAAATCGTCCCGGGCGGCGGCGGCAGGTGGCGGCGATGTCGCGGACGCCGCTGGCCACGCGAGCGTCCCCAGCTCGATTCCCTGCACAGGGAGAGAGAGGAGAACGCGGCGGAGCTTCGGGTTGTCTTCGATCTACGCGAGAGCGACCGACACGACGGCGGCGAGCTCGACACGGTGGCGGCTACGGAGGAGCTCGGGAGAGGGGAGAGAGAGCGAGACGAGGGGGGGGCAGAGGGGAAAAAGGACAGGGGGCAGGTGGGGATCCTTGTCCACCATCACACACGGCCAGGAGAGGGTGGGCGGCGGCATGGGCGCGGCCAGCACGGAGGCATGGCGCCAGGACGCCATTGTCCACGGTGGAGGGAGAGGGAAAAGAAAAAAATTACGAAGAGGTCCCTGGAACTTTTGAATCCAACACAAACAGGTCCCCAGAGCAACTTTGACAATTTATTTGGGGCACAAGGAAACTTTCTAAAATCCCAGAAAAATTTATGAAGTCTTTAATTACCTTGTAGAACCACCACAAAAATTGGTGAGGACAAATAAATTAGTTTGCTCAAAATTTGTTCAAAGCTTTTATTTAGGGTAAATTGGGGCAATTTCCAAATACATTTAATTGGAGCATTTAAACAATTCCAAAAATCATGAAATTTTCATGGAGACTCTCACAACCATCTGGAGACTCCCCATGATTTTATTTTGAATTTTTGGAAGTTCTAACTTGGTTCCAAAAATAGGAATTGAATTCAGCCAATTTTGATCTCTAATGTCATTTCTTATTTACCCAAAATTAGGAATTGACAAATGGTTTCAATAGGTGAACCTGGAACTTCCTATACCATTTGGGGAGTCCAAGCATGATTTGTTTTGACAGTTGAGCATTTACATTGGTTGGATGTGGGGAAGTTTGACTCCCCATTTCAATTTGTTTCCAAGTAAAGATTGAAATGGCCAATGCATATGGATGAAATGATGCAAACATGGAAACAAAAAGTGGAAAAAATCTTCGTATTTTTCGTTACCAAGTTAGGGCTGTTACAGGTGACCAGGCAAATATGTCCCGGTTCTCACGGAGAAACTTGACGAGCTCGCCTTCCTATTTGTCGTCGAGACCGGTGCCGATGATGGCCTCCTTTGTCGGATCCTCCTTTGAGAGCTTGATTTTCTTGGTGTCATCCTTTGGCTTGAAGCTTGAGTCGACTTTAGAGGATGGCTTTTCAGTTGCCGGCATCTCATCGGGACCAATTGTTTTCTTGAGGTCCTCCAACTCTTCCCTGCAGATTGCTTGTTCAGCATGGACGGCATTGGAGGCCTCGCATTCCTTGGCTTTCTTGAAGTCTCCCTTACATGTGATGACGCCATTGGGTCCCGGCATTTTCAGCATGCTGTAGATGTAGCAAAGCCTAGCCATAAACTTGGCGAAAGCCGGACGTCCGAAGATTGCATGATATGCACTTCTGAAGGGAACCACCTCAAAAGAGACGTCCTCAGTCTGAAAATTATCGGCTTCACCAAAGGTGACCTTCAGGGTAATTTGCCCCATCGAGGAAGCTTGTCGTCCTGGCACAATCCCATGAAACTTCACATTGCTGTGGGTGAGTTGTGACTCGGAAATACGAATCTTCCTTAATGTTGCGGCGTAAAGTATGTTGATACTGCTGCCGCCATCCATGAGAACCTTTGTCAACTTGTACTTGTCGACTATTGGGCTGACGACTAAGGCATAGGTGCGTTTGCAGGAACTCTGTCCGGGTGATCGCTGCGATCCCATGTAATGGGTGTGTCGGACCAATCCAGATATTGAGGAACTGCAGGCACCGTAGCGTTGAGTTCTCGCCAGGCCGCCTTTTCTTTACGTGAAGAATCTGTGGCCAGGTTGACGATGAGACTTTCGGCATGCTTAGGGAATTTGCTGCCTTTTTCTTTGGAGGCGGCGTCATCCGATTCTGAAGCAGCTTCTTCCTTCTCTTTGTCGTCTTTCCTGGACTTGCGCTTGTTCCTTGACTTGCCGGCCTTGGGGTCCTTAGCGATGTCTCGATTGATGTGACATTGCTGGAGCGTGTGGGAACTTGTCCCATCTGGCCTTAGATGATGGACACAGGGGTTGTGCTTGATGTCGTCATACTTCACCGCTGGTGGCCGGGATGATTGGTTATTTGCCGGCTTCTTGCCTTGCCATTTGCCATTGCTTGAACCACCCTTTCCAAAGGTGGCAGCGACCTCATGAGAAGGGCCGGCTTGATCTTCAACCTTCTTTTTCCCGGACTCGCGTCGACGGTTTTCGGCATCCTCCCTGTTGTCATCATCAGCGGCGGCGTACTTGTTTGCACAAGCGAGCAAGCCCCCCAAAGTTTCCGACTCGTCGCTGTAGATCATGAAGCGGAAAGTCGTCCCCTTCCTCAGAGATTGCTTGAAGGCGTGGATCGCCTGAGTTTCTGAGACGCCTTCGCAAGCGTTCTTGATTTCACTCCATCGTGAGACGAATTCATGGCTAGACTCGTTCCTTTGCTGCACGCACCGCTGTAAGTCGAAAATCGACTTTGGGCGCTTATATGTGCCCTGGAAGTGTTGGATAAAAACACGCTTCATATCACTCCAGGTATGAACTGTCCTTTCGGGCAGGCCTTCAATCCACATGCGTGCCGTCCCGGTTAACATCAGGGGCAAGAATCGCACTGCCGAGTCGGCGCTGCCTTGATATATGTCGCAGGCACTAACATAATCTGAGAGCCAGGTCTCAGGATTAGCCGTACCGCTGTACTTCTCAACCATCTTTGTTACGTTCGACAAAGTGGGAGGTAGAATTTGCTCTCTGATTGTTCTGCCAAAACACTTGGGGCCGAGGTATTGGGCATCTCTGGCCGACTTCCTCTCCTCGATTAGGCTTCGAACATCATTGGCTGGTGGCGGTTTAGCAACCGACTTTTCTTGTCTTGGTTCTTCCCTGTGACGGCTTTGGCTCGCCCGGCTTGCATTACGCGGAGGGCTTGGAGTCCTTTGTCGTCGTGGAGGGGGTATGTATTTGGAAGTGTTATCTCCCTCTTTGTGCGGTGGAGGCGGCGGTGGAGGTGGCATATGACCTCTGTTTCCCTCCCTTCGGGGTTGATTTTCCCCTTCACGTCGTCGCTCCTGACGAGGTGGAGCCGCCTTTGCCGTGCGAGGATCCTCCCTTCTTTCTTGGCTCCGATGCCTTTCCTGACCGGCTTCATGATGGCGTGAAGAACCTGTCAGGGATTCCGCGCCTCTAGGCTGCTTGTCCTTCGGGTCCTTGCTGCCTTTGTTGTGACTACTTGAGCCGGCCGGGTCGTCATCTGGGTCGGCAGGGGCAGCAGCCATTGGCTTGTTAGCGGTTGACTTGCAAAGGCGAGAATCATCAATGAGCCGCCCTGTTTTGACTTGCGAATCATTCTGCTGCTGCTGTGCAACCTCCAGAAGATAAGCCGAATATTTAAGCCGAGCGTCACGATCCAAAGATTTGTCAAACATGACCTCCTGGGCAGCCTCCATATTTTTGGCTGGGGTATTGAAGTAACACAGATTTGTCACCGGGTCACGTCGGTGGTGGTACTTCCTCCAGACTGAATCTACATGGTCGGCTTCCCACTTGCTACGGAAATCCAGCCTCTTATGCAGGTTCTTATCATGAGGCGGATGGAAGACATCGTCAGCCCCCCTTTCTCCCTGCTTTCGGATGAACTCCGTTTCCTTGTTTGTGAGCTCAACTTCACGCTCTACTATCTGGGCGGCTTGCTCCTCAAGTAGGGCGCGGCGCTTCTCAATGTCGTCCAGCGATGCGTTTGGAGGGAGTGGCGTCAACAGTTGCTTGCAGTTTGCCATCCTTCTTTCGTGTTCCCTCTGTGCCGCGTCGCCGTCAATGTCGTCTCCTCCGGCCGGCCTTCTGTCTGCCCCCTTTGATGGAGCCAGTGGCGGTACGAAATCCACCTTGAGATTTCCGGCTTGCGGAGTTTTTTCTTCGCCATTGGCGGTTTTCGAGGTGTTGGGGTCGGCATTAGGATCCGAGATGTTTCCCATCAAAACCTCGACAGGGCGTCCCAAGCAGGACGCAACCTTCCGACTGAAATCGTCGGACTCTCCTTCGGATTCAGGGTCTTGCTCCATAGGAGCGGTGTCCACTGATCCGGCTTCTGAATCTGTCTCCATCTGCAAGGCAGGGAGGATTGACTCAGGTAATGTCGTCGACTCGTTTGAGCCGGATTCTCCAGCCATGCCGACGAAGTGGTAACCCGACGCTGCCTCCGAGGTTGCGTCATCTTCGGAGTCCTCATCGTCAGCATCAAACGCTAGATCCAGATCAGCTAGCTCTTCAGAGTCCAGATCCGATCCGTCTTCAATGTTGTAGGGGTGGGTGGTGGGCAAACTCGATGTGAAACCGAGATCGTCCAAAGCCTGGGCGGTGAAGCCGACGAAGATGTCGAAGCCGCCGATGGAGATAGTGGACCAGCCAGCGGGATCCTCCTTTGCCGGCGTCCAGAGGCCGTCGTTGAAGACGTGGCCGGCTCCCGATTCGTCGAAGTAGCTCACCATGCCGACCGCGATGGTGTCGCCGACTCCGCCTGCAGCTCCTGGACAGATCGAAACCCCAGAGGTCTCCTGCCCCACGGTGGGCGCCAACTGTCGTGGTATTGTCGAATCTAGCCGCGGCAGGGGTGCCATCGAGCTAGGTAGAGAGAGGGGTTTTGGAGTTGAGGATTCCGGCTCCATGGACACGAGTTTACCCAGCTTCGGATCTCACGTCGGTGGCGAGATCCTACGTGCTGCTATAATTCACTATATGGCAATATCGCCGAGTTACAATGGATTGAGGTCGAGATTGTTCGTGCCCTTAGGCGTCCCAGGGGCCGGCTTATAAAGGCGTCCAGACCCTGGGCTTACAGGAGGAAACCTAACCGACTAAGAACTGAGTCCTACTCTAACCCGGCTTGGGGCTTGCCTTGTGGGCTAAGTCTTCTGCAACGCGGGCTGGCTTCTAGAGTCTTCCCCTTAGCCGGATGGGCCTCCCGTGCTTCAGCATACTGGGCCGCCCGGTAAGCCGGATTCGGCTTACCACCACTTTGGGCCACCCTGGTCTGCTGGCTTCTAATCTTCTCTGTGAGGACCCCTGTTCGGCATAACCCCAACACAACCATTGATACAAACACCACACCACACATGCTGGGGCAACAGCAAACACAAACCCAAAGAAAAGAAAAGAAGAAGCAAAAGGAGACATTAGCGGATCGACTAAACTACGATGACCCGCAACCGCTGCACCCTCCGGAGAAGTACCACCTCGCTCCTAGCGTCAAATCATCGAGTACCAAGCAGCACCTTCAAGAAGGAGAGCGCCTGCTGCTGCCCGGACCAGCGCACTGGCCCTAGGGTTTCCCCCGGTACACAGGGAAACGGACGAAGAGTAGCCACGACGCCCTTCATGAAGGGATGATGCCACCCAGAGGAGGCACCGCGTCGGTGTCGGCCGAGCCGATAAGGATTTCTCCCGAAAAATCCTGTCCGCCACCCCGATGATCCGATGCATAGAAGCCCGCGAGGACGAAGCCTCGCCACCACCAGACGCACTACCCACCAACATGTGCCACCACGGACGCGAAGCCACCACCGTCGTCTTAAGACAGAGGCGAAGAGTAGATTGTACCGGGGTCAGCAGAACCGCAGCCGCGCGGGAGGGAACTACCTCCACCGTCTTCGACGGTAGCCGACCGGACGTGGCCGCAGAGCACACCAATCCCTGTTAGGTCCGGCCAGGCCCGGCCACACTGAACAGGCCCGTAAAGCCCCCGTAGGGGCACACCAGTCCTAAGAGGGTTCGACCGGACCAAGATCTGGCCCGTGAAGCCCGCCGCCACGCTGCAACAAGCCGGCCGCCGTCCCTGCATCCTCTACCTCACCAACTGCTGCCGAACGCGCTGCAGCTCGGGCCGGCCCAGCCAGACCCATATTGGGCCCAAAGGGCCCGGATCTGGGCCGCTGGAGCCAGAGCCGCACTGATGCGCGCCGACGCCTGCATCACTGCGCCGCCTCCGCCACGCCGCCTCCCGGCCGGAACCGGACTGTCGCTGCTCGAAGCGCACTGCCGCCGTGCAGGGGAGCCCCACCTCCACCCGACCCCGGCGCGGGGAGAGACATGCCACCGCCGCCAGTGGCGCGCGGGCCTCGCCCGGTGGCCTCAGCCGGCGGCGGCGACGGGGAGGAGCAAGGAGGAGGCCGAGCTGTTGTGGATTGGGGCGCGCTCCGCCGCCACGGGGGACGACAGGAGTGCGAGAGGGGAGGAGGGAAGGGGAGAGGAGGCTCGGGGAGGAAGGAGCGGCGGGCGGCGCCGGCGCCGACGCGGAGTGGAGGGGAGGAGAGGGAAGATGGCGGCGGCGGCCGGGAAACCCTAGGTTTCGCGAGTCGCGGGAGCCAACCTCGATGCCGCCTCCGCCGGCCCGGGCTGCCGCCGGAGAAAACCACGCATCCTCTCGGAGGGCTAACGCCACCTCCTACCTCGCTGCTGCTACCGCTGGATTCATTCGTCGCAATACTTCCACCAGCAGTTGCTGCCTTGAGATCCGTGAGGTGGAGGATCGTCTCCCACGTTTGTGCCGCTGCTACGCCCCTCTGATCCCTACTTTCATTCTAATCTGCCGCCGCCATTACATGTAAGTTCTTCTGATGGGGTCGTTGCATAGAAAACAAAAATTTTCCTACGAAACAAGCGGAAGAAACCCCAAGGATCTAGATCTATTAGACGAAGGTAGCGAAGGTGAGATCCAATCTCTTACCCTTGAAGATCAACAAACGCGTTTTGTCGGTGCAGGGGTTGGCTAGTCGATCCCCGCAACTAGACTCATCTAGTCGCGAGGAGATGTATTTCCACGCGATCCAATCCGATGAAGTGCCACGACGGGCAGCACCTCCGCGGTATCCACACGTACGGCTCGATGTAGATCTCCTCCTTCTTGATCCCGCAAGCAAGGTGGAGATGGCTAGATGGATCTCGGCACCACGACGGTTGTGGTGGCGTTGATGATGATGATCTCCACGAGCATGGCTTCGCCAAGCCAAGCAAGAGGAGAGGGAGAGGAGGAGGTGCAGCAGCAGCCCTACATCTAGGGGTGGTGCAGCAGCCATGGTGGTGTAGATGGCGGCAGCCCTCCGGGGAGAGAGATGGCGCCGACTTGTGGAGGAAGGGGCCGGCGGCTAGGGCAAGGGAGAGGGGTGCGGCTAGGCAGCCTTTTTATGGGGCGCACCCCTCCCCTCCCCTCCTTTTATATGGGGCGGCTAGGGTTAGGGGAGGGCTGGCCGGCCCCCCCTTTCCTTGGCCCCCAAGTTGGGGCGCCCCCCTCTTGGGCCCCTTGGCCCTTGCTTGGCCGGCTAGGCCCATGTGGGCTTTAGGGTGGTGCGCAGCCCATGTGGTTGCTGCACCCCCTTTGGTCCATGTGGGCCCCATATCTCATGTGGGTCCCACTTCTAGACTCCTCTAGAACCTTCCGGTACCCTACCGAAATATTCCGAAACTTTTCCGATACCTCCGGAAACACTTTCCTTATATGAATCTTATTCTCCGGACCACTCCGGAACTCCTCGTGACGTCCGGGATCCTATCCGAGACTCCGAATCACCATTCGTTCATTCCATCAAAATATCTCATCGCTAACCCTAGCTACATCGGAGCGTTAAGTGTGTGACCCTACGGGTTCGAGAACATGCAGACATGATCATATCAATAATCAACAGCGGGACCGGGATGCCCATATTGACTCCTACATATTCAACGAAGTTCCTTATCGATTGAACCACGATGCCGGAGATTCTTAATCTCGTATATGATTCCCTTTGTCTCGCCGATATTTAATTTGCCCGAGATTCGATCGTCGATATCTCCATATCTAGTTTCATCTCGTTACCTGGCAAATTCTCTTTACTCGTCCATAATATAGGATCTCCGTGATTAACACTTAATCACATGGTTGCAACCTTTCTTGATGCTATATTACCGAGAGGGCCCAGAGATATCTTTTCCGTCACAAGGAAGGACAAATCCCAGTCTTGATTCATGTCACCCAACAAATACCATTGGAGACACCTGAAAGCCACCTTTATAATCACCCAGTTACGAAGTGACGTTTGATGTCCACAAAGCATTCCTCCGGTAAATGGGAGTGACATATTCTCATGGTCTAAGGAAACTATACTTGGCATACTAAAAGTGTTGGCAATGAAACTTGTGGGACACGATCAATTGCAACTCTTTATTATCGGGTCTTGTCCATCACATCATTACTCCTAATGATATGACTCCGTTATCAAGTGACTGTAACAAGTCCATGGTTAGGAAACTCTAACCATCTCTTGACTAACGAACTAGTCCGGTAGAGGCTTACTAGGGACTCCTGGTGTTTATATTCCACACATGTATTATGTTTCCGGTTAATACAATTATAGCATGGAGAATAAACTATTATCATAAACATGAATATGCTAATAAACCATTTTATTATTGCCTCTAGGGCATATTCCCAACAGTCTCCCACTTGCACTAGAGTCAATAATCTAGTTTACATTTTCTCGATCCAACACTCATGGTGTCCAACACTCATGGAGTCTCAGTGCTGATCATGTTTGCTCGTGGAAGAGGTTCTGTCCGTGTTCTGTACTATACAGTTCTTTATGTTCTTTGCAAAACGTCAATGTCACCTAATTTGACATTACTTTATCATCTCATGACAAACCTATTATCATCACATGATAATTCTCATCATCACATGATGAATATAATATATTTGGTTAGAGAGTGAGATTTTCGTTTCCCTTTTATGCCTACATGACGTATGATCAGTCAAGAGGACTTTCTCATAGCATGTGCACCCGAAACTCACTCAGGCTTGAAACAAAATTTCTCAAACCAAAATATTATATCTTTTAATCCTTGAATTAATCATATACTCCTATATGTTGTAGACTCACAAATCGACAGTGCTATCATGTCACTTCGATATTTTCGATCATGCTTTCGCTGCGCTTCTGCTATCATGAGATCCCCAATCTAGTTTGGTTTTATGACTTCAACCAAGTCTACCAATCTCTAGATTCTATTATCTCAACTCCATGAAAAAATAACTCCTCATTTAACATGTTCTTCTAACCAAGAACTTAGGTCACATATCGTCAAATACAAACACATGGTTCTTATATGTTTAGTCCTATGAACGATTCATAGCGAATTCTAACATATCCTCCAACCATCATTTTGTACTGAGTTATCAACTCAATGTTTCACCTATTTCTCACAAGCAGATGAACCTTTCTTCTCTTGTTTTATTTTGAACTCCTTCAAAATTTTACTTAGGTCAAACATCCTGACATAATGTTTATCAAACATATCTATCCTCCATAGATACATCCATCTCCATGGATATTTGACTAACTTCATAAGTTATACTTTGGATCCTGACTTATTTACAACATTTATGAAATCTCCATTTCACACAAAGAAGATGTTGTAAACTCCCACTCAAATATACACCATACATATTAAATTGTGAAACCACTTTGGCTCCCACTCAGAAATATGTTATCCTTATATTTGACCATGATTCAACTAGCTCCCACTCAAACATATGTCACCACATATTTTGATCTTGGAAAATAGTTTCTGCTCTAACTTAACATATGTCGCCACATATCTTAATTAGATCACACTCGTGTAATTTCTCGATATTTTGGACACCTCCAAATTTTTTAATTAACTATTAATATCGAGAACTCTTTATACGAAACACTAGTACTCTACTAGCTTTAAGTTTTATTTATTCTCTACAAAACACCTTTTGAGGAATAAATATGTGAAACATCACTTCCACAAAATCAAGCAACAATTACGTTGTGATTTAAACTCAACATAGGATGACTCTTAGTCATTTTCGTATTTAAGGTTTCTATTTCTTCTTTGTAGTTTCGTAGGTATGTCTTGTTTCTGAAACATGACAAGTAAATCATGAATATTATTTTGTAACCTGACAAAACTTTATATTCTTGAATCCTACTTTTCTTTAGACAAGCTAAACCGAAATTCAATGATCACCATCATTAATTCCTTTATGTGTCAAGTTTTAACCAACATAGCACTTTACATATGTGCCACTTGATACATAAACAAGCAAGGTTTTAGCTTTTCCATTCCATCAATTCTTTTATCAATGAAACCTTTTCACGATAAATCCACTAAAACATTTAACACAATCAACAATTGATTTGTCCCTTTTAGTCTCTCATTGTGGAATCTCTATTCATAGTCATACTTATGAATATACTACAAAACTTTATTTGCAATAGTTTCTAATTATCTCATAATTAATGAAACCACTGTTTCACATGACTCATATGCGAAATGCAAATCATTAAATAGATCCTTATTTCTAAACAGAGTGTTTATCAAATAAATCTAAATGCTATTATCAAACCCCGAAATAATACCCTTCTTTGAGACCACACAATATCAAATAGTGTGTGATTACAATATCTTAGGACATATCAAACTCCTTTGAAATATTCTAAATATTATAATTTGTGATAACACTTCTCACAAGTCCGCATACTAACATATAACTCAAATATTTTGTCTCTTTTGATCAAATCATAAAGACTCAATTTTCTTGTTAACTTAATATCCTAAACTCCAGAAATTTATTTGATCTCATCAAATATCATAACTCGAATAAATACACCTATTTAATCATTTATGATGGAGTACACAAAATAATGACATCCAACATTTGCTGAAAATACAACCAACACTTGTGTTTATTTTCGGCAATTCATGGCACTCTTCCAAAGGGTGGCATTTTAGTCATACTCCTTACAATAAGGCGCATTGATAAAACATCAAAATGTTTATTCAATCTTTAGCACGACTAAAACAATTGTCATTATTAAGTTTTGGATATTTTAGTATGTCTCTATAAATGTTCAACCAATTTATCATCTAGATTATAATAAGAATAACACACTTATAATCGAAACTTGTGATTTCCAAAAAGAATCACTCATGAAAATAGAACAACCATTTTTGTCTTTAACATGAATGACCGTCTCATATAAGCAAGACACACTAATCAAAATCACACTTAGTTCGATTACAACACTTATTCAAATCCTCTAATCCAAATGATAAATGTAGAGACAGATCGTTGCCAGCATCAACTCCTTGATTGCCGCCATTCCGCAACGTCTTCCCATATCCTTTATGCAAATCTCAAGCAGCAGGTTCTGTTTTCATAAAACAGAATGAGTATCAAATACTTATCGAAACCGCCACAATTGCAATTTGGACTTAAACGCTTATAACTTGTATATCAATATATACTTTCTGCATTGCCAACTTCTCTTGCTATGGGTTCCACTTTGACATGACGCAGCCGAGACACAAACTCACAGAAAGTGATCAAATCCCTTCCCATGACCTAGTCTCCGACACAATTCTTGAAGCTGGGGAGAAGCTAGCGTATCACCCCACCTATCGTGAAACTGTCAATCATCTCGTGGTTCCAAACAAGCACTAGACGATGATGTATCTCATGCATTATCCTCAGGTGTTGTTCCAAGCAAGTGTTCTCTTCCATCTTGAGTGAAAGAAAACCGTTCAGACATTCGAACCTTACAATTCTAACTTGTGCTGAAAAACTATTTTTCAGCTCATCAACAATCTCCATTGCAATCAAGTTCTTGAATTGTCTACTTAGGTCAGAATTCATGAAGGTGCACATCATCCACTTGACTTTCAAGTAGGTGGTTCAAAACCACTCCATGTACTCTTCACAGCTTGCAGAAATATTTGGGTTTATCTCCTATTGGTTTTTCTAACACGTAGAGCTCATCATTGGTGTGTAGGACTTCTTTCAGGATGCAGGTACTACTCAACAAATTTGACCCATCGAGACGCAGTTTTTCAGCAACGAACAGACTACCGTAGTCGGCCATGATCTACAAGGATTTTTGCAAAGACATCTGGACTTTTGTTTATGATAATTTTAGTTCATCTTAATGAACTCCCACTAAACTCAACATCTCTCTGGTTGTTTAGTGACACACGATCCAAATCCACTACACCACAACCGATCATCACGTGAGGTGATGTAGCTTCAATGGTGAACATCACCATGTTGATCATATCATCCATATGACTCGTGTTTAGCCTTTCGGCTCTTGTGTTCCGAGGCCATGTCTGTACATGCTAGGCTCGTCAAGGAAACCGTAGTATTTCCGCGTGTGTATATCTGGCTTACACCCGTTGTATGTGAACGTTGAATCTATCACACCCGATCATCACGTGGTGCTTCGAAACGAAGATATTTGGCAATGGTGCATACTAGGGGAGAACACATCTTGATATTAACATGAGAGATCACCTTATCATGCTACCGTCGCGATCACATCTAAGCATAACAATAAGGTGCATAAAAGGATTAACATCACATGCAATTCATAATTGTGATATGATATGGCCTTTCTTCTTGTGCTTTTGATCTCCATCTCCAAAGCACCGGCATGATCTCCATCTCCGGCATGATCTCCATCATCGTGGCGCCATCACCATGGTTGTCCACCAACTATTGCAACTACAACTAATGCTACTCTTAGCAATAAAGTAAAGCAATTACATGGTGATTCAATGACACGCAGGTCACATAAAAATAAAAGACAACCATATGGCTCCTGCCGGTTGCCGTACTCGACGACATGCAAGTCGCGAAAGATTACAAACATGATCATTGCATACATTATCACAAATCACATATTGGCCATACCACATCACAGACCCCCTCTGCAAAAACAAGTTAGACGTCCTCTATTTTGTTTATGCAATTTTTACGTGGCTTGGGTCAACGAGATAGAACCGTTCTAATCTACGCAAAACCACAACGGTGATATAGTAGTTGCTTATTTACTCATCCTTTTGAAAGGCCTTCCATTGAAAATTGCATCTTCACTAAAGCAAGAGAAACAGACACCCGCCAGCCACTTATGCAAAACAAGTTGCATGTCAGTCGTGGAACCGGTCTCTCGTGCGTGGACGAGTAAGGTTGGTCCGGGCCGCTTCATCTCACAGTACCGCAAAGACGCAAAGTGCACGCGAGAAGGTAGCAACATAAAATATCAACGCCCACAACACTTGTGTTCTAATCGCACCAACATCTACGAATAGATCTAGGCTCTGATACCACTGATGGGGTCGTTGCATAGAAAACAAAAAATTTCCTACGAAACAAGCGGAAGAAACCCCAAGGATCTAGATCTATTAGACGAAGGTAGCGAAGGTGAGATCCAATCTCTTACCCTTGAAGATCAACAAACGCGTTTTGTCGGTGCAGGGGTTGGCTAGTCGATCCCCGCAACTAGACTCATCTAGTCGCGAGGAGATGTATTTCCACGCGATCCAATCCGATGAAGTGCCACGACGGGCAGCACCTCCGCGGTATCCACACGTACGGCTCGATGTAGATCTCCTCCTTCTTGATCCCGCAAGCAAGGTGGAGATGGCTAGATGGATCTCGGCACCACGACGGTTGTGGTGGCGTTGATGATGATGATCTCCACGAGCATGGCTTCGCCAAGCCAAGCAAGAGGAGAGGGAGAGGAGGAGATGCAGCAGCAACCCTACATCTAGGGGTGGTGCAGCAGCCATGGTGGTGTAGATGGCGGCAGCCCTCCGGGGAGAGAGATGGCGCCGACTTGTGGAGGAAGGGGCCGGCGGCTAGGGCAAGGGAGAGGAGTGCGGCTAGGCAGCCTTTTTATGGGGCGCACCCCTCCCCTCCCCTCCTTTTATATGGGGCGGCTAGGGTTAGGGGAGGGCTGGTTGGCCCCCCTTTCCTTGGCCCCCAAGTTGGGGCGCCCCCTTCTTGGGCCCCTTGGCCCTTGCTTGGCCGGCTAGGCCCATGTGGGCTTTAGGGTCGTGCGCAGCCCATGTGGTTGCTGCACCCCCTTTGGTCCATGTGGGCCCCATATCTCATGTGGGTCCCACTTCTAGAGTCCTCTAGAACTTTCTAGAACCTTCCGGTACCCTACCGAAATATTTCGGAACTTTTCCGATACCTTCGGAAACACTTTCCTTATATGAATCTTATTCTCCGGACCACTCCGGAACTCCTCGTGACGTCCAGGATCCTATCCGAGACTCCGAATCACCATTCGTTCATTCCATCAAAATATCTCATCGCTAACCCTAGCTACATCAGAGCGTTAAGTGTGTGACCCTACGGGTTCGAGAACATGCAGACATGATCATATCAATAATCAACAGCGGGACCGGGATGCCCATATTGACTCCTACATATTCAACGAAGTTCCTTATCGATTGAACCACGATGCCGGAGATTCTTAATCTCGTATATGATTCCCTTTGTCTCACCGATATTTAATTTGCCCGAGATTCGATCGTCGATATCTCCATATCTAGTTTCATCTCGTTACCTGGCAAATTCTCTTTACTCGTCCATAATATAGGATCTCCGTGATTAACACTTAATCACATGGTTGCAACCTTTCTTGATGCTATATTACCGAGAGGGCCCAGAGATATCTTTTCCGTCACAAGGAAGGACAAATCCCAGTCTTGATTCATGTCACCCAACAAATACCATTGGAGACACCTGAAAGCCACCTTTATAATCACCCAGTTACGAAGTGACGTTTGATGTCCACAAAGCATTCCTCCGGTAAATGGGAGTGACATAGTCTCATGGTGTAAGGAAACTATACTTGGCATACTAAAAGTGTTGGCAATGAAACTTGTGGGACACGATCAATTGCAACTCTTTATTATCGGGTCTTGTCCATCATATCATTACTCCTAATGATATGACTCCGTTATCAAGTGACTGTAACAAGTCCATGGTTAGGAAACTCTAACCATCTCTTGACTAATGAACTAGTCCGGTAGAGGCATACTAGGGACTCCTGGTGTTTATATTCCACACATGTATTATGTTTCCGGTTAATACAATTATAGCATGGAGAATAAACTATTATCATAAACATGAATATGCTAATAAACCATTTTATTATTGCCTCTAGGGCATATTCCCAACATCTTCATCACCAACCCTCCCCCTAATCTCACTGTGGATAAAGTCGTGCTCAGTACGGCCGGCCGCCGGGAATGAGGTCAAATTATCATGTTAATGATGGCCGGCCGCACGGCACCCGACAACCAATTATCATGTTTAGAGATTGAAGTCCGTTGATTTTTCATCAGGTTTTTGCAGATGGTATCACTCACGGAGTCACGGTGCAGCAACAACCTCTTCCAGGCCATCTGGCCATGTGTTTCTACTATGTCAATTTCCTGTAGAACCTATCTTTGGAATTATTGAGGTATGGATACGTTGCTTTATCGCTGCCTTTTATTCGTGTTATGTCATTTAGATGCAATAGAAGAAACCTTTCTAGAAAATAAAACATGAAAAGGAGATTCGTTAAAAATCACAAGGGTAATTAGGTGTTACTCAAATAAAATGTAATGAGTTTACTGCTACTTGCGGTGTTAATTCTCCGATCCCAAGGTGTGTTTTCATTACGGGTGCCTCCATTCCATGACTCCATAAGCCAGGCAACAGATGAAGTGTGTTTGTGTTCTATCTTGCTTCCAGCAGCACAGGTTAGCAAGAAAAGAATGGTACTATTCAGTATTTAATACTTACATATTGCTACTTTATTATCTTATTACAGTTTCACCTTCCGTCGTACTGAATTTTTAGTGCTTGGTGATTATCAACACGTCTTTACTGTCGGATGGTATAGAACTACAGATTTGTTTTTACCTTGATACTTCTCAATTTCACAAAGCCCTTTACATGATCTTGGTGATCCAATAAAGCCTGATACCGAGTTTGTACATACTTTTTCTTTCTCTTGATTATGGTTTGGCTTTAGTCAACACATGCACACTCCAATCTGAAGATCAACTTGATTGAGTTAACAAAGAGTAGCACACATGTATATTGCACACGATACAATGGGTCAAAAACTCATGTCAGAGGTTATTTCTTCCCAGGTTTCTCAACGTCCAGTTTTGCTATTTATTGTCATACAAAGCAACTCAGTACACGGTTGTAAAACATAGCAACTAGGTATGCCAAGTTCTCTCTAAATAGTCCCCGTATACTAACCTATATTTATTCATGAAATTTCTCATTGTAGCTGCACAACAAATTATGTGTTCCTGTGCAACTCATTATTTGGTAGCTTTTTTCCCCTCTAGATTCTCACAAAAAGTTCACATATGTGGTGACCATGGTACACCATCGATTTCCACATGTTTTGGCATCATGAGATATAAACAACTGCCATCGCTAGCTACTCTAATTTGTGCAATTGTTCTTTAAAATTGTTCTGAAATCTGTCATACATTCACATGTGTTCTTCACTTTGACATGTATCTTTCTTTCCCCTTTTCTTCAGGTCTTAATTTGTTTTTGGGTCCGAAGACATGCTAAATATCGTAAGTGAATTGGACACTCTTAATGAATGTGGTATGTGAAAAAAAATGACAAGAAGCTTATACTCAGCAACTACAAGATTTTGTTCTCTCATTGTCAGCCACATTTGTAGTCAATTTAAAAACAGAATTATTACTATACGTGAAATCAGTGTGATCCTCTTCAAAGCAGCCACATGAACAAGTGCACTGATGACATTTGACTTGATCAAATGCATACTGGAGGCATTTTTATGTGCCTGCTCTGTAATGTGGTCCTCAACGTTTAATCTCATCGCGTTCTTTTTGTTTCTTCAAATCGAATCATTGCTGGATTTCCCGCTGCAAACAACCACCTTTTAAAGAATTGCAAAACAAGGACTGTGCAAAAGGAAGGTCCTGACAAAAGGTTAACGATGAATTTATTCGCATCTCATAAATTCATTGCATAAAGCATACATTTCAATATAGTTGGTTTGTGCGGTTGCACGTGCATAACTACTAGTGTCGCGTGAAACGAGCCATCACTCGCGCCTTGGTCGCGCGTTTGGTCATGGCTCGTACTATGTACGTGACTGAGAGAGAGATGTACATGTACTAGTGTGCACTATTGTACGTGACTGAGAGAGATGTACATCAGTACATGTACTAGTGTGCACTATTGTACGTGACTTGAGAGAGATGTACACGGTGCAACGGCAGTCAAAATATCTGTACCCGTCGTACCGGCGACGGACGACAGGGACGGCACGACGAACAGACAAACAAAACGATCATGTCTCTGAATCTTCACGGCACAGAAGAAACAGGTTTTTTCCAGCCTGCTCAACTGGACTCTTCCAACACATATGCACACACGACACACACCAGTGTTTGCAGAATATTCAGGCCAGTGAACCAAATCTAACCCTTTCGAAAACTTGAACTCAAAATAAACCTTTTTAAAAAAATTAGTCGGATTTAAACCTTTTTACTACCGCTCAACATACCGACGGTACGATTAGACGTGGTAACACAAATATCGTTTTAGCGGTACCTAGGCTAATCCTACCGCCGGCGCGGTACCATGCACAGGACTACCGCAAGAACATGTGACGGTACCACGTGCAACTTTACCGCCAGAGTGTTTGGCGGTACCTAAATGGGTCAGATCCGGATTTTTTTTCTTTAGAAAAGTCTACTTCAGTCATAACTTTTACAACGATCGATCGCTCACGGGGCAGATACAGGTCCAGCAGCAGAACAGCTTGATTGAATCTCCGGATGTGCAGCATGCGCCTGGAAAGCTGGTACGGAGTAGAAATCATCCTATGACTGGTCTTGCTCTGAATCCTTGATTTTCAGCCCAAATGATTGCGGCGTTGAAGACTGAGCTTAGCAACACTGTTTTTTTTGGATAAAGCTTGGCAACACTGTTGGCGGCCGAGTACCGAAGAAGAAGATGTAGCACAGAACTGCACCGGACGTCCGGACCCCTTTCGAGCAAAGCTGCAAATTGAAAGCGCGAGACATGGACTTGACTCATCCATCAAGTGCATCAGTTTCTGCAGTTCAGAGTACTCATGACTCCTCCTCAAGTTGCAACAGTCTCTTCAATCCTTCCTCACCGTGTTCATCCACTCGATTGCTGGCTGCTATCTCTTCCCTGTCCAGGGATTTGGTTATTGGTCAAAATACCACGGTTACTGGATTTTTCGGTTCTTCCGGTAAATGAGATTATCGGTCGAAAAATCTCGATCCGTTTGATTTTGATCCGGATTCTTATTTTTTAAATCTAATTTTGAATTATTTTAATGTTTTATGTTTGAATTTTAAGTTTTGTCTGATAATCTCGTCCGGTAACCGACCGGTAATTTTTCGATAACCGTGGTTACCGGAAATCTCGCTGCCCCCCCTCCCGAGATTTTTTTCAATTTGGTAACCAAATCGTTGTCCCAGCCTATCTAGAGAATTGGGCTGCTCGTTTTCTCTGCCAACGGGAAGGAGACTCTCTTCTCGACATGGTAGCCAAGGTCTCGATCTCGACGTCAACGAGTATGCCTACAACGACTCATCGGTGTTCCGACATGCGGTCATGCGCTAGTCACGTCTTGCGACCGTGCCGATGAGGGTGGCCGCCGAACTGCCCAATGATGTTGTCGACATTAAGGATGCCTGCAACGTGTTCGACGGAATGCCTCAGGCTGGCCCACGCAATGTTGAGGTGCGAAATCCTAATGTTTTATATAATTTGGAGGAACAATAAAAGATTGTATTAGAAAAAATATATTTGTGCTAGTAATAAATAGCAATAAAAAAACCAATATATTACAAAAAAGGTCAAAATGCAAACAAAAAGTGACATCATCAAGCCGTCCGTTTGGGGGACGCCTCACCCCTGCTCACCGACTGTCGCGTGGAAACGATGCACCAAAGTTTCAGACACTGGTCCGTGGCGTTCGGTCATGGCTCGTACGTACGACAGGGACGGCACGAACGGCTGCCAAAGAAACAAGAACTCAGTACGTACCGTCAAATCGATCGTGCCTCCGTGTCTTTCATGAAACGACGGGACTAGGTCTAGGTGTGTCCTCTATTGAGGCTTACACACACACCGATGTGTCGATCTGTACTCTGTAGAGAGAATATTCATGCATGCGGCCTGTCGATCATGTCTTTTTTTTTTTTTTTTTGAACATGGAGACGGACCCCGAAGGGTCCAGACTGCACTAAGCGGTGGGCATACAAATTACAACAAGGACCAAAATAAACAGGAAAATTACAACCAAGTTCTTGGACTTTACAAAAAAGACCTGCACGAAGAAAATAGGAATGCAATCAGGTCCTTCTCCACCGCGCATGAGCAGTTCGACGCAGCGACCACCAGCACCATTCAAGAAGCAAATGCACCTGCCAACAGAGCACCTAAATCGACCAAGAACTGCTAAATCAGCACGCGGCGCCTCTTCAAAAGCTGATGGAAATCTGGTCTTGAATTCTTGATCGTCGATCCAGCCCCAAATGATTGCGGCGTTGAAGACTGAGCTCCATCGGCCGCACCGTTGGTGCAGTTGGACCTGGAACTGAAGAAGAAGAAGAAGAAGATGGAGCACAGACTGTACCGGACCCCGTTCGAGCAAAGCTGTAGATTGAGAGCGCGAGACATGGACTTGACTCATCGATCGAGTGCATCAGTTTCTGCAGTTGATAGTACTCAAGACTCCCCCTCAAGTGCAGCAGTTTCTGCAAATCCTTCCTCACGGTATCCACTCGAATACTCGATTGTTGACTGCCGCTGAACGATCTCTTCCGTCGCCTAGAGAATTGAGCGGCTAGCTTTCGCTGCCAACGAGGAAAGACTCTTTTCATTATCACACTGGACTTGTATCAAGCCTCCGTTTCTGGTTGCATGCTCCAGGTTATTGGACATTTTCCTAGACTGAATGGATGCGTGTTTGTTTCAGTAGCTGTCTGATCTAGATGCAGGCATGTCCCGTGGTGAGTTGCTGCCGGTAACTCCCGCCGCCCCCAACATTTCCCTGGCACCACACGCACCACAAACACAATGGGAAATACATCAGTCAGAAAAAATAATTCCCCACTTTCCGAGCACGTTAAAAGATATACAATTTACTCTTGATAACACCGATATGGTAATGGCAAACCTAAAAGTTAGATGGCCCAGAGAAGCTTGTGAAGCTGAAATTTACGCTACACGTAACACTACTGAAATTTGCTATGTTCAAGTGTCTGAAGATTTTAAAATTTTGAGTAGTTGCGAGTCTTCTACAGGTTATTAAATGACCTAAACATGCTAAAGATACTATGCCCCAAAAATTTAGAGATCAGTGTTCAATTTGTTAAAAATGCTGAAAGTGGTTTTAAGGGTGACAAAATTTTAGATGAAATTTCTCCCACTCTTTTTGGTTATAATGATCTTGATTTTTACTATTGTCACGTTATTAAAGTCATTAAGTTGCTATATTTTTTTTTGCCAAATCTCCAACTAAGGATGGCTTTTACTAAACACATTACTAAAACTCTTATTAATACTAGGGAGAAAAATTAGAACTTGAATCTTCTATCCATAGAGAGTTACAAGATGGTTGGGAACCTACAATTAGATTATTTTTATTCCGAGCTTGTAGCACCATAACAGTGTAAAATTGAAGGACTGTTTTCTAAAAAGAAATATATGGGAGTCTCTGACGATGACCGGATATATCATCTACTATTGCTGCATTTGTTCAATATACAAAATTAGTCACATAATCGAATAGAGAAAAAGACATCTTCTTAGGTCCTCGTTAACACCGTTAATGCTCAAAATGTACCAGAGTGCCATGTAAGGAAAGAAATTTACACCTAGTGTCATATAGGGATGAAAAAGTTTTTGAGGGCTAAATAAGGAACTAATTTTAGTTAGTGTCAAATAATGAATTCTCTCTAACATCTATAAGATATTTGTTAGATTGTGCTTTTACAGATACTTACCATTAATACATATAAATAAAAAACACACTAACTAAAATTTAGCAATATTACAAAAATATGTTTTATATATTTAAATGATATTTAGTATAAATAATAAACACACTAACTAAAATTTAAGTAATATTGCCAGTTCAGTAGTTAAATGTCGCCATCAAATAGAAAAAATATACTTGTAATTATGTAAGATGCTAAAATACATGGTAGAGAGTATAAAAGTTTGGTACAAACTATATTTATTTTAATTTTCACCTGGCCCAAGTTTTCATGGGACCGGTCCTAGGTGAGGCCTAAACATTGTTCAATCGATACTTGCTTGCTTGCTTGAGCCTCTATTTATGTTCAATCAAATATCCAACCAAAATTAGTTGGATAATGGGCTTGGTATAAGTCAAACTATGGCTAGTAGCGTTTTTAGGATCGTTTTGTTACATTTATGTGCTCCTCTTGCTTGCTCTAACCTTGTGTAAGATCTAAGGTGCAAAGCCATGAGTCCTCTCTTATTGTTTGGTTTGGTTCATGAAAAGGTTGCCTAGGCCTTTGGAACTTTGATCTGGAAATAGGGGCGACGAAGTATCATCAGGCACGATATAGAGGCTAGGCGAGGCGTTGTTGCACACGATCAAGTTGGGGTGAGAAGCTCCGCTGCCACATCGCCTGACTCGTTTCTTTGGGGGGAGAGGCTCCTCCGCCATCGCATTCCAATTCGTTCATGTCCTACTTTATCTTGATCTCTATAAGAATCTGGTTCGCTTGCGTTGAAAGAAGCTCAGGTGCGTATGGTCTCTAGTCGGTGTTGGGCTAATACACAAGAGTAGGCCAATTTGATGTCTAAAGTAGCATCCTAGGGACAATTGGCCCATCGTAGAAATCACAGTAAAATGAACGGCCACAAACGAGGGTCGACTAAAGCAAGGCCATGTTCGCCGCCTCGTCCCGCAACTTCAACATCGCCACATGCGTGTGGTCCGGCCAAGCCGATCCGACACCATGGAGGCCACAAGCGGGAGCAGCAGCTCATGGAACCAGGAGCTGGTTGCACTGTGGCCGGACCGTCTAGGTTGGCAACCCTAGCCGTCGCCGCCGAGCATGTCGGCGACCTCCTACTCGGGGTGTTGCTCGTTCCAGCCGTGGTCGCTGTCGCGCCGAGCGCCCCTAGCCAGCACCGGTCGCGGTCACCCCTGTCGGCTGCGGTCGCCGTCGCTCCAACCGGCTAGCACCGCTCGTCGTTGAGGAAGGCGGGACAACCAGGACTCACGAAATTCCGTACGTGCATAGATGCGTACACACCCAATTGGGCCGTACAGGGAGAAATACGACTCAATTAATCCTTATTTAATTAGGTATACAGATTATCATGCCCTTTGTTACGAAAGGGTACGAATTAATCACATCCATTGTCATGTTTGAGTTTGGGGAAGAGGGTGTACTGAAGTAGATGTGTTATGTAATTTATTAAGATTATTAATGGACACTATTCTGAACTGAATGGATGTGTGTTTGGTGTCAGGTGCAGGTTCAGTCATGTGCCGTGGTGGGTTGCTGGCTTGCTGCCGGTGATCCGTCCGTCCACTGGTATACCCTGCCGGCCGGCCGGCCACATTTTCTCCCGCCGCCCCCAACATTTCCCTCGCACCACACGCGGCCGGCCGCCACTCCCGACGGCGAGCACCACAAACACAACGGGAAATACATTACGAAAGATAATTCCTCACTTTTCGCGCCTGGCGCCCTTTTGAACCAGTTTAAAAGCCACCCGTTCCCCCACACCCACCCAGGAGCCACCGCCCTCCCGTCCGCCCACACATCCCCGTCGCCGCGCCCGCACGGCACTCTCCCCTGCCACTGCCAGCCACAGCCACGCACGCGTCGCCTCAAATGCGGATCCTCCACCACCTCCTGGCTGCCCGGCGCGCCGCCGCGTCCTCGCCGGCTTCCGAATGCCGGGACTCCGACGAGGGCCCCTTCTTCGACCTCGACTTCTCCTCCTGCTCCGTCCGCGCCTCCTCCTACACCTCCGGCAGCCTCTCGGGCTCCGACTCCGATGACGACGACGAGCTCGACTTCGTCATCTCCCTGCGCTCCGCATCCTCGCCCCTCTTCTCCGGCAAGTTGTGCGCCTCGGAGCCGCCGACCAGAGCCAACAGCTTACCGTCGCAGCGGGGCGGCGACCGCAAGCGCGGCATCGGCACCCTGCGCACGCTCAGCTTCGGGGCAAGGAAGGCCGCGCCGCTCTACGCCCGCCCCAGCTTCGCCCGGAGCAGCTCCGGCGGCCGCCGCAGCTTCGCCCGGAGCTCTAGCAGCAGCGCGCGGTCGCTCCGGCTGCTCATGGACTCGCCGCCCCGCGTGACGGAAGACAACGCACAGCAAACCTTCACGCCGCGCCGGCCGTCCCGCGACGTCATCTGGAGGTGCCTGGCCAAGATCTCGCGCCGAATCC
Source organism: Puccinellia tenuiflora (assembly GCA_012064385.1). NCBI lineage: Eukaryota > Viridiplantae > Streptophyta > Magnoliopsida > Poales > Poaceae > Puccinellia > Puccinellia tenuiflora. Next base: position 164,032 of record QRDG01000249.1, on the reverse strand, counting down.
GCACGGCCGCGAGCGCGAGTCACCGCGCGACTGACGCGAGGGGGCTCCGTCGCCTGTGCAAGTGCCGGTCGGCGCCGGCGTCACGGCGCGAGGAGGACGACTCGGCCGTGGAGAAGCAGGACGGCATTGCCGGTGCCATCGCGCACTGCAAGGAGTCGCTCCACCGAGCTTCCGTGTCAGAGTGCGACTCGCCGCTGCTACGGTCGAGGAGCGACCCGGGGAAATGTGAAGCTGCTTCATAGCTAATCATGGCTACCATCCCCCTCCTCGACTCAGAACGTGGAAGCTTCCCGCTGAACTTCAGCAAAGAAGAAAGCAGAGGAAGGATTCTAAACTAGTACTACGTCGAGATCATCAAAGCGCCAAGAACACGCGGCGGTTAAGCTCTGGAGATCTGTCATTAGTGTTTGTTTTTGTGTGTTGAGTGTGCGTGTTTTAGATTAAAGGTTTTTGGTTAGTTGGAACTAGCGTGGGAAAAGAGCTCTTTTTAGGCTTTCTTTACCCCCCCAATCAGTCAGTCAGTCACAATCTCTCATGTACAAGAGCGTGGATTGTAGTTTCGTCCTTTTTCTTCTTCTTTTGCTCCTCATTTCTCCTTACCTTTGTGTTGTGGCTTTCGTGTGCTTACTTCTTTGTGCGTATGTATGTATGTATGTATGTATGTACATGTGACTTTGTAATTTGTGACGCCTACGAAATACTAGTACATTCTTGGCATTTGAGGATTCAAGTGTTTTCACCATATGTGCATTCTGCCATGTTTAGTTGCGAGATCATCATAGTATTATTTTTATCTAAAAATGATCATCATAGTACTCCTCCAAGATAATGTATCGATACTAGTCTGAAGCTAGGTTCATGTAGGCATCTGTTAATTAGCCTCGTCTCACGGCTTTTCTATCCGCAAAGCTGACGAGCCGTACGTTCGTTCGTGGATAGCTGCATGCAGCCTTTGGTAGCTTTAGCCTCCGTGGCTCCTGTTCAGGCAAAAGACGAGAAAAGGCTGGGTGCGTGCCATGGCCATGCGACGACCCGAGCAAGCAGGTTGGCTTTGACGACGGGCCGGAAAGCTCTCGTTTCCCAAAAGCTCTTTGCTTTACCTCGGCCTAATTCTGCCGGAAAAGGAAGCCACGGCGTGAAGCGCTAACAACCGGTGTCCCGTCAATCATTTTGCGGCTGCAGAATTTTACAGTGCAGCGTAGTGATTGTGGAATGGACCAATGCTTCCCAGTACAGACTACTCCAGTGCTCAGTCAATCAGTCAGGCCTCGGAGTTGAGATCACTACGGCCTTCCCATTTACAGATGGCCAGACCGCAGTCCTCCGTGGAAGCTGGCGAGTGCGTTCAGGAGCATTGTTTTCACCTTCAGTTTTGGGGATTCAGAGGTGCATGAACCAACACTCCGCCGCTCTGTGGTGTGGTCTGGGTCCGTGGAATTTTGTTAAGAAATTTTACATTTTACAAGTGTCGTTCCCGGAATATTATCAGAGACACGGGCACCGGTCCGGGAAGGAAGGATCCAGGGTGGTGACATGAGATCTAATCTTCCTCGAAGCCGAGAGATTGTTCTCGCATGCAGCTCCGTTGCATGAATCTCACGGTGTGGTACAGTGTACTAGATCCGGTGGATACCTCACAAATCCAGCAACCAATTCCACGCCATAATCTACTTACCACATAGCAGGGGCAAAGAGATGAAGAATAATATCTATCCATACTCTTTTGTCTTTGCGTCGTTGGGTCAAGAAAAGAAGGCATTTTATGCTACACTTTTGTCTTTGCTCTCCGTCGTCCCCGTGACTTGCCTTTTCTTCTTCTACCTCTTGCTGCCACATGGACATGGGGTCCTTTCCGTTTTGTGCCATCGTCTCGTCTCGTCTAAGGCAAAAGCGTTTGTTAGGGGTGGGTGGTGCCATGCTCATGCGACGACCAAAGCTTTGACGACGGCTACGGGAAAGAGTTTCCCAAAAGCTTTTGTTTTCCCTAGCTTTGCTCTGTCCACGCATCGCACTCGCGCAATCCTCCTTTACCTTCCTCGGCCTAATTCTGCCGGAATGCAATTGTCCCGTCCGGTCGGCGGAGGAGATTGCTGTGATTGCGGCTGCAGATTTTACAGCGCAGTGATTGTGGAATGGACCAATGCTATCCTACTCGATCTCTCCAGTTAGTACCCCTACCCGGCTACTCCAGTACTCAGTCAGGCTGATCATGGCGATGCGTTGTTCCTCACAGCTACCGATGGCAACACCGCATTCCTTTCGTCCATCGAGTACCACCTTCAGTCTACATAGCGATGATGCCGGCCGATGAACGTCCCAGTCAAAAAAAAACGGAAGTGCAAACCCGAAGAGCTGTGTGCTGCCCAAAATAACTGACAAGCTGATGCAACACTGCAGTGCCCAGATGCAGAGTTCGCATCGAGTTACTATCAGCGCGCGTACGTGTGCGCGGCAAGGAGACCGAAACGCGCGCTGGGGATCTCGATGCATTAATTTGACATTCTGTGGCCTCGCCGTTGCGCCTTTGATTCCTGGCAGCGGCCGGACGACACGCACGGCGGCTGCAACTACTAGCTTGTTGGCGAACCAAGAGCAGCCTCGCTTCTTGCATCGGAATGTTCATTTTCGTTTCTCTTCCAGTTTTCGACGATTCAGAGGTGCATGAACCCAACACTTGCCCCCTGGTTCTCAAGAGTCGGAGATGTTTTGTTACACGTGTAAGGGACAAGCATAACCATGGACGAAAATCGAAGGTGGTGACAAGAGGATCTAATCCTTCCAGAGTGTTAATGTACCTGTACCGTACATGATCCTGTATAGAGTTGTATAGGAACCAGACTACTTGTATCACCGTGATTGTAGGATCGGATTCACCTCTGTAATCTTAACCATCAGTATATATATGAGAAGGCGTGCACCGTATTGGTTGCACAAGCCAAAACCCTAAAATTTATATGGTATCAGAGCAGGATCTTCCACGAACATCCTCGATGAGTTCCTCAAGCGCAGCGGCGGCGGCGGCCGTCACCTCCATCGACAGCAGTCCCACCATCCGCCTCAACCGAGAGAACTACCTGATCTGGGCTGCACAGCAGGAGCCGATCCTCCGTGGTCGCCGTCTCCTTGGCTATGCAGATGGCACCATTAAGGCGCCGCCCTCGACCATCAAGATCACGGAGACCATCGACGGCAAGGCTGTCGAGAAAGAGACCTCCAATCCGGAGTACGATGAGTGGCTCACCAACGACCAGCAAGTGCTTGGTCGCCTTCTCGTCTCCCTCGAGCCCGACGTGCTTCTCCAAGTCATCGGCCTCAAGACGTCGGCGGCGGTCTGGTCCGCCCTTGCCGCCTCGTTCGCGGCCCAATCGAAGGCGCGCGTCAATCTTCTTCGAGTCCAGCTCGCGCAAACGCGCAAGAACGAGCTGTCTGCCAACGATTACTTCAGCCGTATGAAGATGTTGGCTGATCAGATGACGGCGGCTGGCCGGCCGATCGACGATGCCGAACTCATCGGCTACATCCTGGCTGGGCTAGACGAGGAGTATAACTCCCTGAACCAGGCCTACAACATGCAAGGAGGCACCATGTCCGTCTCGGACTTCTTCTCGCACTTCATCACCACCGAGCAAACTCTGGAACAGCAGCAGCACATGCGTCAGTTCAGCGCGCAAGCTAATGCCGCTGCCCGTGGCTACCGCGGCAGCGGTGGCTTCTCACACCAGGGTGGCGGTGGCAGCTACCCAATGCACGGTGGCAATGGAGGCTACCCGAACCAGGGAGGCTACCGTGGAGGCAACGGTGGCAATGGCTACCGTGGAGGCTACAACGGCAATGGCGGCGGCTCTAGCGGCGGTCACCCGAACCAGGGTGGCGGTGGTGGCGGCTTCCGCGACTACAACGGACAGCAGCAGCAGCAGCGCAACCAAGGCGGGGGCGGCAAGCGATCCAACAACAACCGCAACCGCGGCCCCAAGTGTCAAATCTGCAAGACACTTGGACATACTGCCCTGCAGTGCAAGAACCGGTTCAACCACTCCTTCCAGGGAGAAGAGGACGAGCGTGTCGCTGCATATGCTCACCAGAACAATGAGTCGTCGCTATGGTTCACGGACACGGGGGCAACAGACCACATTACTGGCGATCTCGATCGTCTGACCTTCCGCGACAAATACCATGGCCGCGATCAGGTCCAAACAGCCAACGGATCAGGTATGACCATTAAACATGTTGGCCAATCTTCTATCAATACCCCGGTTAAAGATCTTTCGCTTAATAATATTCTTCATATTCCTTCAGCTACAAAAAATCTTCTTTCCGTACATCGCTTAGCTGTTGATAATGATGTTTACTTAGAATATCATCCTTGGTATTTTCTTGTGAAGGATCGGGTCACGAAGAGGGTTCTCCTTGGCGGGGGGTGTGAGGGTGGTCTCTACCCCCTCACTTCGGCGTCCACTTCCTTGTCCAAGAAGCATGCCTATTTCGCCTCGTCTCCAAGCCAGGAGCTTTGGCATCATCGTTTCGGTCATCCGGCATTTCCAGTTGTGTGTCGGATTCTTCAATCAAATAATCTAGGTTTTTCCAAGGGAACAAATAAAATGTCGGTTTGTGATGCATGTCAACAAGCCAAGAGTCATCAGCTACCTTATCGTCATACTCATGAGATTTCCGCTTCACCTCTTGAACTTGTTTACTCTGATGTATGGGGGCCAGCTATTACTTCGGCTGGTGGTTTTAAGTACTATGTGAGCTTTATTGATGATTTTAGTAAATTTGTGTGGTTTTATCCTCTTAAGACTAAAGCTGATGTGTTCCCTATTTTTACCCAGTTTCAATCTCTCGTTGAATGCAAACTAGGTAAAAAGATTATCTCTGTCCAAACCGACTGGGGTGGTGAGTACCGCAAGCTCCACTCTTTGTTTCAGCGCATTGGCATTGACCATCGTGTCTCATGTCCACATACCCACCAACAGAACGGTGCCGTCGAGCGGAAGCACCGCCACATCGTTGAGATGGGTCTTGCACTCCTCGCTCACTCCCATGTTCCTTTAAAATATTGGGATGAAGCGTTTAGTACAGCTAGCTACTTGATTAATCGCTTGCCAAGCCCTATCATTGATAATTCTACACCTCTCATGCGTCTCTTTGGCCAAACACCTGACTACCCTTTTCTCAAAGTTTTTGGGTGCGCTTGCTGGCCTCACCTTCGTCCATATAACACACGGAAGCTCCAGTTTCGCTCCCGTCGGTGTGTTTTTATGGGATACAGTATGCTCCACAAAGGGTACAAATGCTTGGATTTGTCCTCTGGCCGCATATACATATCGCGTGATGTTGTTTTCGACGAGCATGTTTTCCCCTTTGCGGATTCTGCCCCAAATGCTGGCCCTCGCATCCTTTCTGAGGAATTTCTTTTTCCGGGTATTGCTTCTAGTCAGCTGTCTAATGATCATAGACTTGATACACTTGGGTTTGTTCCTAGCTTTCCTGTGCAGCAACAGGTGCGTTCAGGTGAAGCAGCTGGAGCTGATCCGTTACACGGCGTGCATGGCCAGGCGGGTCCCGTGCATGGCCTCGCTTCCCACGCCCGGACGGATCACGTCCCTGGTGCACGTGCTCCAGCCCAGCATGCAGCCTCGCATGCGGCCCAGCCTGACGACGGCGTGAACGACGCGTCGAGCAACGGCGGTTTTGGCTTCAGCGCCAGCGACTTGGACGCTGCCTCGCCCTCCGTGTCTGGCCCCTCCGCGGCTAGTGGCGCCTCGCCGTCCAGCAGTCCGGCTGGCTCTCCACCGCCCTCGCCAGCCGGCTCTTCTCCACCTGTGAGCCCGGCGGTGACACCACCACCTCCGCCGCCTCCACCGCCTCCACCGCCTCCGCCCACACGACCGGTGACAAGGCTACATACTGGCAAGCTGACGCCGCGTGTCCGTATTGACGGCACGGTACCCTACGGTTACGGTCTCTCCGCCACGCATGACACTGAACCAGCGTCTCTTGATGTGGCTCTCTCGTCCTCGCACTGGAAGGCGGCTATGGATATGGAGATGGACGCTCTCCACGCCAATTGTACTTGGTCTCTTGTTCCGCCTGTCCGTGGCCACAACGTCATCGACTGTAAGTGGGTGTACAAAGTTAAGCATAAGGCTGATGGCTCTATTGATCGCTACAAGGCACGCCTTGTGGCAAAGGGTTTTCGTCAACGCTATGGCATTGATTATGAGGAGACATTCAGCCCTGTGGTCAAGCCGGCCACTATTCGACTTGTTTTGTCAATTGCTGTCTCTCGTGGTTGGGATCTTCGTCAACTGGATGTTCAGAATGCGTTCTTACACGGTGTTCTGGAAGAAGAAGTTTATATGCGCCAGCCGCCCGGGTATACGGATATGACGCGTCCGCACTTTGTTTGCAAGCTTCAGAAGGCTCTGTATGGGCTTAAGCAGGCGCCTCGAGCTTGGTTTGCTCGCCTGAGTTCCAAGCTGCAAGCTTTTGGGTTTACTCCTTCTCGGGCCGACACTTCGTTATTTATCTTCGACTCTGGTGATACAGTTCTCTATGTTCTGGTTTATGTCGACGATATCATTGTCACTGGCTCCTCACCGGCTGCTATTCAGGACTTGCTTCGTGATTTACAAGCCTCTTTTGCTCTCAAGGATCTCGGCGTTTTTGCATTTTTTCCTTGGTATTGAGGTACAGCCTACTTCGGATGGTCTTGCTCTTTCTCAGACTAAGTATGTTTATGATCTGCTTCGTCGTGTTGGCATGACCGGCTGCAAGGGTGCTCCTACTCCGATGTCCACTACGGACAAGCTGTCCCTCTCTATTGGTGAGACTCTCAGTCCTGATGATGCTACCAAGTATCGCAGCACAGTTGGTGCTCTTCAGTACTTGGTTCTTACACGCCCGGATATTGCTTACTCTGTCAACAAGGTGTGCCAGTTTCTTCATTCTCCTACCAGTGTGCATTGGACGGCGGTGAAACGTATACTTCGTTATCTTAATCTCACTGCATCTACTGGTATGGTGATTCGGCGGTCTTCGTCCACCTTGGTGAGTGCCTTCTCAGATGCCGATTGGGCAGGATGTCCTGATGATAGGAAATCCACTGGTGGTTATGCAGTTTTCTTTGGATCCAACTTGATCTCTTGGAGTGCGCGCAAACAGGCGACTGTTTCTCGATCCAGTACTGAAGCAGAATACAAGGCGTTAGCCAATGCTACAGCAGAGATCGTCTGGGTACAGTCCCTTCTTGGTGAGCTTGGTATTTTTCAGTCTCGTTCAGCATGCTTGTGGTGCGATAATCTTGGAGCGACTTACCTGTCAGCAAATCCAGTCTTTCATGCACGAACCAAGCACATCGAAGTTGATTTTCACTTTGTTCGAGATCGTGTGGCGCGCAAGGTTCTGGATATACGATTTATCCCGTCCCAAGATCAAGTTGCAGATGGCTTCACAAAGCCACTGCCTGTTCGGTTACAGGAGTTGTTCAAACACAATCTCAATCTTCGAGCGTTGTGATTGAGGGGGTGTGTTAATGTACCTGTACCGTATAGGATCCTGTATAGAGTTGTATAGGAACCAGACTACTTGTATCACCGTGATTGTAGGATCGGATCCACCTCTGTAATCTTAACCATCAGTATATATATATGAGAAGGCGTGCACCGTATTGGTTGCACAAGCCAAAACCCTAAACTTTATACAGAGGCCGAGAGATTGTTCGCAGCCCTCGCGGCTCCGTTGCATGAATCTCACACGGTCGTACATGCATTGTTCGCAGCCCTCGCGGCTCCGTTGCACGAATCTCACACCGTGGTGAGTTGACATAAAAAATATTCGATAAATTTATACCCTTTATGTGAGTTATAAAAGCATCAGTTCTTAAACTAATATACTATTTTTTTTTACTTTTTTTGTGTAACCATTTTTTATTGTACTTAACACAATTAGATTTATAAATTATTGCTCAATATTATGATACAATGTTCCATCTTCCAGTTCTAAGGTATATCATTGCAGATACCCTTGGACTAAATTTAATACTGAAATAATATTTCATAGCAAAAAAAAAAGAGTATTTCGTTTAATATTTAATTTAGATGTTTCCCATTAAGAAACATGTTTAGTTCAATTCCCTTTAGATCCAAGAATGGCAAAAAAAAAGGAGAAAAATCATTACTCAATGGAATAAAGTAATTACTTTGAGCTAGATATGCTCGTGTATATATTTCAATGACTAGAGTATTTAGATGTGCTCATGTATATATTTTAATATATTTGTAAGAGTACTGTATTTGTAACTTACTAGATAGTTCTAAGGCTAACTTATCTAACCAAAATATTCCAGGAATACTCGAAGCACATTCTATTCGCATCATGCATTTGACTAGTGTCTTGGGCTCTTGGATTCCATAGATTACTTTGAGCCCTGCTACTATATGGCTGTATGTGTGCATTCAGCTAGGTTCATTTTAGTAAATACACTTTTGATTAGCCTCAATTCACGGCTTTGATCGCTGCAAAGCAGACGAAGAGGCCTACGGGGTCGTAACGCCATGATGGTGACGAGAGGGAGGAGGAGGAGAAGACAAAGATCTGTGCGTCTTTCGCTCCATAGTTCCATGCAACCTTAATTTGTTTTGCCTGCTCTCCGTCTCGTCTCGTCTCGGGAAAAAGATGAGAAAAGGTTGGGTGCGTGCCATGCCCATACATGCGACGACCCAAGCAGCTTCAAAAGCTCTTGTGTGTTTGCTTGCTGGGTTCCGCTTTCCTTTTAGCTACCTCGATCGGCCTAATTCTGCCGAAATTAAGACGCCGTGTGATTAAGCAAAGCGCTAACGTAAGGTACTCTCAGTACCTGCCACTATCCTCTCAGCCAGTGTATAGTGCAGATTTGACAGTGCAGCGCAGTGATTCTGGGAATGGACCAATGCTTCTTCTGTGCATGCTACTCTCAGTACCAGCACTCCAGTGACCGGTCAGGGTTCAGGCTAGCTAGGAATGATCAGCTGCAGCCGAGATCATTACGTTGGTGCCGAATTTTCCTTCACATTTACCGATGACAAGACCGCATTACTCCTGCGTGTAGTGATGATGAACTACCGTTAGTCCACAGAGGAGATGAACCGAACCTCAGAGTTAAAAATCTGGAAGAGCGAGTTATTACAGTATGATGCGGCACTGAATTTTCCACGGTTAACTGACCATTGATTCGCATCGAGTAGAGATCAGATGTCAGACTAGTCACAATGAAAAATATCATATATTGGTATCATGTAGTATATGATATTAGTGTATGATACTACTTATACAATGTATAGTATTATATAGTAGTATTATAGCTACATCTTATTAATTGATTTGTAGAATTTCAATACAAATATGTGTATAAGATTTATTTGCTATGAAAATATCTAGCTTTATGTGCTTTGATACCGTAACATAGATAGATACCAATATCATCTCTTTCTTCATTAATTGTTGTGTCATATAAGATTTTTGCCAACATGACATGCATAATACTACCTATAATACTTCCATTGTGACTAGTCTCACCGCGCGCGGCAAGGGGACCGTAAAGCCATGGGTCTCGATGCATTTGCCATTCGGCCTCGCCGTTGCGCCTTTGATACCTGGCAGCGGCCGGACGACGCGTTGGCTGCTGCTACTTGCGACTTGTTGCTTCCTTGGAATGTTCAGTACGTCTTATCCTTTGTTTCTCCTTCCAGTTTGAGGATTCAGAGGTGCATGAACCAACAATTGCCCCATGGCATGCACCCATGTGCCGAAGAAGTTTTTTAAAGAATTACACGTGTCTGTGGTCAGGGACAGGCGCATCCAGGAACGAAATCGAAGGTGGTGACAGGAGATCTAATCTTCCCCGACGCCGAGAGATTGCGCTCAGCTCTCGCGGTTACGTTGCATGAATCTCCTGGCACTAGTTCAATGTACTGTAATTTGCATTGGGTACCTCACACATTGAGCAATCAAGTGGGTGGCAATTCTCTCCAAACAGTTGCACGTACCAAGGGCAAGGAAGAGACACATTCATATTTACTTGTTCTTTTATATGCCTTTGCAGCGTTGGGTCGATAAAAGAGGGTATTTTCATATATGCTTCTTTTGCTTTCCCAAATTATGCGTCCCTTTTATGGAGAAAGGTTTCCATACGACTTTGTCGATGTGAAGCCAAGTTCCACTATCAAAGGATAACAGAACATAGTCTTTTAAGCCCAGCTCAGAAAGTAGAAACAAGAGCACCAAAAAGAAACAAAAGTGAGCAACGTTTTAGTTCTAAACAATTCCAAGATTCCTCAACAGGAGGATCTACCGAAATCACCACGCTTAGTCTAATACATGCCACCTCGAAACAGACCTCAAACTACACACTTTTTATATACAAATTCTGCTGATGAGGATACACCACCCCACCAGCCAAAAGCAGAGCTTATCATCGAAGTTTTGTACTCCACCACACCAGGATTTACTCCTCCATCTCATCTTGATCCGAGGACTCCTTCTCAATGTGCAGCTGGGATGAGGTATGTGCCCCGTCATGCATCTTGACCACAACATCCTGGATCCTTGCCGCACCCTCCTCCATATTTTGCCTCACATCATCTGGTTGCAAACCTGCACAGTATCGCTAGAAGGCAAACATATAGAGATGAGTTCAACATGAGGAGAAAGGCAATATTTGCATGCATATCCATATGCCCTGTTTTTTCTTCTACGAGACTTTGACAACGTGCTGGTTTTGTCAATTGTAGGTGCTCAACTCCTACGAGACTCCACTCCACGAATTTGCGCTTGTCTTAACTCTGATGAATCATGGTTTAGAATTCCATATGTGGACATTCGATGGGCTAGAGCAATTTTTCTCATTCGCGGTGGAGTGGTGTCCTCGTCAGCAAGTGTGTGGCTGGCATGTGGTGACCAGGCTGCATCTCGGGTTGCGCTTGTCATAGCGGTTTCCCTGTAGCCGTAGAAGAGGATGTCAGGGTGGCGGTCCCGAGATAGCGGGCGTGCGGGGATCACCATGGTGGGAGTGTTGTGTGGGTTGCTTGCAGAAGTGGGCGGCGACAAATGCACAACATGAATGGCTACTGTGATTTGGCGAACATGCTACACCTACAAAATGCACAACATGCTACCTCTAGCTCGGCCTCGTGCTCGGTCCCTTGAGCACTTGCCGCACGAGAAGGTGATCCCCATCTTTTCCTGCATCCACGACGATTCAGGATATTTAGGATGGTCCGAACCCGAACCCGGATTTTTGGAAACCCAAATTTCGGAAGCAGATTTTTTATTGATTTTTGGGTGTCATTTTCTAAAATCCAAACTATTTTTTTCCGAATTTCCATCCCGAAAATTCCGGAAATACCAAATGTCGGGCCTAAGTCTACGCTGATCACCTAATGGATCAAGTCCGATAAATTTTTCGGCGAACCCTATTTGCCGCCTTTAGCGGCGCGGGGTGATGGCACCGCGCACCCCAGCGCGTTCAAATGGGCCGGCCCGCGCACCCCTGCGTGCTCCAATGGACCGACCCAGTTTCTGTTTTTTCTTCTTCTTTTTCTTTTTTTCATTCCTTTTTCCTTTTTTCGTTTATCTTTTTGTTTTATTTTTTGTTTCTTTCATTTTTATTTTTCGTTTCTTTCGTTCAGATTTTGAATTTGTTCAAATTCGAAAATTTGTTCATATTTCAAATTCGTTCATTTTTTTGTTTCCTTTTTTGTTACTTGTATATGATTTTGAAAATATTCATTTTTAATAAATCTTCAGATTTACAAAATGTTCAAATTCGAAAGTTGTTCAGATTAAAATATGTTCAATACTGAAAAAACTTTCAAACTTTTAAATTCATTAAAAAATAGTTTTTGTTTACCGCCATTTTCTATTCACTTTTCAAATAATTTTCAAAATAGTCTTTGTTCACTTTTTAAAATGTGTTCAAAATAGTTTTTGTTCGTTTTTTTTAATATTCGAAAATAATTTCGTTCATCGACATTTTCTATAAAATTTTAAATTATTCTAAAATAGTTACTGGTAAAATCGTTCAAAAAAAGTTTCCGTTCAAAATACCTATTTTGTTCACTGTTTAAAAATTGTTCAAAAATATTTTCCGTTTAGAGACCTTTTCTGTTCAATTTTTAAAATTGTTCAAAAATAAATTTTGTTCACCGACCTTTTCTCTTCACTTTCAATTTGTTCAAAATAGTTTCCATTCACCTCCATTTTGTGTTCATTTTTTAAATTTTTTGAAAAATAAATTCGGTTCACTGCTATTTTTTGTTCACTTTTTTTAAAACCGTTCAAATGAGGTCAATGTTCTAATTGAAAAAAGTTCAATTTAAAAATAGGTTCTAGCATACGTTTTCAGTGTGAAACATGCGTCTATTTTAAAAAGTTTACTATACTTTTCTTTTCAACTATATTTTTTAAAAAATTTGGTCAGGGAATTAAAAATGTTCATGGATTCCAAAAAAAAGTTTCCTGACACAAAAATTTGTTCAAGAGGCTTAAAAAATTATTCGTGGGTTCAAAAAATACGTTCATGGATTCAAAAATTGTTTCACGAGGTTTAATCAAATGTTTCCGAGTTTAAAACAAAAAATAAATATTCAAGGATTCCAAAACAGGTTCATTTGTCGCTGAAGATTCCAAAAAAAATCACGCTACAGAAACTAGAGCTGGCAGAATCATTTGTCGCTGAAGAGAATCAGCGCAGCAACGGAAATGAGCGGAGGGGCCGAACTGGAAATTAAATGGGCCGAGCCCACTAAAGTTTCCTTTTGGCGGCGCAAACGACACACGCCGCTGAACGCGGCATATAGGATACCGATGGCACCCGTCCCCATTGGGTATGGGTATATATAGCTTAACCAAACCCGCACCCGCATCCTACGTATCTTACCCGCACCCACACCCGTACCCGCACCTGGGTATAGATTTTGTACCATACCCGCACCCGCTAGGGTATTAAAAATCCATGGGTACACTCACCCAACAACTCAACAAGGTAATATTAAGAACATAACATATAAGAAAAAATGATACGTGTAGGATCATTTATTCACTAATTCGGCTCTACGTGATGAGATCGATTGTGCAGGGCGTTGAGACATCTATGTTGCAGGAGATGAAACGACAAGAGGCGTGGGCGACTGGACGGGGTGTCGTGTCGTGAGTTGACCTAAAGTTAAACCTAATTAGTCATAGGGTTAAACTAAATTGAATGTAAATTTAGCACTTGTCTCGTTTACTATAGGTATTAAATTTTGGAAATTAGGATTTTTCTAGAGAACTCACATGTCATATGTAAAATAAACCGGGTACATGGTTATGTGGGTATGGGTTCCGTTGTACCACACCCGCACCCACTATACCCACTGGGTACATATTTTCTACCATTTGCATACCCATGGGTAAAATTATTTTACCAAACCCTCACCCTATATGGTAAAAACCCGCAGGGTAGGTGGGTAATGGGTACCCATTGCCATCGGTAATATAGGAGCTCCCAAAATTTTCCTCGTGTCCTGGTGCCACTAGCTAGCAGGAACCCTTCGCGAATGTAACTTCCCGGGCGTAGGGAGCGCGTCTGTCTGACACGTGGTGGTCTGGTAAAGTTGGAAAAAACGAAGTTGAACACTGCCTGATGACCGTCAGCCACCCCGCGCGTCGCGTACACGTCCATCCGCGGACGAGGCCAAAAGCTAGCCGATCGGATCGAATGTGATGCGCAAGCAGCAATGTACGACGGCCGGCCGGACGTACGAGCTGGTCGATCAAATGTACACGAAGCTGACGTACATGAACTGAATGATCGAATGTACAGAGTGAATGAGTACAAACGCAACACGCAAAAGCTAGCTGCCTACCGAGCTAGCTTCGGCGAGCGGATAACAAATTAAATCTAAATCTCTCTTACATACCGGTATATGAATTGGGTTACTTGCCACCCCCACCCTAACCCTAAGTTATATATATAAGTTACAAGTTTTTCGTAATCTAGCGGCTCGGCTTCGTCCCCCGTCGCCGCTACCGCGGCGTACGAGCGGACTCAGCCTCGGGGCGTTAGGGTACGGAGGCTTCATCGCTCGTCGACGCTATCGCGTCGACGGCGACGAATCCTCCGTACCCTAACGCCTACGCTAACGCGCCACATAAAAGTACAGAGTATATAGAACAGAAAGTACAGAGTATTGCGATTCGGATGTACAGATTACTGCGAGGAGGGTGTACAACTATAGAGAAAAACGGAGTACAAAGTACGTTGACAGCGGAAGTACAAGTAAGTTAAAACCCGAAGTACAGGTACGTTCAAACCGAATGTACAGATGTTCAACTTTTGAATGTACAAAAAAAAGTTCGTCAAAACCTATCGATATGGGATCTAGTTTTGAAGATCTCGACGCGAGGAGTTCAAAAGTGAAAACGGTTCGTAATTCGGATAAGCGGTTCTAAAGATATTTCGTTTTTAAAATTCGGTTCAAAAAATAAAACGGAAAAGGCTACCGTCCAACCGAGTACAAATAAACAGAAAACGGAGTACAAACTATGTTGACAGCGGAAGTACAAGTACAATCAAACCGGAAGTACAAGTATGTTCAAATCGAATGTACAAGTATTCAACTTTTGGATGTACAAAAAAAATTTCGTCAAAACCTATCGACATGGGATCTAGTTTTGAAGATCTCGACGCGAGGAGTCCAAAAGTGAAAACGGTTCGTAATTTGGGTAAGCGGTTCTCAAGATATTTCGTTTTTAAGATTCGGTTTTGAAAAATAAAAGGGAAAACTCCCTCCCACCCGTACCCTTCCTTCTCTTTTTTCCTTCCCAGTTTAACTCTGGTTGCGACACGTGGTGAATATTAAAACAACAGCATAAAGTAGAAGGCGCCACTTGGCGCGAGCAGAGCGGAGGAAAAGTTCCCTTTACAAAAGGTTCCTTTTTTTTAACGATTTCCCTAACCAGCAGGGTGTCCGGGAAACCCGACAGGCCTCCTTCTCCGCGTCCTGGGTCTCCAAGTAGAGCATCTGGACCTGCTCCTTCCGGCCTGCGGGTCCCTAGGTGGGCTGGTTCGCATGCATAGTTTGGCAGACCTCCAAATCAAGTTTGCCCCACAGCTGGGCTGTTGTTACCTTCGAGCCATTTTTAGCGTCTGTCCCTAGGCCTTTCTCCTCCGGCTCGTGAGTAACTGTTGCTTGGCTTCAGCCGAGATGGCACACTGCTGCTGCTTTTCCTTTTAACGGCTAGGGACATCTTGGTTTGCTTGGATTAGCACGTCACGTGAGCTAACCATGATGCTCCATGCCTCTCCAATGCACCTCTAGATACGCCTCCGGCAGGACTGCTACTGCTACTGCTGCTATTTGGAGAGTCTGGTGCACTGATTTTTCCTTATGCACCCAATCAGTCACTCTTGTCGCGCGCCGCACTACATGGACTTATGGTGTCACGTACACCCTCGTATCAATAGTATTGGCACCAGTTTTGAATCACCTGATGTGTCCGTGACATCAACACGAGTGTGTGAACAACCTTTGGTTGGATGGTTAGGTGGGTGGTTGTACCCCCAGCCCACCAGAGTTCAAACCCCAGGTTTGACACTGGTGTTTTTCATATTTGGCGGAATATTCTTCAGTGGGAGGCGACGTTCCCGTCGATAACGAGGCGCCCGTGGTGACTTCGTCAATCTCAAGACCTGACCCGCCGGCTCAGTATTTCGGAGGTGCTCATAGGGGTAGGGTGTGCGTGTGTGCGTTCATAGGGGTGAGTGTATGCGCGTGTTGTGAGCGCCTGTGTTGTACTGTGTTTCGCAAAAAAAAAATCATGATTTCCTAAACTGACATAGTCTATTTAGCACTCCTAATATGATAGGTGCACACGTACTCTACTCCTACGTGGAACCGTTATATAGGTACACGACGACATCGTGCCAACGTTAAACATCGTTCTTATTCTTGTCCAGTGTTGTCGAGGAAATTGTTTTCAAGAGTTCTCATTAATAGTGTTTCTACAGGTTGTGCTGTTAACTTGGTGCAGTCGTCTCGAGCTTTATACTATGGTTGCATTATTCTGTGCAGATGTCCTATACAGAAACTTTCTTGGTGATGATATACCCTATCAATGCGATATTCATTGCTTGTTCAGGACAGAGCTTAACTATTCTTTTAACCCTTCTTTCAGTGTGAAAGCAACGTCAACTCCTAATGTAGTGAAAACAACTGCTCCTAACGTAAGTTACATCATCATATTTGGGATGCCATAGGGTGTAATGATCACAGTCCTTAAAAAGATCCTATAAGGCGTCACAAAAACTCTCTAATGTGCTATATGCATGTTTTCATAGTTTCTACGGTGCTAGCGTAATAGAAACTAGGAGCGTGTGAAACCAGGGCAGGTCCAATAAATATACTAAAATTTTATACTTCTCCAATTTTTTTTGTCATATTACAAGTATAATTTTATGTTGTTAGCATAATTTAACTTATTAGTTGGTGATTTTTTGTTTGTACTGAATATTATTGAAATATAGGAAAGTTTGTTCTAACATTATTTATTCTACAACACATAATCTATATAAGTTATATGTATTTATGTTAAGTATTCGTAAATACTACCATCTAACAAGTAACTCAATAGTGGTTTCTAGTGCATGATTAAGTAAGCATCTTCTAGTGCATGATTAAGTAAGCATCTTTACAGAAACTTTTATAATATAATATAAACTGAACCAACGCTATTTATTTGTCATGGTTAAAACTTTCTAGCAAGTCAAAATTTATCAAGGTGTGCATGCAACAACATTACTTACATTCACCACTAGTAAATATAAAATATAGTGGTTTTTTATTTTTTTCTTTGCTTGTTTTTCATCTTCCTACCTTTTCCCTTTTTATTATTGTTTTCCCATGTCAATAAATGTTCCTTTTAATTTTCAATATATGTTGCAACTATTGTGAGATAGTTACAACTTAGATTTTTCTTTTTGTTTTTTAGCTTTTGTTTTCACATTTTTATTTTTTTATGTTTTTGGTTTCCCTTATTTATGTTGCGAAGAAACATGCAACTAGAAATATGTGATTGCCCATATATTTCAAATAATTTAATAATTATAGCCAAGAGAGAACTGAGATTAAAATTATAATCTCTATACAAGATACGGGATGATTGCCGAACCCTTGGTGTAAGGTTAGATGTTATGCTACGTCTAACAAATGGAGATGAAAACACGGTAGAAAAAAACATCGCAACACCAATTATATCTATCCACCAATGTTATGGACTTCTTGAAAGAAGTAATGCGTTTTCATCTTTTAGTTGTTTTCATTTTTTAATACATAATGAGGTTTAATCAATTCAAAAGTCTGCATCTAGTTGACGCAAGCAAAAAAGTTTACACCCGGCTTAGGCATAACAGGATGCACACAACACATATCAAAATAAATATGGTTCTAACAATGCTCTGATTCATGCGATAAAAGAGAATAACATCGCAAGGTGTTGAGGATCAATGAGTAGACTAGGCGTATATTCATGTTGGGTAGAAACCTTCTTTAAGTCCAGTCCACATAGATACAAACCACCAAGACTAGGCTCTCATTAGAGCATAAACCAATAGAGAGAAGACACACAGACAAACGAGCGCCCAATAATGCTCGCTGCAGCCGTCAGATTTTGACAACTCAGACTGCGCCCCTTTATATATACCCCAACATGTATTGTGAAGTTGCAAATTTTCAAATTTCCGTACTACTTAGTCGACATAGAAATCACTAAGCTTCCTAGAACGTCTTACATTAATACACAGAGGTTGTAGTTGTTAGGTGATTTGAAAATAGCAATTCCCTTTTTGTGTTCACCATGCCCAACATTAGAGACATCCTAGTTGCTTTGATATGAAGTGCAATATACTTTAACGCGTGCAATGCGTGTTCGGTAAATAGTAATGCATGCTACGCTCTGATCATACAAGAATTACAAGCCGAACGTTAGAATAGACACTAGGTGTCAGATTTGTCTCACACGGCAAGAGAGGATCGGACGATCACAATTCACAAACGAAAAGAGCAAAAACTACTACTGTAGAAGCAGAGAATGACATCGCGCGATCCTCGCGCCTTGCACGTCAGCGTCCGAACTCCGCGACGCACGACGGCGAGCCCGCCACGACGACCACGGCGGACACGTGAAGCACGACGCGGCAGCGCATGGCCACGCGCACGGTGCGCCGCCCGTAGAGCCCGCCGAGCACGCTGACCCTGCCGTCCACCTTCGTGTGGCTCGCGAGCCGCACCTCGCCGCGGCCGAACAGAACCTCCTCGACCACAGCCGGCGCCACCCTATCGAGGAACACGTCCATGCCGGCGCGCACCGTGCTGGATCCCCGCGCCGACGCCTCCCCGGGCGGAGCGCTGCCGAGGCCGACGCGGGTCGGCACGCCGTCGAGGAAGATCTCCGTGGTGCTGGCGCCGAACCGCATGGAGGCGTAGTTGGGGTTCCGGATCACGATCGCCGCGGACAGCGTCGCGTTGATCCGCAAGGGCAAGCCGAAGTTCACGTGGAAGCGCTTCACGGCGACGGAGTCCATGGTGATGTCGGGGTCCCGCACCTTCAGCACGGTGAGCGACAGGACGAGGATCGTCACGGCGGTGACCGCGGTGAGCGCGGCGAGAACGCAGCACGCGCGCCACAGCAGCCGGCTCCGGTGGCTGTGCTCGGCGGCCGGATTCGCGGCTTGTACGTCCTCGACGTCGGCGTCGGAGACGGCCTTGCCCTTAGTCTTGGTCTTGGCAGCGGCGTCATAGTCGATGGTGGGTTCGGAAATCTTTTTGCTGGGTTTCGTGGGCTTGTCATCCGCCATGGGTGGTGCTGGTGGTGCGAGTGGCGTGGGGGAGTTGGCATGGTGGTGTGGCGAAGTGGCAATAGCTGCCGAGCCCGGACGGCGGTTGGGCGCTGGGGGATTTATGGCGGGTAGCCGTCGCAGGCGGCCGGGTAGGCGAAGCCGCGGCTGATTTGGCGCCAATTTGGTGGTTGGGGAGTTGGAGGTCGCATCCGAAAGCCATGTTTGTACAGCCGTCTTGAATTCGGTCAGGCGTGTCGCTCGGATCGACAGGTTGAACTGAAACGGACCCCATTTGAGATTCCTGGCTACTCAAGATTATGTTCTACAAAGAGATTCTCACGTTTGGTGTACTGTAAACTAACACCACTTAAATATTAGTCTAGGGTTAAATATTGAATTTATATACGGAGAGAGGAGAGACAAATAGGTGATTAGGCCAATTTTCCATTAGATTAATTGGCTATTTGGCCAGAATGTTAAATTTTGGAGTGATGTTTGGATTGATTCTTGTAGGATGGCCATTGTCTTTTGGGATTTGTTCGTTATTGCTAACGAGCAGTATCTCATTCTAGCTCAAGCCTGGCAGGGTGGTGAATTTAGACTGACTTTTAGAAGGAATGTTCCATGACAGCAATACCAGCACTGGTTGGAGCTTGTTCACTTGTTTAGCTTGGTCACTTTGAGTGAGGAAGTTGACAAACCTATTTCGTTGTTCCAATCATCAGGGACGTACAATGTAAGCTCCTTTTATGCCATTGTAAATGACAGAGGTGTGATTCCTGTGCATACTCCGGCTGTCTGGAAATTACATGTCCCTCCCCGTTTACATGTCTTCTTATGGCTCTTGGCGAATAACAAATTATTGACTAGAGATAATTTAGCCAAAAGGAGATATGTCGAGGATGGAACCGGATCCTCTAACGTCAAGGAGAAAAGTCAGGCAAACTACAGTACAACATAGTGTAAAATAGAGAAGTAAAGTCAGGGTACTGTTTCGAATACTGTATATGCTGCATTGTAGCATATACTGTACACATTTACTGTTCGTAGAAATAAATTTAAAATTAATTCAAGTCATTTTAGTCTTAATCATATGTAAGTGAAGGAGAGAAGTTAGGGAGCTGTAGCTTACCTGACTTCTGTACTTGACGTTAGAGGAGCCAGTTCCGTCCAGGATGGGACATTGGGACATGATTATTTTGCTCATAACCAGAAACTTGCCATCATCTGTTTTTTGACTGCTTTGCGGTTAAATTGATTTGGCCTGTTATTTCTAATCTGGTGGGAGTTACTCTTGGTGATAATTTTCAGTCTATTGCTAGATGGTGGCTAAGTGATAAAAAGAATTCCATTATTAACATCACATGTACTGCTACATCGTGGGCTATAAGGAAATTAAGAAATGAGCTGTGTTTTCAGGGGAAAATATGGCCAAGAGTGAAAGACGTGTGGAGACGCATCGCGGTGGACCTGGATCACTGGAAAATCCTCTCACCGGATGCCATCTCAGAGCTATTGACAAAGAATAATGCGCAACTTTTGAACAAAATGAGGAGGGAACTCTTGCGCATCGCTTGGCACTGATGAAATCAAAGATCCTGAAGATCGATGAGTTCCACTTCCTGGCGGCTGATCAAGCCAAGACCTGCCACATGTTATACGCGATAGACAACAAACGATAAATTTAAGCAAGATCAAATCAACGGGGACATGGGATTTTAACGTGGAAAACCCTTACAACAAGGAAGAGAAAAACCACGGGCGCCAACCAGCAAAACTTCACTATATCGGGTGAGGTCACAAACCGCCGAGATTTACAATGTGTGGCTTATCTCGTACAGCGGCTTACAAGATATATTTATAGTGATCCTGACCTAATCCAGGTCGGAAACTATCCGTGTCCAGGTCGGCAACTATCCGCGCCTCTCACGCTCTGCTCATCAGAAGCTGGCAGCCTTATCTGTATAGCCAGATTTGGATCACCATAAAATAACATCACAAGCTGCTGATGAAGTCATATGCCCTATAAAAAGTCCTGTGTGCTGGTCTGTACCTTGTTTTAGTTGGTTAAAGTATGATCTTCAGACTCTGTTCTTGTTAAAACCTGTAGTCTTTTGGGCTGAGGTAAACTTTAGTCTAGCCTACATGCATCAATGTGTCTCGAGAGCATGTATGTGAATGTTGTCAATCCTTTTGGTTTTATTGAATTCGGGGGTGCGCCCCTTTTATCTAAAAAAAATGGTTATTTGGGTTGGCTCGGTTAGGATAATTAATCGGATAGTCCTACTTGGGTAGTGGATTCCTACAATTTCATATCGTATTCTTAAAAATCGGTACCATTAAATCCCTAGTTTTTGTAGGAACCTTACATCCCTGGTTAGGAGTGAAAAGTACAGTCCATTCATTTTTTTATTGGTAAGATGGCCAAAATAAATTGAGGAAAAGATGGTCAATATTTGGTGCTACTGCTTCAATGCATTGGCCTAGCCCATCTACAAACCCTAACGGGCTGGACCGGTTTCAGCTCCACCTTCTTGTGTATATTCGTGATGGCACCGATGTGGTTGGGCTGGATGGAGTCATCTCCATCATTGCCTGTCGGCACCGGGTACGCTTACGGAAAGATTTCCCTTTTCGAACGGAACTGAACAAGCTAGAGCACCACGTGGCAGCCATACACGGAAGCAAAATCAAATTTGACCACAACCGCTGCATGTCCCATGCTCGTGCTCGTACGAAAACCTCCGCGTACATTCGGCCGGCCGTGCCCCATGCATGTACATCCATCCTGGCCCATACACGCGGGCGCTTGCACCATGCCCCATGCGTGTACGTTCGGCCGGCCGTGCCAAGGCACCACGTACGTTCGCGGCTCGTCCCTGCCTACGTGTGTGATCCGGATGTACAGATTACTGCGAGGAGGGTGTACAAGTAAACAGAAAGCGGAGTACAAAGTACGTTGACAGCTAAAATATAAGTACGTTCAAATCCGAAGTACAAGTACGTTCAAACCGAATGTACAAGTGCGTTCAAACCGAATGTACAGGTATTCAACTTTTGGATGTACAAAAAAAGTTCGTTAAAACTTATCGAAATGGGATCTAGTTTTGAAGATCTCCACGCGAAAAGTTTAACAGTGAAACGGTTTGTAATTTGGATAAACGGTTCTCAAGATATTTCGTTTTAAAACTTCGGTTCAAAAAAATAAAAGGGAAAAACTACCCTCCACCGAGTAAAGTATACAGAAAGCGGAGTACAAAGTATGTTGACAGCGGAAGTACAAGTACGTTCAAACCTGGAGTACAAGTACGTTCAAACCGAATGTACAGATATTCAACTTTTAGATGTACAGAAAAAAATGTTCGTCAAAACCTATCAATATGGGATCTAGTTTTGAAGATCTCGACGCGAGGAGTTCGAAAGTGAAAACGGTTCATAATTTGGATAAGCGGTTATCAAGATATTTCGTTTTTCAACTTCGGTTCAAAAAAATAAAAGGAAAAAAGCTACCCTCCCACCTCCCGTATCCCTTTCTCTCTCATCCCCACTTTAACTCCGGTTGCGACACTTGACGGACATGCAAGCACCCACGGGTGACCAAGCGAGAAGAAGGCGACACTTGTCGCGACGGGAGTGCACCTTAGGTTCCTTTGCAAAGGGAACCTTTTTTTTAGTGAATTCCGTCGACACCATGCAACATTGAACAAGCCTGAAGTATCGCACGACCTAGCTAGCACTATCGCTCCGCTGAAAAAAAAAAAAAAAAGCACTGTCGCAGTCGTGTCGTCTCACGCTTGAGACAGACAGGTGTTGACTTGTAGGAGTACTAGAAAGCAGCCACGACGGTGTGATCGGGAAATCCCAAGGTAGAAAATAGCGTGCTACAAGAAATAGCGGCAGCCTCCTCGAGATGCTATGCACGCTATAACGTGCTATATTAAAATATCATTTAAAAAATAACAGTTATAGTGTAAAAATAATTGATTTAAAAAAAATAAAGGAACAATATATGCATAACCAAATATAAAAATTGTTCTCAAACTGTTTAGAAGCCTAAAATTAACATCGTAAGAAGCAACAATATATAGAGTATAAATTATTTATTTAGAAACTCAACAATAGTGATGTCAATTTCTGATTCAGAAGATAAACCAACAAATTGTAGTTCATCATCACTAAAAAAGGCAGCAACTTTTTCTTTCTAAGATGGAAAATTTGTTTTTTGGGTTGAAAAAAATAGCGTGCTATAACTTTACGATGTTTTAGCGCGATATAGCGTGCTATTACGCGAATAGCACCATAGCGAGCAAATGTAGTAAAATATAGCGTGTACCCTTTGAATATGCTATAAGTGCTATTAACGTCGAAATAGCGTGCTATTTTTTCCATGGGAAATCCTGAACTGAATTCCCCAATCTTTTAAAGAAGAAGGGGGCAACTGGGAGTATTTTTTATAGAAGCTGCTTTGTACTTGGCGCCCGTTCGTCGGCCCGATTCGGTTCAGCACCGCCACCGTCCACCATGGATCGCGCCGCGTGGGATCCCGCGTAGAAGTTTCTTCACCTCTCCACTCCCCGTCACCGTATTATTCCCCTCAGGCTCCGATCCACGCAACCCACCAAAATAGTCCACCCGAAGCCTCTCGACATCACCGACCCACGGCCGCGCCATATCGTCGAGCTCCACCACGTAGTACCAAACCTGGATCGATCGGATTCCACGCGGCTCTGCACGTGGTGCCCACGACGTGCGCGCCGTGTCCGGCCATCCGGTGTCCCCTCCTCTCTCTTCTTATAAACGCGGCGCCATCTTTCCCCGCACCACCGTCCGTCGATCCACCCAGGAAAGCAGAACACAACAGAGTAAGGAAGAAGAAGCAAGAAGCTTGGGCGCCGGCCATGGCGAGCATGATGGACAAGGCGAAGGGTTTCGTGGCGGACAAGGTCGCGCACATGCCCAAGCCGGAGGCGTCGCTGGACAAGATAACCTTCAAGGGCATGACCCGCGAATCCATCACCGTGCACAGCCACATCGACGTCACAAACCCCTACTCCCACCGCATCCCCATCTGCGACATCAAATTCACCCTCAAGTGCGGCGGAACGTAAGTGTGCTTCATCGACCTTCTCGATCCGATTCATCGTTGCCTATGCATGCTAAACCTGTTCATCCGTGTATTGTGACGACAGGGAGGTGGCCTCCGGCACGATCCCGGACCCGGGCTGGATCGAGGACAGCGGCGAGGTCACCAAGCTGGAGGTGCCCGCCAAGCTGCCCTACGACTTCCTCATCACGCTCATGAAGGACCTGGGCAGGGACTGGGACATCGACTACGTCCTCGACGTCGGCCTCACCATCGACCTCCCCATCATCGGCAACTTCACCATCCCGCTCTCCACCGCCGGCGAGTTCAAGCTCCCCACGCTCAGCAGCTTCTTCGGCGGATCACAGGAAGTCGCCGATGCCGCCGCCTAGTAGTCATGCGCGCAGATGCTTCCTAGCGAGCTGCTCCGCGCGATCTTGCTTTGCTTGCTCTGTAATGCCTCTGTAGTATCATCACAATAACGAACGAACGAGCCAGCAATGCGCATGGTTTGACTTTTTCCAAATTGTTGCGTTTCATTGCGATCAGAATTCAATCGTAGGGGGAGATCTACTTGTCGTCATCAAACGCGCATTCGGCAGTAAATTAAGGCGGGCACACTCCTTCAGTTGAATAAATCCCAAAAATATCTGCTAGTTGCCCCTTCTGTGCCACGTATCCATGATTCGGTAAGCTAAGCTAAGCAAAACAGGGCATCTATAGCGTTGCTAAAAGCATCTTCGGCGGTATATGTTCTCTGTTATGATTTTTATTAAGGTTGTCACATCCAGCTTTTATGATGCGAATGAGAGAACGCAAGGGAATATCTTTGTTGAACGAGAGACAACATCCTTGCTTGAGATATTTGTTAGAGTTCGACGTGGAGATCGGTTTGTCAGCATTGAAGTAACTAAGGCATGCTCCTTCAGTGTGGACAAAGCAGAGCATCCATAGAGGTGTGATAGCTTAAGCTTAAGTAGCAAGCCAGGACTTCCTCAGCGCCGGCACCACGAGAGACATACTCTACTTACTACACACTTCGTCCTGCTTCGTATGATCCAAGTTATCGCACACGGTTTACAAAACCATGGCTATGTGGGGTTGGCAATTTTAGAATCATGTTCGATAGTCAGCAGACGGTAATTAGTTATTTTGAATTGTCCTTGTTTACATGGACATTTTATTTAGATCACACCACGGGTTTTACACAATCGTATGTGTTTGAATTTTTTTCCCAACCGGGCTACTCCCATTTCCATTAATTGCTTAATGGAAAAAGTCTTATACAAGCAACTAGAGGGGACAGGGAATAGAGTAGACCGAAAGGAAAGAAAAACGACGGGTAGAAAACCCGCTATATGATCTCGGCATCGAGAACACACTACGGGGCCAAAAACCTACCACCGATACTAACAACAATCTAGGAAACCATAAGTCATCACACTACAACCAACACAACCAAAGGGACAACCAACAACTGAACCTCCAATTACAAGTCAGGTTTTTTAGGCAACAGAGAATTTGAGCGCCTACAACACTTTAGCGATCTGCGATCATCAGCACACCACCTACACCACCTCATTGACGACCCCAACACGACAGATCCACAACATTGTTCATGAACTGACCAGCCCCCTCCTTGATCTTGTCACAGTCTGCGGTGTCGTAGAGACCTGCCCAATAAGACAAGAAAGAGCACATCGAAAAAATAGTTACAACCGGAGAGCGCACATGAGCCTTCTCAAAAGTAATCTCATTTCTAGTATTCCATATGCCCACCAAGCAAGAAGCAACATATGAAATTTCTTGCCAAGAGGGAGAAATCTGCCCAGCCAAGTAACACATTGCCATAAAGACTGAGGACAAGTATTAGTGCCCAAAACCGAACCCAAAGCTCCCTAAAAATCTTTTGCAAAAGAACACTCAAAGAAAAGATGACGAGCATTTTCCAACTGATCACAAAACGAGCAAGAGTCGTGTGTTCGATTTAGTTATGCATCTTTATCAAATTAGTTGTATCCATGTTAAACAATAATATTCTTAACTTCTACTATGATTTTTATGTACATATTTACATAGGAGATTAGTAGTTCATATGCGTGGATTTAAGTTACTCCCTCCGATTCCACAACAATTAATATGGATAGGAGGGAGTAGGTAGATTGGTTGGCTAAGATGAATCACTACCAGGAAAAGCATTATAGGGAGGTTGCCTATCTGTGGCGCACCCTTAATTTATGCGCCACAAAAAATTATTCTGTGGCGCATGGCTGTCGATGCGCCACTGAAATTTGAACATTCTGTGGCGCATCCTTAGCCCATGCGCCACAGAATATTCTGTGGCGCACTGCATGCCATGCGCCACAGAAATAGAGACTTCTGTGGCGCACCACTCTTCATGCGCCACAGAATTCGCGTGGGCCCCACCTTCAATCAGTGGGCTGTGGTCCCATCTCGGCCTTTTCTGTGGCGCACCGTGGCTGGTGCGCCACAGAAATTCATCTTTCTGTGGCGCATGGAGAAGGATGCACCACAGAAAGATGAATTTCTGTGGCGCACTAGCCACGGTGCGCCACAGAATAGGGCAGCACTTTTTCACCCCACGCACCCCCCCTGTGGATCGCCTTTTCAGTTTTGCACCTAGTGAAAGAAAATGATAAAAAATTCAAAAAATAAAATCCTTTTAGATATATGGAAGGTTTAGGGTCTATTTGATAGGAAAAATTTGAAATACACATTTTGACTTTTTTTTCCAAAAGTAGGTGAAAAAATATTAAAACGGGCATAACTTTTGCATACGACGTCGAAAAAATGCGTATAATACCTTAAAAAAAACTAGAGAAAATTTCGGATTCGATGGCACCCGGGTTTACCGGTCAGCAATTCACAGAATCCTCAAATTCCAAACCAAAAAAAGTTATGGCCAACAGAAAAATTTTCCCAGCAAAATAAAAAAATCAAAAAAAGGGAAAAAAATTCTGTGGCGCACCAATGCCAAGGATGCGCCACAGAATTATTGGGCGGGATTCGAAATTTTGAATCCCGCCCAATAATTCTGTGGCGCATCCTTGCATTGGTGCGCCACAGAATTGTTGGGCGGGATTCGAAATTTTGAATCCCGCCCAATAATTCTGTGGCCCATCCTTGCATTGGTGCGCCACAGAATTATTTGGCGGGATTCGAAATTTTGAATCCCGCCAGCCCCCTTCTCCCTCTCTTTTCCCTTTTCTCCTTCTCTCCTCCACTTCTCCCTCCACTTCTCCTCTTCCTTTCTCCTTTCTCTCCCCTTCTCCTCCCTCCTCCATCTCTTCTCCTCTCCTCCACATCTTCTCTACTCCTCCTCCACCTCCACCTCCACCTCCACCTCCACCTCCGGCGACCTCCTCCACAACTCCGGCGACCTCCACAACTCCGGCGACCACCTCCACAATCCCGGCGACCTCAACCTCCGGTGACCTCCTCCTCTACCCCGGCGACCTTCACCTCCGGCGACCTCCTCCACCTCCGGCGACCTCCTCCACCACCGGCGACCTCCTCCTCCACTCCGGCAACCTCCTCCTCCACTCCGGCAACCTCCTTCTCCACCTCCGGCGAACTCCGGCGAATACCATCCTCCACCAACCTCCGGCGACTCCCTCCTCCACCCATCTACGGCCTCCAAAAAAACGAAACGAAACGAAATTCCGGCGACCAGATCTAGATCTGGCCAGATCCAGATCTAGATCTGGCCGCCCTTTTTTTTTTGAAATTCAAAAAAATTCTGTGGCGCACGGTGGGTGGGTGCGCCACAGAAATATTTCTGTGGCGCACGGTGGGTGGGTGCGCCACAGAAATGTGAATTCTGTGGCGCACCAGGCCAGGTGCGCCACAGAAATGTGAGAATTCTGTGGCGCACCAAGCCAGGTGCGCCACAGAAAATATTTTTGTGGCGAGAATTCTGTGGCGCACCCAGCAAACCTGGGGGTGCGCCACAGAATTGCAATTTGGTGCGCCACTGATAGCCCTTTCTATGGTAGTGAATGGATCCTTCTTATATTCCATTCTTATGTTCACCCATTGATTTTGAGATGATTGACCCGACCCGGCCCGACGCGAAAGTCTCGGGTCGGGCCGTGTCGGGCTTGCACGTAGGGCTAGGCTCGAGTCTGTATTTCGGACTCGATGATCGGGCCTGGCCGGGCTCGGGCTTGCGGAAAATATAATTTTGGCCATGTCGGACCGGACGGTCAAGCCTAGTCGGGCTTTGGTCGGGCTGGTCTCGGGCCTGATTTCTGTGGCCTGACGGTTGGGCCTGGCCAGGCTAGGCCCGGCCCAACTTTTGGCTAGGTATATTTGAAATCAACCTATCTACACTTCTATTTGACAGGAAAACAATGAGAAACACCCTTGCTACGTAATTTTTCATTTCTATAAAAGATGAAATGTACAAACAAAGTGGGGAAAATACAAAATAAAAAGTTTACAAGGTATCAACCCATTGTTCCATTCCCTCCATAAGAGAAGGTATAAGCCCAAACGGTAGTGGCCCGGCCCCTATGGCGTGGATATTTCACGAATTGTTTTCTTTATTCTTTCCTTTTTTCTTTCCTTATTGATTTTCGACTCCTTTATATTATGTTTTCTCACCCGTTTGGAGCATGTATTTTTAACTACATGAAAACTTTTCTGATACATATTATCATTTATTTTGAAACAAATTAACATTTTATTTTGGCACCATGGAAAAAATACGCCATAAGCATTTTCTTTTGACAAAGTGAATTGTTTTAGAGACATTTTACCAAAATACGGACATTTTTAGAAGTGTGTGAACAATATTTGTAATTGCTTCACAGAACATTTTTCAGCAGCACTTGAACTTTTTCACATGCATGTTTTATTATTGCTTCGATTTTAACATGAATCATATTTTCTGAGGTTTATTAAAATAAAACTTGTTTATTGGGCCGCACTAAATTCGGGCCATGTTAAGATATGCTTGTGGAGCTTCCCCTATTGCACGCTAGAATCCACAAATAGGAGCCCGAATGGAATGGTCAGGCCCGTCAAAGGCGTAGTAGCTAGGGGAACTGGATATATAGAACGGCCAGGCTCGTTCTAAATGTACTCCTTCAGTGCTGAAAAATCCTATGCATCGCCCGTTAGCGACGTGAGATGCTTGCGTCACCTAAAGTGCACATTTTTAGGCCGGCCAATTTAGTTCTCGACGTGAGAGGTTTCATTCTTTTTTTCGCGAGAGGTTCCTTTCTCTTCTTTTCTGTCAGTTTTTTCTTCTTCTGTGTTTCTTTTTCTATTGTTTTCTTTACTGCTCGTTAAGTATTTTTATTTTTGAAAGAAGTTTCAGATTTTTTGAAAAAAGTTTACCGATCTTGAAAATGTTTAGATTTTGAAAATTGTTTAGAGTTTCAAATTTGTTCAAATTTAAAATAGTTTAGATCCAAAGAAATATAGTTTTTTTAATTTTCCAGATTTTTAAATTTAGGAATTTAAAATATTCGAATTCAAAAAATCAAATTTTCAAATTTGTTTTTCCTTTGTCAACGATATTTTTCGCTCAACATTTTGTTCAGTTTAAAAACGGTTTGAAAATAGTTTTTATTCACCGATATTTTCTGTTCACTTTAAAAAATCGTTCGAAAATTGTTTATGTTACCGACATTTCTGTTCATTTCTTAAATCGTTAAAAAATAGTTTTTATTCACCTATATTTTCTATTTAGTTTTAAAAAGGTCGAAAATATTTTTCGTTCGCCAAAATTATCTATTCAAATTAAAAAAAGTACAACTTTGGAAATTGTTCAACTTTGAAAACGTCAAAATTAAAATTTGTTCAACTTAAAAAATGTTCAAATTTGAAAACTGTTCAGGTTTAAAAAATGTTCAAACGCGAAAACTGTTCAGTTTGAAAACTTTCATATTTAAATTTGTTCAGATTTAAAAATGTTTCAGATTCAAATTCTATTTAAAATTAAAAATAAACAATAAACAGAAAATAAAAATAATATCACCCGTTAAATGGGCCGTGTTTTTATGGCCCATTTATTATCGCGGTGCAGGCTACGTGAGGCTCTCACGTTGTCGCGGGCCATGTATAGAAGTTCCCTTCAACGTCCGTCTATAAACAAAAAATATAGGACCCGGCTTGTTTATAAACATAACTAACTCGCTTTATGGAGCGGCATGTCTCGGTCTAAATGTACTCCTACAGATAACTAAGGATCTGGCTCGTTGAGTGCTCGTTTTTTAGGACGGGCTCCATGGAGCCAGTTTTTTTTTTTTAAAGAAGGTATTTCTAAGTTTCAAAAAAATCTGAAACAAATTCCTAGATGTAGCCAATGATTTATCTTACCATTGTGCACAATATTAATCCGTAAGAAGTTATATTGTAGCTACACAAAAAAGACAAATTTGTAGGTCTCGGTATGTGAACAGTACACCCTCGAATTTGTCAGATTTATATTTTTTATGTAGCCTAAAATACAAAGAATTTCATACTAATGTTTTGCGCAATTATAGGATACAATATTGGCTACATCCAAATTTATTTTAATTTGTTTTGAAACTTTAAAATACTGTTTTTTTTAAATAAATGCTCTAGTTAGTCCGAACTCCGAAACGACTTCTTGCTGGCTTGTTGTTTATAAACAGATTAAGTAATAAGGTGGCATGTGACAGCGCCTTATATTGTTGAACACATAGAGATGCATGATGCATGTATGTTAAATTGTATAATTTGTTGATTTGCTGCATCTTTGTCCCTCAACTTTCGGCTAGTTAAGGTAGTTGCACAGCCGGTTTCATTTGAGATCTCGATGGTCAGAAAATGACAAGTCGTTCAGAGTGATCTACTTGTTATCAAACGTACATTCAGCAGTAAATCAAGGAACTAAGGAAAACACCTTCCAGAGAAGAACAAGCCACCAAAATATCTGATAGGTTCCATCCATGACACATATCGATGATAAGAGTCCAGAAATATACGGGATTACATGTTTCCCAAGCCAGATAAAAAAACAAATCATCAACGTACCGTTGATTACGAGATAGAAAAATCGATATAACTAGGCAAATGACATGTGCAGAACATGTCTTAATTAAGCACACTGCCAGTCTGCCACACTGGGAAGAAAACCTGCAGGTCAGCAATCTTCGTCTAGTTTGGTATGCACCGGGCATTTGACGCCGCACGACCGAAGGCGGAGCATGAGGTGGATCGTCGCCTCTGCCATGATGCCGTAGTCCTTGAGGGTGCGACCGTCCTGCAGCAGCTTCCCACCGAAAATGAGCATCTGCTCGCTCGCAGGGGCGTCCTCGACATCCTCGATCCTGGCCTTGACGCTCTCGACCGTGTCCGTGTCCTCGACACAGAGGGTTCTGGTCTTGCCGGTCAGCCCTCTGACGAAGATCTGCATCGTCTTCCTCCTCCGGCGGCGGCGGCACAGATCGAGGTGGAGCACGGACTCATCCCGGACGCCGTAATCGGCCAGAGTGCGCCTCTCGTCCAGCTCCTCCCCGCCATAGGTAAGGCGCTCCAGGTCCTGGATCTTCGCCTTGACGCCGTCGATGGTGTCCGACGGTTCGACCTTGACGGTGACCGTCTTGCCGGCGAGGGTCTTGACGAAGATCTTCATCTGCGCTAAGCAATCAATTAACACATCGATGGATGGCAATCAAGCAACCTGGCTAATGGCGTGTGTACGTTCTACTGATGCGAGAACAGAGAACGAGATCAAGCGGCTCGCCGATCTTACCTTAGAACTCGATGGCGGGGAGCCGGAGAAGCACATGGAACTCGATGGTTTCGTCGCTGGAGATCGATCTAGACGTGAAAACTTGGGATGTGTTTATATATTGCCAACGTAGGGTGTCGGGTAATCAGGTGTCTTCCAAGGCACGGCGCGTGATGGCGCCAAGCCGTTTTGCATCGGGAGACTCGGCAAACCCTATTTGACGCGCGTTGCGTCAAATAGCGGTTTACGCCCACATTTTTGTTCCCTGGGTGTGTAACTAGGCCAGCCCATGTGGCTTATTTTTTCTGTTCGCGAGAGAGGATTAAAAAAATGAAACTTTCGTGCGATGAGAGATTCTCTCCGAAATCTCTTGACCTTTCCTCGCCTTCTCCCTCGGTTCCACTATTTCTTTTTCTTTTTTTATGTTTAAGATTTTATTCCTTTTTTTTGCTTCTTTAAATACAAAAATATTTGTATTTTTTATATTTCCCTGCTAACTTTCATTTTTATTTTTCTATCATATAAATATGTTTCCGTAATACATTCATAATTTTTATCCAGTGTCGTGTGAACAATTATCTCGATCTATATGAATATTTATTTTGATCCTCGTGAACAATTATTTTGATCCTCGTCAACAACTATTTTTCATTTGGAGAATAATTATTTTGGTCATTGTAAATAATTATTGTGAACTGTGTGAAATGTAATTTCATTGTTGTAAAAAATTATTTTTAACCACGTAAACATTTACTTTGATCCTAAAATATTATTTTGATCCTCGTGAGCAATTATTTCTTTTCAGATTGCGTGTCAGTTTCCTTTTTTAGTTCATCGCCCTCTATTAGTTCTATTTTCATTTTTTCAGTTCATCTCTCTATTCTATTCCTTTTTGTTCACTTTATTCCGGTTCATCGCCTTAGTTCCATTTTTTTCTACTTTTTTGGTTCATCGCCTTAGATATATTTGATTCTTTCTTTTCCGGTTCATCGCCTTAGTTCTTTGTTCATTTTTTCCGGTTCATCGACTTTGTTCTATTTTTTGTTCACTTTTTTTTTTGATTCGTCTACTTAGATATATCCGGTTCATTCTTTTTTGGTTCATCACCCTATTTTTTGTTCACTTATTCCAGTTCATCACCTTAGTTCATTTTTCGTTCACTTCTCTTGGTCCATCGTATAAGATATATTTGGTTCATCGCCCTATTATTTTCTGTTCACTTATTCCGGTTCATCGCCTCAGTTCCATTTTTTGTTCCCTTTTTTCGGTTCATCGCCTTTGATATAGCTGGTTCTTTCTTTTTCGGTTCATCGCCTTAGTTCTATTTTTTTTGTACATTTTTTGGTTCATCGTCTTAGTTCCATTTTTTGGTCACCTTTTCTGGTTCATCGCTTTTAGATATATTTGGTTTGGTTCATCGCCCTATTCTTTTTTGTTCATTTATTTCGGTTCACCGCCTCAGTTCCATTTGTGTTCACTCTTTTTGGTTCACTCCTTTCGATTAATCACTTTTAAATATTTTGGTTCACTCTTTTTGGTTATCACCTAGATTTTTTGTTCATCGCCTCAGATATATTTTGGTTCACTCTTTTTCGGTTCATCGCCGTAGATGTATTTTTGTTCACTCCTTTTTGGTTTAGTCTTTTTCGGTTCATCACCCTATATTTTTTGGTTCACTCTTGTGGGTTTATCACCTTAGATTTTCGTTCATCGCCTTTTAGATATATTTGGTTCACGCTTTTTTTGATTCACTACCTTAGAGATATTCTGTTCACTCCTTTTTTCGGTTCACTCTTTTTGGTTCATCACCTAGATTTTTGGTTCATCGCCTTAGATATATCCCGTTCATGCTTTTTGGTTCATCGCCTTAGATATATTCTGTTCACTCCATTTTTTCGTTAACTCTTTTCGGTTCATCACCTAGATCTTCAATTCTTCGCCTTCAATATATTCCGTTCACTACTTTTTTTGTTCACTCTTTTCGGTTCATCATCTAGATTTTCGTTTCATCACCTTAGATATATCCCGTTCATGCTTTTTGGTTCATTGCCTTAGATATTCTGTTCACTCCCTTTTTACTTAACTCTTTTCGGTTCATCACCTAGATCTTCAATTTGTCGACTTAGATATATTCCGTTCACTACTTTTTTGGTTCACTCTTTTCGGTTCATCACCTAGATTTTTGGTTCATCACCTAGATTTTTGGTTCATCGGCTTAGATATATCTCTATCATGTTTTTTTAGTTCATAGCCTTGGACATATTCAGTTTCATTTCCTTTTTTGGTTCACTCTTTTCGGCTGATCACCTAAATTTTCGGTCATCACCGAGATATTTGGTTCATCGGCTTAGATATATTTGGTTCATCACCCTATCTAACTTTCAGTTCATTTTCTTTTTAGTTCATTTCCATATTTATCTTTCAGTTCATTTTATTTTTCAGTTTATCAACTTATTTATTTCGGTTCATTGCCCTATCTATATTTTCATTCATTTATCTTTTTCGGTTCATCGCCTTATTCTTGTAGTTCATCCTCTTAGATATATTTTGTTCATTCTTTTTTGTTTCAACGCCTTAGATATTTATCGGGCTATTTTTTTGGTTCATCGTCTTAGTTTCATTTTGGCACCTTTATTTTTAGGTTCATCGCCTTAGATATATTTTGTTCATTCTTTTCTAGGTTCACTAATATCTTTGGTTTATCGTCTTTTTTGGTTAATGACATTATAATTAATAAAATTGCGGTTCAGTATTCTCTTTGGTTATTTGTCTATTTGGTTCACTAATCTTTTTTTAGCGACATTACTTCATTTCAATTTATTTATTTAAGTTTTAAATTTACTATTCTCTTTTGTTTTATCTTTTTTTCCGCTAATATATTTGGTTCATAATTTTTTCTGATCCACTAATATATTGGGTTCATCACCCCTCGGTTTGACTTTTAGGTTCACTAATATATTCCTGTGTTTCGGCATTGCTCTAATGCCGAAACGAACATTCATGTTTCAAGCAGTAGAACGATACAATTTTCTAATTAAAATGCCTAAATGATACGATCGATGGAGTGAAAAGGAATAGGCAGTACAAAAGCGAAATGATATGCGCGTAAGGGAAAAGCTACGAGGGAACGATCCGCGCGCAATATTTTGTGTCCTGGTATATTTTTTCTATAATACTCCGATAGTTAAACATTAATTTTTTTATCGAAAACATTTATCACGAGTGTGTGATTTTACTTACATTTCTTGGAGTGAACGATACTTAAATTTTAAAGCATCGATCGATGAAGTGAAATCTATCGACTCAAACAGGAAAGCAGTACAAGTCACGGAAGACGCGACCCGACGACGGAACGAAGCGCGCGCACGCCAAACAGTAAACGGGCCGGCCCAGTTACCCGAGGAGGTACGCGTAAGCGCGTTAGTTGACAGTTGACACTAAACGCGTAGAATAGGAAATAGGAGCTCCCGGGAGACTCTGCTTGGCCTTCCAACCGAGGTTCTTCTCCACGCAAATGAAAGGCAAGTGAAGGAACAGTGGGTGGCCCGGCCCATCAGAACATGCATTACGTAAAGGAGGATAACCCACTTCTCCGTAAAAGGTTTAGGACCTGCAGACGATTAATTTTATTCGTGTCTCTTCCAGGGAAAAAAAACTTTTAGGTAAAAAAAAGGAAAAATACTTTTTTTTGTAAAGAAGAAACAACCTTTGCCGTTGCAATGATAAATCATGTGTATGGAAGTTTTCATTTAATTAGGTCATGGATTCAGATTGTTCATTTCATGATATTTTGTTACAAACTTGTAAATTGGGACAGAGTTAGTATATTTTTTGCCATGAACGATCTGAAAAAAATGTGACCATGACTGAACATGTATCGAAATGGAAGCAGTGAACCAAGTAAGCTCGGCTAGCGCTGATCTACAGCCCAAAACATATATAAGCAGCATGTCCTTTTTTTTGTTCAAACAACACAAAGCATATCATCATGGTGTGACCATTCTGAAGTCTTCATCAAATGAGTACCTAAATTTGGATAAAGAATCTTGTATGCAATGAGTTGATAACCAGGGTGACCGAAACTTCTAAAGTGGTAGGTTTTTTTTTCGTGAAGGAGGATAAACCACTACCTCTGAATCGATTGATGTAAAATGATAGAGACAACTAGAAAATGGCAAACTGAAACAATATACAACAATAGAGAGAGAGAGAGAGAGAGAGAGAGAGAGAGAGTCAGAGAGAGAGAGAGAGAGAGAGAGGATACGCTACATTTCAGTACATTCTCTGGAGTTTGTCCAAATAAGATCGATGAGGCAAGCCTATAATATGGTCTTGACATAGCAGCCAAAGGCTAAGAGGATAGCATATGTGTAAAAGTAAACAAAAAAACTTAATATACTTAAGAATATTGTGGTAGGAGCAAAAGTTAAAACTACGTTCATTTCAAAGAAAAAGAGCCTACCAAGTATACAATTTGTCGTAAAAAACATTGTAAAAACCATTAAGTGTGCAAAGGAGGGATATTTTATCAATATGAATGTCTTGTATAATATTTTATCGATATGAATGCCTTGAGGGTGACCAGAAAGAAACTAGAAATATGTGTGCCTTGTTAAATATATTATTGCGACCGTTCCATAGGACGCCAACGTAAAACACATATTCCCACCTTTTTTTTTCCCGAAATGGAGGGTGTACCCCAGGCCTCTGCATCGAAACGATGCACCACCTGGATTTTGCTCTTAAGCTTGCTTAGCAACCCGACTCATTCAATATATTCCCATACATATTTGTACATTAGTAGGCGGTACAATTTAAAGGTCACATGAACAAATCACCATGCAAGGTGGGCAACTGGACATGAGATACGTCGGTTCTCAATTATTTCCGCTTTATTATAGAAACAACATTTATTACTCCCTTTCCAATTATATTTTATTAGGTCATCCTTAGTTAGAAGCACATGTCTATATAAAAGAGATACAAAGATTTCACCCGTATTAAAAAAATCTTTTTGACGTGTTTCAGAATGTAAAAAAATGCAAAAAAAAGTTCATGCATATAATTTAACATTCTACATTTTCACGAAGTCGTTTTGCGGAAAACTGACATTTTTTGTGGCCTATGTAAAAAAGACAAGTTTGGTGCTAAAAAAGTATTTTTACGGGAATTTTCTTTCATTTTTACACAGGTTACAAAAAACGTCGAAACTTCACGAAACGACTTCGTGAACAAATAAGCTATCAAGCTGTATCCACGATATTTTGTTTCAAAATTTTCAAAATTTTGATATTTATTTTCAAATATCGGGTGATATGCACCCAGGTGGATTTCCGCAATTTTAAGCGGCACTTCATATTTTCTAAGGAAGATGACATCTCCCTTCATAAGCCATGCATATATAGATTGGATTGAAAAACAACCCGACGTACTCAAATTCTATCTGCATACATCTATTTCTGAGTCAAGTTTGTGCCCATTAAGCGTTGGATCAAATGTAGGCAAGAGGTACATTTGTCCTCGGTCAAGGTCCGTCTGAACCCAATGTTCAGAGGAAACAAGACGCCACATTGACAACCGAAAACGTGTATACTGTATAACGTAGGATATTGTTGAGACAGTTGCATGTCATGTATCCTCGCAAAAACGAATCTGTATACCACTCGTACAGAGAAGGTGCTCCTACTGGAAACTCATCTTTATCTTTCATTAGTTATTTCCAAAAAAGAGTCAGTTGGTTTAGCTATCACCCAAGATTGAAAAAAATTGGAAGGTAGTTATTAGTTATAAACTCATGTCACACACACACCCTCTTCATTCAAAAAGCGTAATAAGTCGCTGCTACGTACCCAGAACCGAGACCTCTCACTCTCAGTTTGAGAGATGAAGAAATGTTGTTTAAAGGGGTCGGCTCGGCATAGCCTATCTTGGACCTGCTAGCTCATCTGACATTGAATCGTAGAATTTGATAGAGTTGGACCAGAAGCCCAAGTGTATTGACAACAATGAACAAACTCCCTTTATGAGAGATGTAAGCAATATTGAACCAAAGGATATCTCAAGACACAAATATTTACTGCTCATGCCAGTAGTGCTGGAGGTTAGGCTGGGTGAACCTGGGGCACCACCCCCACCCCTAGCACATTTTCCCCCTTAAGGATGTGGCACAAGATCCGCGACTGTCCGCCAATAAATCGAAGGTGACGCGTAACATTTCCTTATGCTAATTAAACATGCGTCCCTAAATTATCATGGCATCTAGTGTCAAACCAATCGGCGAAAACATCGTCATTGTGGTCATGGAAGAAATTGTCGAAATCATGATCGAAAGTGCCGAAGAAACCGTCCATCCCAATGTCCATGTACATGGGCGCCGCCCACAGCTCAGACTCATCGTCTGCAGCCACAGAGGAAGAGACATCGGCGATGCCGTCCTCCGGTATGATGACGGTGTCGTCGGACACGGGCGACGAATGAGACGAGTTGGGAGGCACAACAACCGCGTTGATGTCGGTAGGGACGGCATGGCAGTGGTCCGCGATGTAGGTGACGACGAGCACCTCAGGCTTTGTCGGGCTGCGGTCCACCAGCTTCCGCGCCGTGCACTCTTTCAGGCTGCTGCACTTGTAGTATCCTCTGCACGTACAAATAATTTCAGTTGTAGTACGTGCCTGCACTTGGGGTGTCATGGCATTTTTGTTTAGAAAAGAGGTGTTTACTGTGACCTCTGCATGGGTTGATGCACAACAGTGTGGCAGGGGGTATATGACTTGGATTAATAAGGAGTTAATAACTGGAGAATGTTACTGGAGTAGTAATATATTGTTGGAATAATTACCGCGGGTAGGGAGAGCCCTTGATAGGTTTCTGGCCGTACTTGCGCCACGCCCACTGGTCGTTGGGGCCGGAGACGCCGCCGTCGGCCACCGGCACCTCCAGCACCACCTTCTTCACCTCCTTCTTCTTGCTCTTGCTGCATAATCAAAACGTGTAGCGTGTTGATCGTCGCTTTAAATTGTCTTGCAGGCAAACCGATCGCTGCAAACTTTACAACCAATTGACATTGCCGTGTACGTACCTTCTTTTCGGTCGTCTCGGGGCACGGGGTTTCCGGCCGGTCTGCTTCCTCGTGGTCGCTGGCAGCACCTGCCCCTGCCCGGGCGTCGAGGCGGCCGGGAAGGAGAGTAGCACCTCGTGCTCACGGCCGGACGACGGCGTGATCGAAAATGGCGTCCGATGCAGGTGCTCATCCTCCAAGTCCAAGTACTCAAGCACGTCGTACAGCGGCGAGGACGCGGCCGCCGCCATCGGCGTTTCCCCGACGGCTTCCCGGTGAGAGACCGGTGGCAGCTGCTCGGGTGCTTCGGAGCTTGGGAAGTCGACGGCAGCAGGGACCGAGCCGCCAACGCAGCTCTGGACGACAGCCTCGAGACCCCAGTCGCTGGCGGAGCCGTCCATCTGGCCGGTGGAGACAGATTCAGGTGAGCGTGCGTGTGTATCGACCATGTACGGGCGTACGGCGTGGTTGACTTTGGCATGGGACTGTGGCTCAAGTATATATAGCTCGCTCGCTCGGCAGAAAGTCAGACGCCGCAAATCAAGCTAGTGGGCCGCACGAGTAGCTAGCGTCAGCGACGTACTGATCGATCGGCTCGTCACCGCCGCATGCCAAAATCTAGATGCTGTAGATGCTATAACTGTAAATGTCAACCGAGAGTTAGATAGATAAAACTGGGCGGGGAATAAACCTGGGATCAAAGCCCTGGAGGACGTCGATGTTGCTTAACTCGTAAGACACCATCGTCGATCGTTATCGACAGCATTACGGTAAACCATGGAGCCAGGCCCTTTTTTTTGGTTTGAATTTGACCTTGATCCAAATGTCAACCAAGAAGCTCTTTCCGGCCGCTAGCTGGTGCTGTCGACGGGCACGCATCGGGGGGAATAAACCCTGGGATCAATGGATGATGCCTTGGACGTTGGAGTTGTTTAAGCAAGGATACCATCGTCGATCGTCATTGGCAGTTAACTAATCACGCATCTCCTCCGCACCGTTGGGAGTATTATTTGCAAATCATTTCACTGTCAGTAATGTCAAACGAGAGAGGGAGAGATAGACAGGTCTAAGAACCGTACGCTACCAGCCGTATGCCCTTGTGGTCACCCTATCGGGAGTGTCGTGGACAGTGTCCCCATTTCTGATTACACACTCCTTCCTCAAGATACTAGCCAAGCATCTCCGTGCAAATCAAAGCGCTTTTTTTGTGTGTCAGGATCGCTCTCCATTGTCACATTATATGTGGACTGCACTAGCCTTTTTATCAGTTCGGACTTCTGGTTACATGGTATAGGGGTCTTGAGTTCAAATCATGATTTGCACAATTTATTAAACAATTGCTGGTAGTCCTATACTTTGTGTCTAGGTATAAGCCTCTTGAGTCATATATACCTCTGAGACTTGCGCGTCGTCACTGTCATGAAGCTTTACACATAATAATATTATGTGTTTCTCTCACATGGCTACCTTGGTTTGGCTTCTCTTTTATCCCAGCCAACTTGTCGTCGTGATTTGATTGATATAGGGCATCTCCAATTTTCTGGGCTGCACAGACACCTCGAGGGCTTGGGTGCGAACTACCAACATGGGAAAGGAAAAATAAAAAGAAGAATATATTCTCCGCAAAAACTAAGAGGGGGAATGTTGACATTGATGATGAGGGATAGGATTTTCGTTATCATCTAGAAGAGAAGCTCCTCCAAATATACTGCATATGGAGGAGGATTACTGACGCTAGCATGGCCGCATAAATTGGATCCTGAAAAATGACGCAAAGGCAAACGGTTGAAGACGGAAGTGCTCCATCCTCGGCCTAACCTCGGATGCAGGTGTGATTAATGAGAAATAGGTGATTTAGGATCATATATATCTACAATTTTTATATCAAGCTTCTCGGCATAGGAGAGCCCATGCAAAATTGTGTTTCTTAATGGAAGCTAACCGAGGACGTGTATATGATACAGGCCGAGAGATTTGTCGATCCAGAAAATGCTAAATATATTTACAACCTTCAGCATTCCATTTATGGGCCAACGTAAGCATCATGAAGATCTTCATTTCAATGAAGTGGTCAACGGGCTTGGCTTCATCAATAACGGTGAAAATACTTGTGCATACAAGAAAGTTAGTGGTAGCGCTATAACATGTATATAATACTATACCATGAACGACATTTTTTTTATTGACAATGCGTACATTTCTATAACACAATTAAGGATTCAGTGAAAAATAGTTTTTCGATGAAACTTTTAGGTGAGGCAATATACATATCGGGAATTAGGATTTATAAAATGGGAATTAAGTTTTATAAATCTCTATAAATCTTGTTGCTATATATGCTTGATGCGACAAAGGGGCATACCTTATTTGCGGTGTGATTCTGCACCTTATTTGTGGAGGGGCGTCTCATTTGTAGTACATAGACGGCACGATCATTGTGATACAGCCATTATGACTTAGAGATAGCCAATCTAAAGTTTCTTCTCCTTTGTTTTGAGAACCATTCTGGGTTGCGCATCAACTTTCCTGAGAGTGAGGTCATGAGTTTGGGGACCAGTGATTCAGAGCACCAAACGATTGCTAATATGCTCAACTACAAACATGGTTCTTTCCCCTTCGCTTACCTAGGTTGCCGGTCAGTGACAAAGCCGTCACAACAAAGGATCAGGATGCTTTGTCTGGGAAGGGGCACCCGTATCAATCCACCAACATGGAGATTGAAATAATAAAAGCAAAATAGGTAAATTACCATGCCCATGGTCACGACATTGACAGTCTTGAAGCCTTTTTCTCCCCTGCCATCTGCACGATCTGTGCATTCCTTAGCACTATGGCCGAGCTCTCCACATATGAAGCACCCTAGCTCAGATTTCTTCTTCTTCTTACTTTTGGTAAGATTATTGAAGGTTGGGTTTGTACTTTCCTTTCTTCTTGACGTATAATTTTTATCGCACCATGTTGGCGCTATTAGGTTTTCCACCGATATATCTTGTCCTATATGTTTGTGAGTTATGGCGAAGTTCCTCCCAACGGAGACAGCTTTGCAATAATGCATCTAGCCAAAAACTTGTCGGGTAGGAGACACTTGAGGAGTTCTAGCTCTTTTGTTGTGCACGATATCTCATGAGCCTGTTAAACTACAAAATGGTAATTCACCATCATCTGTTGTGAAACCTCTTCATGACGTATAGTTCTTTGCCTTCTTCAGATGCAACGAATTTAGCATTCAACACCGTCTGTAATGTTCATATACACATCACACACATAACCGTCAAGAACGCTCGAAATGCATCCCCTGAAGATAGTATTGGCTTACTTGAACTATTTCTAATTTTCATCAACATAGTTCATCCAACCTTGGCTTTACTAACTTCAAGCATTTTCAGGATAGTAAGGCTGGGTTGACATCTCACTTTCGACCTCTTGTAGTGCACACGGGTAAACTAATCCGTCCTCAATGCATCGGCAAAACCAGTCATAGTTAACTTTGGATTGTTGGATAATTTTGCAACAATTAATTATAAGGATAATTAGGCAACAATTACATGATCACAATGCGACTTGTTCTGGAGACCTGCTCTCCCATTCACCGGTGCACACCGGCCCTCAGGATGACGGCGTAAGACACTAGAGGAGACACAATCTAGATCGGTTTGGCGTGTATTCTCGTATATCACACATACCTTCATATAGAGCAGCTCGGAAAAC
The DNA here is from genome assembly GCA_012064385.1 of Puccinellia tenuiflora. Taxonomy (NCBI): domain Eukaryota; kingdom Viridiplantae; phylum Streptophyta; class Magnoliopsida; order Poales; family Poaceae; genus Puccinellia; species Puccinellia tenuiflora. The sequence goes on along the minus strand of QRDG01000249.1, from coordinate 121,602 downwards.
CCCAACCGGTACAACATGGGCTCTGATGCCAAGTCGCATGTTCGAGTAGTTAGAACAACCAATGACCCGGGGCGGCCTGAATAGTATTTCTTACACGTCCATCAACGACTTCATTTTCTGAACAAAAAAGTAAATAAAGCACATAACTTAACTCGCCTCGATCACAAAACGCGACATGACAAGCGCGGAGGAGGAGGAGGAGTGCGCAGCGACCTCTTCTATTCTTACTCACTAGTGGTGGAACACTCTTCCTTACAAGGAGGTGTAATTCCATTCAACTTTTCATGTGGGACTAAACTTCATACTCCCACCTCTTGCCATACATTTGTCATTTGAGATTTGAGACTCTCACTAATATCGTATTGGGGTTACTATTAATGGGTCTAAACTCTAACAAGACCGGCGTCATGTTGTATGCTTCTCGCCAACATGTGTGGTTGAACTTATAAATAAATCAACATCAGTAGAAAATCTTTTTTTTTTTGAACCATGCAGGAGCACTGCATGTATATTAATAGATAGAAGAAGAAAGCCAAACAATGGCTGCAGTCTTACAGAGAAGGGTGAACTCCGACCAAAAGAGGAGAGAACAACCTAGAACTATTCAAACGACCGCAGAAGCCTCGGCGACCTAGACAACTGAAAGAAACAAAGTAACAAAATTATTCTAAATCTAAAGTGAAACGACCTACGCTCGCCGTAGCCCATTGCTTCGCTTCCTGTTTCATGAGTTCGATGAGGACCGAGGTTGACTTGGCGATTTTGTCGAAGACCCTCTTATTCCTCTCCCGCCAAATCATCCAAGCGACCATCATGACGAGAGAATCAAACCTGTTCCTAATCTTCCCATCTACTGTGTTTCGTGCGTGCACCCACCATTCCTTTAGATTATCTTGAGGGGTTGGAGTTAGCTGCTGTAATTTGCACCAAGTCAACATATGCCCCCAAATAATATTAATGACCGCGATCAGTAGAAAATCGAATGAACACTTTTCGACCGTACAAATTTAATCATGGCGTGCAATTGTGCCTCACATAAACAATATTTGTACAACAACGAACAACCTGCCTTTTTTAGATCTAGCTTGTAAGGAGCTACTCGAACATCTCAATTCTCAAGACTCAAACATTTACTAATCCATCTAAAAATAAGCTCACGACTAACATGTTTTGTATGCTAAGCCTCTCTAAATTACCATGCCAAACTAGAACGAAACCGATCGCCCGAAAACGTCATCGTCACCCTCGTGGAAGAAATTGTTGAAATCGTCGTCGAAGGCACCAAAGATATCGTCGAGCCCCATATCCATCGCCCAGAGATCAGACTCGCCGTCTGCGCCAGTGTCCGCAGCTACAGAGGACGAGACTTCGGCACTGTCCTCCTCGCGCTTCGCCGTATCTTCGGATAAGGGCGACTGCGGCGGGTTGCGGGAGGTGCCAGCGAGCACGCTGATGTTGGTGGGCACGGCGTGGCAGTGGTCGGCGATGTAGGTGACGACGAGCACGCCGGGCTTGGCCGGGCTGCGCTCCACCAGCTTCCGGGCCTTGCACGCCTTCAGGCTGCTGCACTTGTAGTACCCTCTGCACGGACAGATCATTTCAGTTTCAGACTCTCGCCACATGTCAGTGTCGTGATCAATGGTGGCTGGTTGGCGAAATTAAATAGTAGTAATTACCTTGGGTACGGGGAGCCCTTGATGGGTTTCTGGCCGTACTTGCGCCACGCCCACAGATCGTCGGGGCCGGAGACGCCAGCGCCGTCGTCTATCGGCACCTCGCGCACCACCTTCTTCACCAGGTTCTTCTTGCTCTTGCTGCGTAATCCAAACATGCATGTTCTCTGTAAATCATCGCTCTGTCTTGCAGGCAAATAGATCGTTAGCTGCAAACTCATAACCACGATGCGTACCTTCTTTTAGGCCGCCTGGGAGCACGGCCGCCCGGTCTCCGGCCTGCCTGCTTCGCCGTCGTCGTCGCCATCGGCAGCGGCTGGCCAGACGTTGAGGCAGCCGGGAAGGACATGAGCACCTCGCGCTCTGTCGCCCGCTCACGGCCCAAGGACGACGGCGTGATGGAGAATGGCGCCCGAGGCAGCTGATCGTGCTCCAAGTCAAGGTACTCCAGCACGTCGTACAACGACGACGACGCCCTCGCCGTTTCCCCTACGAATTCCATGTAGGGAGCTACGACGGCTTCCCGGCGAGAGTCGACCAGCGGCGGCGGCTCTGGTGCTTCGGAGCTCGGGACCTCGTCGACGGCAGCGGCCGTGCCGCCAACGCAGCTCCTGACGACCGCCTCGAGACCCCAATCGCTGGCGGAGCCGTCCATCAGCTGGACTCTGGTGAGCTTGTGTGACGATCGATCGATCATGTACGGCGTGGCTGACATTGGCATGGGACCGTGGCTCAACTTCTTATAGCTCCTCGGCAAGCTCGCTCGCTCGGCAGAAAGTCAACCGCCGCAAGCGCTCGCGCTAGTGCCCGGCACGAAGAGCGTCAGCGATTGATGGATCGGCGGCGTAACCGATCGGCCTAGCTTCACGTGCCGCAGCTGTATCGCTTGACGGCTTGACCAGCGGATTGTTTTCGTTTGATTTTGACTTTGCGCCAAAATGTCAACCGAGGAACTGAGCTCTATGGAATAAACCTGGGATTATGCCCCAGGCTTCGGAGTTGTTTAAGGATGGGATACCATCATCGATAATTGACAGTTTGTGCTTCCTAGTTATAGAGTTGATTAACAACTAATCATGCTCCCTGCTCCGTCGTTCAGATCTGGCGGTATTGTATTGTATGTTCACCCTCTGACTTTTGGTAATGTCAATCGAGAAAGAGGCGCCGGCCGGCTACTGTGCCCAGTGCACGACGGGATCGATCCATGGGAGCGCAGCAGCAGCAGAGAGTGGCTCACTGGCTATCGACCAGTCTCGTACCTGCAGGTGAGAATTTCGGGCCAGACGTCGATCGATCGCCACGCGGAATGGACCAGTTTCGTATCACTTGACCAGCACATTGTTTTCGTTTGATTTTGACTTTGTGCCGAAATGTCAACCGAGGAACTCATCTCTGGCTAGCTAGTAGGGAATAAACCTAGGATTATGCCCCGGACGTCGGAGTTGTTTAAAGGATAGGATACCATCGTCGATCATTGACAGATTGTGCTAATTAACGAGTTGATTAACAACTAATCATGCTCCCTGTCCTTGCTCCGTCGCTAAGATCTCGCGGTATTTTATGTTCACCGTCTGACTTTTGGTAATGTCAACGGCGAGAGAGAGGGAGAGGCGCCGGCCGGCTACTGTGCTCAACTCTTCAATCGATCGTGCTCAACTCTTCAATCGATCGTGCAAAAGGGATCTCGTCGCTCGTTGAGACGCGTTGATTAGTTCGGGACCACGTATATGGCTCAGGTTTGCAAGCGGGGAAGATGATAAGGATCTGATTTGATCATTGGCAAAACTAATTTGGGTGATTCGGTTGACCCATGCACACTTTTTTATGGCTTTCTATTTTCCTGCCCAACTTGGTTTGGTACGTACTACTCAGTTTTATCCTACTCCCTCCGATCCGTTATTTGTGTCGTGAAAATAGAACTAGCCACGTACAAATCGATAGTAAGTCACGACAATTTTTGCGGATCAGAGAGAGTTTCTTTTCAACCTTTTACCCGCCTTGTTGAAACCAGTCCCACAAATGTCCAAACAGAGCTCTTTCGTCAAGTCAACCGCTTTGACCATTACCGCCGGGGCCCTAAAACCATGGGCCGGCCATTGTTGCTGTTGTGGGGGGAGAGAAGTGTTGAAACCTAGAGGGACTAGAGAGAAGTTTGAGGCAACGACTGAACTTTGCTTCTCTTGTTGGCAATAGACCGGGTTATTTTCAGCCAAACAATTAACCGCAGCAAGGAGATCAAGAGCACGTTGAGACCGTCTGCGGAAGTAGAAGACATACGATAATTAAACCGCCTCGTTTTTTCTCAAAACCAGCATTTTTACAAGCCGTGACATAAAATGTTTATTCGTCGTGATGTCAAAACTTGATCTACAGTTCACTTGAAATGACAGGAAAATAACTGCGATATTTTGTCGTGTCATCAGACATGTGACAACCATCTTGGAAGCGTGTTGTGTTTGTGGCGAACAATTTACGTGCATTGATGATTTGGTCAATGTACCGCAAAATAAGAACCAGATAGAACGGTATGATCCACCTAGACATGTCACAACAATATTGCACCCAAACTGACGCGGAAATTTAAGGTTTTCATGTATTCTTGCCGTGCCACGGAGCGTGTTCTGGACGCGAACGGCAGTTCGCCATTTTGTGCTCTTGGACACAAAAATCAAAAAGTCTATGTATTGTAAGTTTATTATTTTTTTTAAACTGCACTTAAAAGGAAGCTTCCCGCTTGATTTCTATTTATTTTTTTACTTTTTCTCGATTTATGTGATTTTTTTTTTCCAAAATAGGACCGAACTTTGTCGCGTGACCATTCATGGCCGAGGGTGAATTTTACAAAAAAAAATTGTCCGGGTCGGGTTTGGCCGGGTCGACCTATTCCAGACCCATGCCCGATTGACAAATGGGCACGAGTCTGTGCCCACGACCCTGCCCATGGATCAAATCTCAGACCCATGCCTGAACCCGACGGGTCACCCGACCCGACGGGTCACCCATCGGGTCTGTACACAGACCATCAAATGTGATCATTTCAGTATTCCAAGCAAAACAAAATGGCATATTTTCAGTTTCAAGTCATAAAATCACACAAATATGTAGTTTCAATCTCACACCAATAACTAAATAAGTAGTCTGATAGTCTCACACAATGACACAAATAAGCTACACACAAACATTATAGTCTGATAGTCTCGCACGAACACAAACAATAGTGAAGTAGTAATCTGAATATCTGATGGTCTCACAAACAAATATTCCACACATCTCTCACAAATTGGTGTTCAGCATGGCAGCATTACAACAAGCAGGCAGCCCGGCAAGTAGCAGCCAGCGCCCAGGAAGGCAAGCTAGCTAGCAGCAGCCAGCGCCCAATGCCCAGTTTGCTGGATTCTCTTCTCTTCTTTATTCTTCGGTCAAGATATGTGTTGAGAGATAGTATATGTATAGGACTCCTTGGTTGTTTCCTTGTACACCAAGACTTGTAATCTGTATGCCTCCTATATATATACGTGACAGCCGGCCCTATTGGTGCTGTGCAATCTCCTATAATCTCTCTACATGGTATCAGCCTAAACCACCGATCCAACCCTAACCCTAGCAGCCGCCGCCGCCTCTCCCCTTGGCGCCGCCGCTGCCTCCCCTGCCGAGCCGCCGCCGCCGCCTCTCTCCTTGGCGCCGCCGCTCCCCCGCTTCTGCCCACCATGTCTACCTTGCGATCTGGGAGCTACAACCCCTTCTCCGGCCCCTCCGTCGCCGTCATCCGCGACGTCCCCATCCTCGAGCGCGTGCCGATCAAGCTCTCCCACACCTCGGCTAACTTCTTCGCGTGGAAGACGTACTTCGGCCTCCTCTTCCGCGAGTACGATCTCTCGAGCGCCACAAGGCACGATGGGTGGTCCGCGGCTTCGTCAACGCGCCGGCGTCGACTTCACGGACACGTTTGCACCGGTTGTCAAACCGGGCACAATCCGGACGGTTCTGCATCTCGCCACCTCTCGAGCTTGGCCGGTGCACCAGATGGACGTCTCCAACGCCTTTCTTCATGGACATCTCGAGGAGCAAGTCTACTGTCAGCAACCCACTGGGTTTGTTGACGCCGAGCATCCTGACCGTGTGTGCCTGCTCTCTCGCTCTCTGTACGGGCTGAAGCAAGCACCACGCGCCTGGTACCAGCGCATGGCGGCGTTTCTTCATCAGCTTGGTTTCCGGTCTACACGCTCCGACGCATCCTTGTTCGTCTACCGACAGGGCTCTGATGCGGCATACCTGCTGCTCTATGTGGACGACATCATCCTCACGGCCTGCACCGACGCTCTTCTTCGACAGCTCACTGATCGTCTTCGCGCTGAGTTCGCCATCAAAGACCTCGGCCCACTTCACTACTTCCTTGGTCTCGAGGTGGTACGCCGACCGGACGGGTTCTTTCTACACCAGCGCAAGTACTCTCATGACATACTCGAGCGTGCTGGGATGCTTAACTGCTCTCCAGCGGCCACTCCTGTCGACACACACGCCAAGCTCTCCGCCACCGATGGATCGCCGGCTACGGATGCGTCTCATTACCGCTCCATCGTTGGTGCCTTGCAGTACTTGACGCTTACTCATCCGGAGCTGCAGTACGCTGTACAGCAGGTCTGCCTCTACATGCACGCCCCTCGTGATGCCCACTGGACAGCGGTGAAACGGATTCTTCGGTACATCCGCGGCACTATGGACTTCGGGCTCACCATCTCCGCCTCGCCCTCCGTCGACATCGTGGCTTACTCGGATGCAGATTGGGCAGGATGCCCCGACACCAGGCTATTGCGTCTATCTGGGTTCGTCGCTCATCTCCTGGTCGTCCAAGCGCCAGCCCACGGTCTCCCGGTCCAGCGCTGAGGCTGAGTATCGTGCTGTCGCCAATGCAGTTGCAGAGTGCACTTGGCTTCGTCAGCTCCTCTCTGAGCTCGCCTGTCCTGTTGACAAGGCCACGGTCGTCTTCTGTGACAACGTCTCGGCGGTCTACCTCTCCACCAACCCCGTCCATCACCGCCGTACCAAGCACATCGAGCTGGACATCCACTTTGTTCGTGAGCAGGTTGCACTCGGTCACGTTCGAGTTCTTCACGTACCGACCTCCCAGCAATTTGCGGACATCATGACAAAGGGACTACCGACTTCGACGTTTTCCGAGTTTCGGTCCAGTCTTTGTGTCGCTGCCGACCCTTCGACTGCGGGGGGGTGTTGAGAGATAGTATCTGTATAGGACTCCTTGGTTGTTTCCTTGTACACCAAGATTTGTAATCTGTATGCCTCCTATATATATACGTGACAGCCGGCCCTATTAGTGCTGTGCAATCTCCTATAATCTCTCTACAATATGGATACACTTTCATCCTGAAAATTACAAGCACATATCATATGAGTTTGATTTATACAAGCACATAATATATGAGTGATTTATACAGACACATATGTATGAGCATCAAGTGTAGAACTCACCATCGGTTCTTCTTCATCCTCAAGAACATATTGGAACTCCGCAAACAGAGTAGAATTGCAATCCCCTAATAGAAATAGAAAATGTAACACATAAATAAAAAATAACATGGAAAGTAACACACAATAAGAAACTAGGTACTATGCGTGGACAGCAAATAAACAAAGCATGATCAACCATGGACAAAGAATAAATTTAACTAGACGATTACCTAATGGTATTCCTTGTGACCATCTTGAACAAGGGTTGTAATGACTTGCAGAATTTCCGAAACAAAGCATGATCAACCATTGATAAAGGATATTCATGAACACAGATCATCAATGCAAGATCCTTCCTAGCAACTTCTTGGTTAAAAACTCCATTGTTATCTAAATTGACATTCCCATCAGCACCCGCCGACAAGCGTAATTTTTGTTGCTTTAGACCTACAGGTGCACATTTGCAAGGACATCCTATCAAGTGGTTGCTTAAATGTTTAGTGCCACCTGTACTTGATGCACTAAGCCATTTTTTACAATACATGCATTGAGCTTGCCATCTCCCTTCATGCAATTCTTTAGTAAACTCATTCCACACTGCAGCTTCCTCTTTGGCGCAACTCTATCAGATGCACTAGCACTAGGGTCTGTACTAGTACCTTGTGTTGACGAATCAACATGATCACGCCAGCCACAGCCGAGCTGTCCACTGCCGGCTACGAGAATTGTCTCCCGGTGAAGCCATTCAAAGATCCTGCAGTACACGAACACAAATGGTTCAAATTCGGAACAACTACATGGACCAAGTGACCAACCTACTAGCTACTGCAATTGTGAGTATAAATCTCATGCCAACAAAAGAATAGGGACCAGATCCTTACTTGCAGGCTGGTTTTAGGAGCGGCAAAGATCTGCAGATGGCGTCCAGGCCTCCGTGGAGCAGCTACCGTCGGGGACGAGCTGGCGGCGCCCGGGAGCAGGGAGTAGGGACCAGCGACGGCGTAGGGAGTAGGGAGCAGGACGACGGCGTCGAGGGAGCAGGGACCGGGACGGCAACGTGGAGGGAGCAGAGACCGGGACGGCGATGTCGAGGGAGAGGGCGTGAGGGGGAGGGAGGAGGTGGCGGCGGCGCATCGTGTGAGGGCGCGAGGGGGAGGGAGGAGAAGGCGGCGGCTTTGACTCCCTTTATGAGAGATGTAAGCAATATTGAACCAAAGGAGCCCAAGTGTATTGACAACAATGAACAAACTCTCTTTATGAGAGATGTAAGCAATATTGAACCAAAGGATATCTCAAGACACAAATATTTACTGCTCATGCCAGTAGTGCTGGAGGTTAGGCTGGGTGAACCTGGGGCACCACCCCCACCCCTAGCACATTTTCCCCCTTAAGCGACTGTCCGCCAATAAATCGAAGGTGACGCATAACATTTCCTTATGGTAATTAAACATGCGTCCCTAAATTAACATGGCATCTAGTGTCAAACCAATCGGCGAAAACATCGTCATTGTGGTCACGGAAAAAATTGTCGAAATCATGATCGAAAGTGTCGAAGATACCGTCCATCCCAATGTCCATGTACACGGGCGCCGCCCACAGCTCAGAGGACTCGTCGTCTGCAGCCACAGAGGAAGAGACATCGGCGCTGTCGTCCTCCGGTATGATGACCGCGTCGTCGGACACAGGCGGCGAATAATGAGGCGACTTGCGAGGCTCAACGAGCACATTGATGTCAGTAGGGACGGCATGGCAGTGGTCGGCGATGTAGGTGACGACGAGCACCTCGGGCTTTGTCGGGCTGCGGTCCACCAGCTTCCGCGCCGTGCACTCTTTTAGGCTGCTGCACTTGTAGTATCCTCTGCACGTACAGATAATTTTAGTTGTAGTACGTTCTAGTACTTGCGGTGCTCATGGCATTTTTGTTTAGAAAAGAGGGGTTTACTATGACCTCTGCATGGGTTGATGCACAACAGTGTGGCAGGGGGTACATGACTTGGATTAATAAGGAGTTAATAACTGGAGAATGTTACTGGAGCAGTAATATATTGTTCGAATAATTACCGCGGGTAGGGAGAGCCCTTGATAGGTTTCTGGCCGTACTTGCGCCACGCCCACTGGTCGTTGGGGCCGGAGACGCCGCCGTCGGCCACCGGCACCTCCAGCACCACCTTCTTCACCTCGCTCTTCTTGCTCTTGCTGCATAATCAAACCATGGAGTACTTCTTCGTGTTAATCGAGCCGCCAATTCGACTGCTGAAAGCTTATAACCAATTGACATTACCGCGTACGCACGTACGTACCTTCTTTTCGGTCGTCTCGGAACACGGGGTTTCCGGACGGTCTGCTTCCTCGTGGTCGCTGGCAGCACCTGCCCGGGCGTCGAGGCGGCTGGGAAGGAGATTAGCACCTCGTTGCGCCCACCGCCGGACGACGGCGTGATGGAAAATGCCTCGCGGGGCAGCTGCTTGATCTGCTCCAAGTCCAAGTACTCAAGCACGTCGTAGTCGTACAGCGACGAGGAGTCCGCGGCGGACCTCGCCGTTTCCCCGACGGAAGTCACAGGGTCTAGGACGGCTTCTTCCCGTGGCAGCAGCTCGGAGCTTGGGAAGTCGACGGCAGGGAAGGAGGAGCCGCCGACGCAGCCCCTGACGACCGCCTCGAGACCCCAGTCGCTGGCGGAGCCGTCCATCAGGCCGGTGGAGACAGATTCAGGCGAGTGTGTGTGAAGATGGATCATCGACCATGCATGTACGGGCGTACGGCGTGATTGACTTTGGCATGGGAGTGGGAGTGGGACTGTGGCGCTCAAGTTTATATAGCTCGCTCGCTCGGCAGAAAGTCAGACGCCGCAAAGCAAGCTAATGGCCCGCAGAGTAGCGTCAGCGACTGATCTATCGGCTCATCACCGCCTGGATCGGCAGGAAGATGTACGTCCAGGTGCTTTAAGTGTCCAGATGCAATGTCTCTCGAGTCCTGACCACCCAGCTCCAAATGTCAACCGAGAGATGAAACTGGGCTTGGACGTTGGAGTTGTTTAAGCAAAGATACCATCGTCAATCGTCATTTGACAGTTAACTAATCACGCATCTCCTCCGCACCGTTGGGCCGTACGCCCTTGAGGTCACCCTATCGGGAATGTCGTCGACGGTGTCCCCATTTCTGATTACACACTCCTTCCTCAAGATACTAGCCAAGTAGGGTCGCTCTCCATTGTTACAGGGTCGCTCTCCATTGTTACAGTACATGTGGACTGTACTAGTCCTCTCCATCAGTTCGCAATTCTTGTTGCGTTAACTAATGCATGAAGCTTTACATGGTATTAGAGGCTACGGTCTCGATTTCAAATCCCAATTTACGTAATTTATTAAAAATTGTTGGTAGTCTCCCTTTGTGTCCACTATAAGCCTCTTGAGCCATATCTCTGCGACCTGCGCGTCGTCACTGCCTTCCGGTTGTACATGTTGGCCTCTCCGAGTCACGTGAGAGCGGCAGTTCGGACTTCTGGTTGCCTTGTGTAACACCCCAAAATCCATCCCTAATTTTAGTGGTGTTTTCCACACACCTGAAATTTTTTTTCTACTTTTAAAATGTTTTCTTTGAACCAGATGGTCTGTGATTTGACTTTGATTTCGCTCTCTTAGAATTTTCCCCAACAATCCTTGATTTTTGTCGGCCTCCGCCATAATTTCATGCCATTGTCGTGACGGTCAAACACTCGTTCCATTTGGAGATTCCAAAACCCCTCTCGGCTATCCCACCAAAACCCACCACCACAATTGTACCTGGAAATAAATTCCACCAAGCTACCATATGGTTCCCTCATACATATACCTCACTCCCATGGAAAAACATTTCATAGTCCCATACAATAATTCCAAGTTTATTCTTATTCCTTACTATGCCATTTTCAATCCCGAAATTATCTAGACACCTTCCACTCATCCAAAAATTCTGAAATTTTTTGTGAGGTGCATGAATTGACCTCCTGAGCATTTCACTCCATTGGACCAACCTCATTTGAGCAATATTTGAGGTACTTCCTTTGTAATGCCCTTTTTATGCCTAATTGCAGTTTCCAAAGCAACCCCTAGCTACAAAAATCATTTGGCATTGCCATTTTGCCAAGTTGACAAGATCCCATACACAACCTCATATCCACAATATCGGGCCAATATCATTTGAGTAAGAGCACTTGGCATACCCATGCCATTAGGGCTCTTTTGGACACCAATTTATTTGACCAACTTCCATGTGTCCAATTGGTCTAAAACTCCTCATACATACTACATACACCTATCCTAACCTACTGTGAATTTTGGGGATTTTTCTGAGGTGTGTAAAGCCTTGGTCATTTCATCGAACACCTTCGGCCATTTTCGAAACCCAAAAATGGTTGCACATGAGACCCTCTCCAATTTGGCTGAAACTTAACCACATTGCTCATATGCCAGCACAACATCACCAGTAAAAATCCCAGTTCCATTGGAATAGTGGAAGTCCAGTTTCTTTCCATCGAACACCTTGAGTGCATTTGAATTTTTCAAAACTTTGCTTTGGCTTTTTGTCACAATTTTGGGTTTGGCCTTCTAGGTCTTGTTTGTAGCAGTAGTGCAACCCAGTGGTGAATCCTTTTCCTTTTTGGTGCCCCAGATCACCGGGAACGCGATGATGCCGCTCGTGGCGCACTCCGAACGCCAGAGCGCACATGTCGGCGTCCTGCGCGTTCCTATTCGTCCGGTTCCTCTTGTTGTTCACGTGTTCCAGCTCAACCCAGCCGCGACCCAGCCCTCTCCTGCTCCCCTGGCTCGAACTAGCGTCGACCCTATCCCCTCCATTAAACCCTTGGAGCAAGGTTGGTGCACCGGTGGCCGTCATCCATCAATGGCCGACCGGCCACCACCTAACTCTCCCTCCCCTCTGGCCTATATAAGGCCACCTCCGAGCCGCCCCGAGCGAACCCTAGCCACTCCTCCTCATTCCCTCTCCCCCCAGGTCTCTCTGTCTCGAGCTGATCGAGGAAAACGTGCTCACCGGAGCTCTGCAACGCTCCGATGGCCGAAGCACGCGAGCAACCCAGCACCTTCCCCCTGGCCCTAGCCCTCCCCTGGCCACGGACGTCCGCCTCCGCCTCACCTCCGCCGTCGCCCGGCTGCCCCTTGGGCCCAGCGGCCGGCGCCGGCGACATCCGCCGTACGGCCGTCGACCACGTCGGGTTCGCGGTGCCGTGCTTGGGAGACGTCCCCGCCGCCGTCTCCGCCTCCCCTAGCCGCGGTCCACCGCCACCGCTCCATCCCCCCCCCTGCCAGCGTCCTCCCCGGGCCGCCCGTCGCCGGCGTCGTCTTCATCGCGTCGGCCGTCCCGCGTCGGTCGCGACCCGCGCGTGGGAGACGACCAGCATCCGCCAGCCTGGCGCCAGCGTGGCTCCCTGGAGTCGCCGACATGTGGGCCCCGGCCTGGCCCAGCCGCCACGCTGGATAAGTGGAGGCGCCCTCCCGCGTGTCTCCGCTTCCCTGCACTGAAGGCGTGTTTTCGGTGAAATACACCACCGGCCCGGCCCAGTTCGGAATCTGTCCGTTCTGTTTTTTTTTCTCGAAGTAAGCATCAAATAGCTATCCGTCGCCGATCCATATCTTTTGATCCATAGCTCCGTTTGAGGTGATTCAAATTTGTAAATTTTTAGTTTCAAAAGCTCTATCCAGTGGTATAGGTTTTGTATTTTTGTAAAATGTTTGTATGCTCAGCACCCGTGTATGCATGTATAGGTATTCCGCGGTACCGGCGAATCGAGACCCTAGCCCGCGACGTGTCCGTGAACTCCAAAGACAAATGGCGTCGATCGTCGAAGGCAAGCTAACCACTTGCTATGAATACTCAAGCGATGTTTGTTTCTTTGCACATTTCCATGTCATAGGTGTATTTGATTGCTAATCCCCTGTGAACTATGCGTCACGAGATATCGTGGCTTTGCTTTCATTTCATTTTTTTCTTTACTCAACCTGAGGCTGGCACCGGCCGGAGGTATATCCGCCATAGTCGCCCGGTTGAATGTATTGTTTTATTTTCTTTTATCAACCTGAGGCTGGCACCGGCCGGAGGCATCTCCGCCATAGTCGACCGGTTGAATGTATTGTTTTATTTTCTTTTATCAACCTGAGGCTGGCACCGGCCGGAGGCATCTCCACCACAGTCGCGCGGTTGAATGTATTGTTTTATTTTATTTATAACCTAAGGCTGGCACCGGCCGGAGGCATCTCCGCCACAGTCGCCCAGTTGAATGTATTGTTTTATTTTGTTTTATCAACCTGAGGCTATCACCGGCCGGAGGCATCTCCGCCACAGTCGCCCGGTTGACTGTATTGTTTTATTTTCTTTTATCAACCTGAGGCTGGCACCGGTCGGAGGCATCTCCGCCACAGTCGCCCGGTTGACTGTATTGTTTTATTTTCTTTTATCAACCTGAGGCTGGCACCGGCCGGAGGCATCTCCGCCACAGTCGTCCGGTTGACTGTATTGTTTTATTTTTCTTTTATCAACCTGAGTCTGGCACCGGCCGGAGGCATCTCCGCCACAGTCGCCCGGTTGATACAAACTATCTATTGCTTGAAATATTGTATTGCTAATGCTTTGTTGTTTGATGATATATTACTATGTTATTGTGTTGGACTAATCCTTTGTTGCTTGGACTTGTGAATGATGAAACTTGATTTAATGAAACACCCCTCCAAACAACGATAAGGTCTATTCATAGTGCCACTAATCTGAACCCTTGAACGCGATACCACCGTTGTCCCATGGAAACCGTGACCTAGTAGGTTGTTAAGACCCTTTTGTGCCATCCGTTGGGCGTAGTCATTCGGTTGTGCTTTCCGAGGGGAGTGGTCGACCGGCACGGGTTCGACTGCGATAGGGAGTCCGGAGCTAGGCATACCCGACAGCGCCGGGGGATGTGGCGGATTTACTTGCCCGTTGTACCATGTGTATAGGGTGGTGCAGGAGAGTGTCTTAGCAAATGGACCGTCACGAGAATGTATTTTGCTTGGTACGACTTTGGGCGTGAGAAACCTGGAGCGTCGGCTGAGTAGGGTGCATTCTGATAGGTGGTAAAGCAAACTCTCGAGAGACTCAACCTAGCCAGCTAGCCTTGTTCCTGGGATATGGAACAACAGTTCAGTGTCAGTCACACTGTGTGTCTTTGTCGTATCCGGAGGTTAAACTTAAGATCTGTTTGAAAGAATTGATGAACGACTTGACCTCACTTAATAAACAATAAGATGGTGCAGGGAACGTTACTCGAGATAAGCAAATGTGATAAGGTCAGTGGGCCTAGCAGTGGTGACAGATGAGATTAGCCTTGTGAGGCTAGAGGCCAGTGAGCCTAGCTGTGATGATATGATTTGTTGTGTTACTTGGCACCAACTGGTACACTCGTTTATACTCGTCACAGGTAAGCTCTTTGTGTGACCCCCGGTACACGATCCAACCCCACCTGGCTTGGACTCTGTACTGGTGGTACTCCCACTGTTTGCTTATACCATGTTTTATCATGATGCCAAGTTGTTATCCTTTTGGACTGTCGTGAGTAGACACTTGCCATGTTTAGATTATTATTGTTGCTAGCTACTTGTTGCCTGATTGTTTGACTGTTCATGTCTTGTGGTTATTTTCTTGCGAGTACGTCAATGTACTCAGACTGGCTTTTCATGTGGCTAGACGTTGAGAGGATTCAACTACTACTATAGCAAGGAGATTGAGAAGGAGCGTGCTAGGATCAGTAGCCCAGCCAGATGCCCGTGGAATGGAGCCGCACCAAGCCGTTGCCATATCTTTGTCTTCCGCTGCCAGTTAAACTCTGTCTAGTGCCATATTTGGCCATGATAATTTTTCATGCCTTGTTGGCCATGTAAACCATTTGTAGCCCTTTGGGCCTGATTGTGTAATGATATTTCCGCTATGTTGCATTGTCGTAATGTGCGTCCGGATATCCTGGGCTGGCGCACGGGGCGAACGCCTCTCTGGCGATATGTGTCAGAGGGGGGTGTCACAGAGCATGGTATCAGAGCACCAGGCTGGCTGTAGACTACCCTAGCATGGAAAGTCCACCCTTACTTTTGCCCGACAGTGACCTGATGGATTTAGCCCATCTCCGCCAAACCAGCATGGCTCGTGTCGGTCAATAGTATGGTGTAGTAGGACCTGTCCCAATATTCCCCAGCAAGACTAGTCGGTTTCTTCCATGAGAAGCAGTTGACCTTACCCAGTGAACTTGAGACCGCTGTCCTAGTGGCTTTATAACCCACCCTCGCCAGCTCTCCCTGGCAACACAACTCTTTTGAAGTAGAATCCCATAGAGGAACCTCGCATCCTTACCCCCACCAAAAATCTAGAACCCCAAGAAAATCCGATGGCGACCCTTAATGCCATCTTGGAAACCACTGCGAGGAGCATTCGAGCATTCGATTGCTTCTCTAGAGGGCCGTCAACCATATCCTTGGTAGCTCCGTTCACCCCGTGTACGTGGTGTTCCAGAGCTCACTCTCGTCGGCCGGAGATGAATTCCGGGCCGATGTGAGGATCAGCCCATGTCCCCGGGGCACGAATCAGCCCTACTTAATACAAGGTGGCCGCATGCCCACTCTGGGGCTAGCCATCCAGGTAGCAGCCTGGGAATTCCTCGTTCGTCTTTGGTTCTCCGAACCCCTGCTGGCTGAAACTCGAGAGTTCTACTAGCGTCCGGCCAGACCACAACCCCGTGGAGAGATGGTCCAAGCCGACGTCTCGAAGGAGCCTGACCCGGCACTAATCAACCAAGTTGCTTACGCCATCGCAATGACGAACCTCAACAACTTCTTGATGGAGGAGCTCGTGACTACAAGGAGGAACCTCAGCCGTGCCCACCTACATCAATATCTTGGGGAAAGCACACCTACTCCCTCTAGGCAAGCTCGGCGTAGCAGACTTCCAGATCCCGGCCCATCCCAACGAGTCCCGGAGCAGGTTCCGATCCTCGAAGGTGTTCCTGTATCCTCCGACCTTGCGGAAGAAGGAGACGTGGACACCACTCTCCGGCTCGGCCGCACTCCACCATCTGTGAAGGGCCGTCAAGCGGAGTAAGATCTGTTTAGTTTAGCATGAGTGGCACTCGTAAGTAGTTAGATGAGAGTTTGTGAGTGCGTTTGTGGTTCCTATGCTTGCTTGTACGTGTGTTTGTGTTGTGTCTAGTGTTTAGTAGCCGTTGCGTGCTTGTTATCTGGTATGATTGAAATGAGTGTGCCACGCTGCTTCAAGTTTTGGGGCCATAAAATGCAGCATTACTTTCTAAAATGATATTTTCCCCGAGTAGCAAGTTCTACTATCTGTGTGATAGTGCCTCTGCTATTCTCTCTGCTGCAAGAACAGATCTGTGACAGCTCAGGGGAAATCTCAATAATGCAAATCTGGATCTAAATCAGCAGTGAAGGCAAGTTTGATACATCAACTGAGTTCAGTACATGAGGAAAATTTCAGGAACAGAGGATACAAGTTCTACTCCAACATACAACACTACCACTACTTCAGTACGGATACAAAAGAGCACCCCAGAAAAATCCTACTCCTTCTCGTGCTCAGTGGCCCCACCTAAAGATGAGCCAGGCTCACCCATAGCCGTGTCGCGAGCTGCGACGACGGCAGACAGCTCGAGCTCCCAGCTCGTCCCCCACCAGAGGAGCAGCCGCAGCAGCCACTGGGGACGTCCGCCAATCTCTCACAGGAGCCACAAGAAACTCGTCCACCGCCGCCGCAGCACCCCCGACAACGCCGTACCACCAATCGTGCAGGTGACAGGCTGACCAGACCGCCCCCGTGAGCAGAATCACCAACAGCCCCCCGATGGTCAACCCGAGCCACAACACACAGAACAGGTGCTCGAGGAAGCCAGCTCGCTCTGGACCGTAAGTGAAATCACAAAGAAACTGAGAGAAGAAGCTCATGCTTGCAATACGAAGAGGATCGCAGGGGCCGCAATTTATAGCCGCGAAGCTCGGATGCCGCGCACAGCTCAGCCTCGCGCGGGAAGAGGGAGGAATCCCGCGCAATGCTCGGCCAAATTGGCGCGAAATCGACGAGGCACCCAAAGCCGTGATGGCCGCCGCGTCGATGGACAGCATGCGCAGCAGTGCCGCAATGGAGTGCTTCGCGCACTCGGAGCCAGCCAGGTACGGGTGGAGATGCAGCGAGGAAGAAGAAGATAGAAAGGAAGAAATAGACTAGCAGGTGGACCCGGTCCCACATGACAGCAAGCCAGAAATAACCCTTTGTGTGCTTCTATCCTTTCCTCAGGAGATCAGTCCCTCGTCTCTCTAGTGTTTCATAGGGAAATTTTTTGCCAAAGTGATTTTTGGGATGGCCCTACCCCGTAGTGTCTGTAAGTCAATTATTGGCGAAACAGATGCTTTATTTTGAAAAGAAACCCTGTTTTCTTTTTTCCAAACCTGTGTGTACTTGAAAAGGTATATACAACTTTTCAAAAAAAAAAATCTAGACAAGGGGCATGTTTAGCATATCCCTAGCGTTTTGTTTTGCAAACTAGGGTAATGATTTGGCCAAGTTAAATCTAGGTTATCGAGTGATGATCTGTGTGTAGGTTTTGTTTGAGCTTGTCATGCTTGTGTTTGGTTGAACAAAAAACCTTAGATTTAATTTTCTTTATACAACCATAGTAGAAGATCCTATGTTGAGTGATTGTGTGAGCCCCTGCCATGCCATCCTTAGAATGCATTGAGTGGGATAAAAGTGCCCTGCCTTAATAATGTTTGTTTTAGGAAAATATCTTGCTGAGTGTTAATCTTTTTGAATGATAAACTCTAATACTTTGTGGAAAAAGTTTTAAGGCATTTTAAATTTAGGGGTAGATTAAACCATACAAGAAATATCTTGTATAACCCCAGGAATCTCTACTAGTCTCCGAATCTCGGGACGAGATTCTTTTTAAGGGGGGAAGGTTTGTAACACCCCAAAATCCATCCCTAATTTTAGTGGTGTTTTCCCCACACCTGAAAAACTTTTTCTACTTTCAAAATGTTTTCTTTGAACCAGATGGTCTGTGATTTGACTCTGGTTTCGCTCTCTTAGAATTTTTCCCAACAATCCTTGATCTTTGTCGGCCTCCGCCATAATTTCATGCCATTGTCGTGACGGTCAAACACTCGTTCCATTTGGAGATTCCAAAACCCCTCTCGGCTATCCCACCAAAAGCCACCACCACAATTGTACCTGGAAATAAATTCCACCAAGCTACCATATGGTTCCCTCATACATATACCTCACTCCCATGGAAAAACATTTCATAGTCCCATACAATAATTCCAAGTTTATTCTTATTCCCTACTATGCCATTTTCAATCCCGAAATTATCTAGACACCTTCCACTCATCCAAAAATTCTGAAATTTTTGGTGAGGTGCATGAATTGACCTCCTGAGCATTTCACTCCATTGGACCAACCTCATTTGAGCAATATTTGAGGTACTTCCTTTGTAATGCCCTTTTTATGCCTAATTGCAGTTTCCAAAGCAACCCCTAGATACAAAAATCATTTGGCATTGCCATTTTGCCAAGTTGACAAGATCCCATACACAACCTCATATCCACAATATCAGGCCAATATCATTTGAGTAAGAGCACTTGGCATACCCATGCCATTAGGGCTCTTTTGGACACCAATTTATTTGACCAACTTCCATGTGTCCAATTGGTCTCAAACTCCTCATACCTACTACATACACCTATCCTAACCTTCTGTGAATTTTGGGGATTTTTCTGAGGTGTGTAAAGCCTTGGTCATTTCATCGAAGACCTTCGGCCATTTTCGAAACCCAAAAATGGTTGCACATGAGACCCTCTCCAATTTGGCTGAAACTTAACCACATTGCTCATATGCCAGCACAACATCACCAGTAAAAATCCCAGTTCCATTGGAATAGTGGAAGTCCAGTTTCTTTCCATCGAACACCTTGAGTGCATTTAAATTTTTCAAAACTTTGCTTTGGCTTTTTGTCACAATTTTGGGTTTGGCCTTATAGGTCTTGTTTGTAGCAGTAGTGCAACCCAGTGGTGAAGCCTTTTCCTTTTTGGTGCCCCAGATCACCGGGAACGCGATGATGCCGCTCGTGGCGCACTCCGAACGCCAGAGCGCGCATGTCGGCGTCCTGCGCGTTCCTATTCGTCCGGTTCCTCTTGCTGTTCCCGTGTTCCAGCTCAACCCAGCCGCGACCCAGCCCTCTCCTGCTCCCCTGGCTCGAACTAGCGTCGACCCTATCCCCTCCATTAAACCCTTGGAGCAAGGTTGGTGCACCGGTGGCCGTCATCCATCAATGGCCGACCGGCCACCACCTAACTCTCCCTCCCCTCTGGCCTATATAAGGCCACCTCCGAGCCGCCCCGAGCGAACCCTAGCCACTCCTCCTCATTCCCTCTCCCCCCAGGTCTCTCTGTCTCGAGCTGATCGAGGAAAACGTGCTCACCGGAGCTCTGCAACGCTCCGATGGCCGAAGCACGCGAGCAACCCAGCACCTTCCCCCTGGCCCTAGCCCTCCCCTGGCCATGGACGTCCGCCTCCGCCTCACCTCCGCCGTCACCCGGCTGCCCCTTGGGCCCAGCGGCCGGCGACATCCACCGTATGGTCGTCGACCACGTCGGGTTCACGGTGCCGTGCTTGGGAGACGTCCCCGCCGCCGTCTCCGCCTCCCCTAGCCGCGGTCCACCGCCACCACTCCATCCCCCCCCTCCCGCTGCCAGCGTCCTCCCCGGGCCGCCCGTCGCCGGCGTCGTCTTCATCGCGTCGGCCGTCCTGCGTCGGTCGCGACCCGCGCGTGGGAGACGACCAGCAGCCGCCAGCGTGGCGCCAGCGTGGCTCCCTGGAGTCGCCGACATGTGGGCCCCGGCCTGGCCCAACCGCCACGCTGGATAAGTGGAGGCGCCCTCCCGCGTGTCTCCACTTCCCTACACTTAAGGCGTGTTTTCGGTGAAATACGCCACCGGCCCGGCCTAGTTCGGAATCAGTCCTTTCTGTTTTTTTCTCTCGAAGTAAGCACCAAATAGCTATCCGTCACCGATCCATATCTGTTGATCCGTAGCTCCGTTTGAGGTGATTCAAATTTGTAAATTTTTAGTTTCTAAAGCTCTATCCAGTGGTATAGGTTTTGTATTTTTGTAAAATGTTTGTATGCTCAGCACCCGCGTATGCATGTATAGGTATTCCGCGGTACCGGCGAATCGAGACCCTAGCCCGCGACGTGTCCGTGACCTCCAAGACAAATGGCGTCGATCGTCGAAGGCAAGCTAACCACTTGCTATGAATACTCAAGCGATGTTTGTTTCTTTGCACATTTCCATGTCATTGGTGTATTTGATTGCTAATCCCCTGTGAACTGTGCGTCACGAGATATCGTGGCTTTGCTTTCATTTCATTTTTTTCTTTACTCAACCTGAGGCTGGCACCGGCCGGAGGCATCTCCGCCACAGTCGCCCGGTTGAATGTATTGTTTTATTTTCTTTTATCAACCTGAGGCTGGCACCGGCCGGAGGCATCTCCGCCACAGTCGCCCGGTTGAATGTATTGTTTTATTTTCTTTTATCAACCTGAGGCTGGCACCGGCCGGAGGCATCTCCACCACAGTCGCCCGGTTGAATGTATTGTTTTATTTTCTTTTATCAACCTGAGGCTGGCACCGGCCGGAGGCATCTCCGCCACAGTCGCCCGGTTGAATGTATTGTTTTATTTTCTTTTATCAACCTGAGGCTGGCACCGGCCGGAGGCATCTCCGCCACAGTCGCCCGGTTGACTGTATTGTTTTATTTTCTTTTATCAACCTGAGGCTGGCACCGGCCGGAGGCATCTCCGCCACAGTCGCCCAGTTGACTGTATTGTTTTATTTTCTTTTATCAACCTGAGGCTGGCACCGGTCGGAGGCATCTCCGCCACAGTCGCCCGGTTGACTGTATTGTTTTATTTTTCTTTTACCAACCTGAGTCTGGCACCGGCCGGAGGCATCTCCGCCACAGTCGCCCGGTTGATGCAAACTATCTATTGCTTGAAATATTGTGTTGCTAATGCTTTGTTGTTTGATGATATATTACTATGTTATTGTGTTGTGTGGACTAATCCTTTGTTGCTTGGACTTGTGAATGATGAAACTTGATTTAATGAAACACCCTCTCCAAACAACGATAAGGTCTATTCATAGTGCCACTAATCTGAACCCTTGAACGCGATACCACCGTTGTCCCATGGAAACCGTGACCTAGTAGGTTGTTAAGCCCCTTTTGTGCCATCCGTTGGGCGCAGTCGTTCGGTTGTGCTGTCCGAGGGGAGTGGTTGACAGGCACGTGTTCGACTGCGATAGGGAGTTCGGAGCTAGGCATACCCGGTAGCGCCGGGGGATGTGCCGGATTTACTTGCCTGTTGTACCATGCGTATAGGGTGGTGCAGGAGAGTGTCTTAGAAATTGGACCGTCACGAGAATGTATTTTGCTTGGTACGACTTTGGGCGTGAGAAACCTGGAGCGTCGGCTGAGTAGGGTGCATTCTGATAGGTAATAAAGCAAACTCTCGAGAGACTCAACCTAGCCAGCTATCCTTGTTCCTGGTATATGGAACAACAGTTCAGTGTCAGTCACACTGTGTGTCTTTGTCGTGTCCGGAGGTTAAACTTAAGATCTGTTTGAAAGAATTGATGAACGACCTGACCTCACTTAATAAACAATAAGATGGTCCAGGGAATGTTGCTCGAGATAAGGAAATGTGATAAGGTTAGTGGGCCTAGCGGTGGTGACAAATGAGATTAGCCTTGTGAGGCTAGAGGCCAGTGAGCCTAACTGTGATGATATGATTTCTTGTGTTACTTGGCACCAACTGGTACACTCGTTTATACTCGTCACAGGTAAGCTCTTTGTGTGACCCCCGGTACACGATCCAACCCCACCTGGCTTGGACTCTGTACTGGTGGTACTCCCACTGTTTGCTTATACCATGTTTTATCATGATGCCAAGTTGTCATCCTTTTGGACTGTCGTGAGTAGACACTTGCCATGTTTAGATTATTATTGTTGCTAGCTACTTGTTGCCTGATTGTTTGACTGTTCATGTCTTGTGGTTATTTTCTTGCGAGTACGTCAATGTACTCAGACTGGCTTTTCATGTGGCCAGACGTTGAGAGGATTCAACTACTACTATACCAAGGAGATCGAGCAGGAGCGTGCTAGGATCAGTAGCCCAGCCAGATGCCTGTGGAATGGAGCCGCACCAAGCCGTTGCCATATCTTTATCTTCCACTGCCAGTTAAACTCTGTCCAGTCCCATATTTGGCCATGATAATTTTTCGTGCCTTGATGGCCATGTAAACCATTTGTAGCCCTTTGGGCTTGATTGTGTAATGATATTTCCGCTATGTTGCATTGTCATAACATGCGTCCGGATATCCTAGGCTGGCGCACGGGGCGACCGCCTCTCTGGCGATATGTGTCAGAGGGGGGTGCCACACCTTGGACACCTCAAGGGCTTGGGTGCCAACTGCCAACTTGGGAAAGGAAGAATAAAAAGATGAATATATTCTCCGCAAAATCTTAGAGGGAGAATGTTGATATTCATGATGAGGGATAGGATTTTCGATATCATCTAGAAGAGCAGCTCCTCCAAATATACTGCAAGCATGGACGCATAAATTAGATCCTGAAAAATGACGCAAATACTACATACTTTCATGCTACTGTAAATGGCAGAAGACGAAAGTGCTCCATCCTCAGCCTAACCTCGGATGTAGGGTGATTCATAAGAAACAGGTGATTCAGGATAATATCCATTTTTATATCAAGCTCCTCGACATAGGGGATCCCATGCTTACAATATCTGCATATATTTCAATTACGAGATATGACAACTATATGTCAAAATTGTGTTTGTTAATTCGAAACTAACTACGGACGTCTATACGATACGGGCTGAGAGATTTGTGGATCCAGAAAATGCTAAGTATATTTACAACCTTCAGCATTCCATTTATGGGCCAAAGTAAGCATCACGAAGATCTTCATTTCAATTAATTGGTCAACAGGCTTGGCTTCATCAATAATGGTGAAAATACTGAAAAATGACGCAAATACTGCATATTTTCATGCTACAACAAATGCCATCCTCAGCCTAACCTCGGATGCCACAACAAACAGGTGTGCTTCACGATCATATCTACAATTTTTATATCAAGCTCCTCAGCATAGGGGAGCCCATGTTTACAACCTCTACATATATTTCAGTTACGAGAGATATGACAACTAAATGTCAAAATTGTGTTTATTAATTGGAAGCTAATGATAAATATGATATAGACTGAGAGATTTGTCAGTCCAAAAAATGATAAATATATTTACAATCTTCAGCATTCCATTTATGGGCCAAAGTAAGCATCACGGAGATCTTCATTTCAATGAAGTTGTCAACATGCTTGGCAAATAACGGTGAAAATACTTGTGCATAGAAGAAAATTAGTCGGAGCACCATAACATATATAATACTAAACCGTGAACGACATATTTTTGATTGAGAATGTGTAGATTTTCTTAACACAATTAAGGATTCCGTGAAAAATAGTTTTTCGATGAAACTTTTAGGTGAGGCAACATACATATTGGAAATTAAGATTTATAAATTGGGAATTAAGATTTATAAATCTCTATAAGTCTTGCTGCTATGCTTGATGCGACAAAGGGGGCATGCTATACAAGGGGTGTGATTCCACACCTTATATGCGGAGGGGCGTCTTATTTATCGTACGTAGATGTCGGTACTATGGGAACCAGGGTCCCCTGTCCTAGCTGTAAGCGGCCCGTCCGTTTCATACCATCAGCAGGATCTAGCACGCGCCTCGTGAGGGACCCCGCTCCCTCGCGGATCAAGACCTAGGGACCATGCCAAGCTCGCCTCGCGAGGCGTCCGAATGAAGGCCTTCCATTTGTGGCTGCCCCGTGGAGGGAGGAGATGAAGCCAAAATTGCGCAGCAGAGCTACGCCAGAGCAGTCTACCCATTTCGGTTATTAAAGTCTGGGACGAGGCAAGACCGGACCAAGGACGAGAGGACCCTTCCCTGTTAGATGTTTAAAGCTCCCGTCGAGGGGCCCGTCTAGAGGACGACGTCAGCAAGCCATGCACCCTCCTGAAAGTTCATGGTTGCCCCCATGTGTGGTTTTGGTAATTAATGACAATCTCTATGGACTAATGTTTGTATTAAGCTACTTGTAGGTGTGTCCATTTGTTGTGCTTGATCTCCATTTGTTGGAATCAAGGCTAAGGGAAGAAGATTATTTGTTGATCAAGGCTAAGTGCGAGTTGATCAACACTCAAGTCCAAGTGAAGATATGCCGAAGAGTGCCTCTCCCATATTGGTATGGGGGAGCAACATGTGAGTCTTCACCATGCGAAGCGCAATCAAGAAAGGTGGTTCGTCTTGAGGAGATGAAGATTGTCTTCATCGACCTCAAGTGGATTATGCTTAAGGCAAAGCTATGATCTTGATAGGCTTTCCATTTTACCGGTCTCATGATGTTAGTTGAGAGACCGGGTTATAGGATAGATAGCCGTACTATCAAGAGGGGATCTCGACCGAGTATCTTGATCGTATCGTCGTAGAGAGCACAAACTTTTGCATCCTTGCAACCATCTTTATTGGTTCTTATTTGGCTCTTATCGTGGTGTGGTCTTGGTGCTTTTCGTGCTTGTCATGACAAGGCCAAGTTCACCGAAAACGGTTTTCATATGCGTCTCCTATTGCGTTTTCGGTATTAGAGATTTTGCCGGTTCATCCATGTGGAAGGTTTCTCTCTTCCATTTCTTTACAAAATCTCCATTGCTTGTTTGCTACATTTCCAAGGGTAGCATTTGTTGTCCTCTTTCCAACAAAATTGGTTTCACGTCATTTGGACTTCATTTGCAAAAGATATTGCATTTCCGATTTGCAAATGAGAGGTTTTACCTTTCCCCTTTTATTTTTATAATATATTGTTGGGCGTCGAAGCGGCTGGGAAGGAGAGTAGCAGCTCGCGCCCACCGCCGGGCGACGGCGTGATGGAAAATGCCTCGCGAGGCAGTTGCTTCTGCTCCAAGTCGAAGTACTCAAGCACGTCGTACATCGACGAGGAGTCCGCCGCCGACCTCGCCGTCTCCCCGACGGAAGTCACAGGGTCTACGACGGCTTCCCGTGACGGCTCGGAGCTTGAGAAGGAGCCGCCAACGCAGCCCCTAACGACCGCCTCGAGACCCTAGTCGCTGGCGAAGCCATGCATCTGGCCGGTGGAGACAGATTCAGGTGAGCGTGTGTGAAGATGGATCATCGACCATGTACGGGCGTACGGCGTGATTGACTTTGGTATAGGACTGTGGCTCAAGTTTATATAGCTCGCTCGCTCGGCAGAAAGTCAAACGCCGCAAAGAGGAGTGTCGTCGGCGACTAATCTATCGGCTCATCACCGCCGCGGCTGGAACATGTACGTACATCCAGGTGCTTTAACTGACAGGTGTCCAGATGCAATGTCTCTCGAGTCTTGACCACCCAGCTCCAAATTTTAACCGAGAGCTAGATAGATAAAACTGGACGGGGGAATAAACCCTGGGATCAATGGATGATGCCTTGGACGTTGGAGTTGTTTAGGCCATCTCCAACGCGCCGACCCATTTCGTTCGAAACGGTCCGTTCCGCTCCGGATGGGTCGAAAGCAGAGCCCAACGCGCCGACGCAAACGGACAGACGTCCGTTTTTTTGTCCGTTTCGACCCGGGTTTGCGTCGGCGTGGACAGGAAATGGAGCGACGCGGCGTCCGTTCACTTCCGTCCACACCTGGGCTCGGCCCCACTTCGCAGTGACAGGAACCGCCCCCCAGTCCTTCTTTTTTAACCACCCGTGCGGTCCCCGGCTGGAACCCCACTCCCATTTCCATTTCCGTCGCCGGCACAAACCCTAGCCAGCTGCTACAACCACAATGGGCTTCTTCGGACGCAAGACGAAGAACGACGCCGACGCCGGCTCCCCCCGCCACTCCGTTCCAGCTTGCACCGCCAGCGGCGCGTGAGGGACCGACCGTACCTCAACGACACCACCTGCCAGTGGTACTGGGACAACGCCATCCCTCTACCCTTGCCAGACGTCCATCTCGCCGACGGATGGCATCTGAATCCGGAAAGGATTCCGGTGCCGCCCGTCCCGACGAGCGGCCGAACGAGGGCGGAGGAGATCCAGCGTTGCCGGGCCCAGCTCCCGCCGAACCTCCGCGCCGACCCGGCATTCTCGGCGAACAGTCCCTTCTGGGACACTTGGTTCAAGGACGAGCACGACGTGCGGCGCTGGACGGCTTTCCTGTCCGTGCGACCACCGCCGCCACCACGCGGCTATGCTCCACCATCGCCTCCCCCACCAATGTGGGTGAAGGAGGAAGTGGAGGAGGAGGAGCAGCAGTGCGGCGAGCCCACCGAGGAGGAGGAGGAGGAGGAGATCCTCAAAAAGGTGATGGAGGACTCGCTGCGCACCCACGCCGAGGAGGAGGGCCGGCGGTGTCTAGGTCTGCACGACGTGCTGCTCCTGTCTACCGAGGAGGCCCACAATCCTCTGCCACCGCCACAGTGCTTCGAGACATTGGACCTCGATCTGCCGCCGGTTCCGCCTCTCCCTGACACTGGGCATGGACTTCCCCGTCGCCGCTGGAGCAGCCGCCGCAAGAGCAGCCACCTACTCCCCCGGCGAGAGTTCCACCGGCCCATCTTTGGGCCCCGTCGCCGTTCATTGACCTCTCCAACGAGGATGACGACGAGGAGTAGGCTGCCGGTAGCCAGGGCAGTAGCTAGGGCAGTAGCTAGTGTGGTTTTTATTTTATTTTTTTATAATTATGTGTAAATAGGCTGTTTGTGGCCCATCCCCCTATCTATTAATCGAAAACGGCCCTTTACAAGCCTGCTAATGAAAAAAAATGGGTCGGCCGCGTTGGGTGCACTACCCTCGGCCCGGACGCGGCGGGAGATTTCCTGTCCGTTTCGCGACCCAAACGGAGCAAAAACGGACCAAAAACAGGTCTGTTTGGGTCGGCGCGTTGGAGATGGCCTTAAGCAAGAATACCATCGTCGATCGTCACTGGCAGTTAACTAATCACGCATCTCCTCCGCACCGTTGGGAGTATTCTTTGCTATCGTTTCACTTTCAGTAATGTCAAACGAGAGAGAGGGAGAGATAGACAGGTCTAAGAACCGTACGCTACCAGCCGTACGCCCTTGTGGTCACCCTATCGGGAGTGTCGTGGACAATGTCCCCATTTCTGATTACACACTCCTTCCTCAAGATACTAGCCAAGCATCTCCCTGCAAATCAAATCCCTTCTTTTTTGAGTCAGGGTCGCTCTCCATTGTCACATTATATGTGGACTGCACTAGAGTTTTTCATCAGTTCGGACTTCTGGTTGAGTTGGCTAGTATATGAAGCTTTACATGGTATAGGGTCTCGAGTTCAAATAATGATTTGCGCAATTTATTAAAAAATTGCTGGTAGTCCTCCTTTGGGTCTAGGTTTAAGCCTCTTCAGCCATACCTCTGACGCGTCATCCCTGTCATGAAGCTTTACATATATTACTTGTTTCTCTGACATGCATGGCTACCTTGGTTTGGCTTCTCTTTTATCCCGGCTGGCTTGCCGTCGTGATTTGATTGATATGGGGCATCTCCAATCTTC
This sequence comes from Puccinellia tenuiflora, assembly GCA_012064385.1. Lineage (NCBI taxonomy): Eukaryota > Viridiplantae > Streptophyta > Magnoliopsida > Poales > Poaceae > Puccinellia > Puccinellia tenuiflora. Next base: position 93,729 of record QRDG01000249.1, on the reverse strand, counting down.
TGGGCTGCACGGACACCTCGAGGGCTTGGGTGCCAACTGCCAACTTGGGAAAAGAAGAATAAAAAGACGAATATATTCTCCAGGAAATCTAAGAGGAGGAATGTTGATATTGATGATGAGGGATATGATTTTCTTTATCATCTAGAAGAGAAGCTCCTCCAAATATACTGCATATGGAGGAGGATTACCGACGCTAGCATGGCCGCATAAATTGGATCCTGAAAAATGACGCAAATGCAAACGGTTGAAGACGGAAGTGCTCCATCCTCAGCCTAACCTCGGATGCAGGTGTGATTTATGAGAAACAGGAGATTTAGGATCATATATATCTACCATTTTTATATCAATCTTCTCGGCATAGGTAAGCCCATGCAAAATTGTGTTTCTTAATTGGAAGCTAACCGAGGACGTATATATAATACAGGCTGAGAGATTTGTCGATCCAGAAAATGCTAAATATATTTACAACCTTCAGTATTCCATTTATGGGCCAACGTAAGCATCACGAAGATCTTCATTTCAATGAAGTGGTCAACATGCTTGGCTTCATCAATAATGGTGAAAATACTTGTGCATACGAGAAAGTTAGTGGTAGCGCTATAACATATATAATACTATACCATGAACGACATATTTTTTATTGAGAACGCGTACATTTCTATAACACAATTAAGGATTCAGTGAAAAATAGTTTTTCGATGAAACTTTTAGGTGAGGCAACATACATATCGGGAATTAGGATTTATAAATTGGGAATTAAGTTTTATAAATCTCTATAAATCTTGCTGCTATATATGCTTGATGCGACAAAGGGGGCGTGTCATATTAGGGGGGTAATTCTGCACCTTATTTGCGGAGGGGGGGGGGGTGTGATTATGCACCTTATTTGCGGAGGGGCATCTCATTTGTAGTACATAGACGGTACGATCATTGTGATACAGCCATTATGACTTAGAGATAGCCAATCCAAAGTTTCTTCTCCTTTGTTTTGAGAACCATTCTGGGTTGCGCATCAACTTTCACGAGAGTGAGGTCATGAGTTTGGGGACCAGTGATTCAGAGCACCAAATGATTGCTAATATGCTCAAGTGATTCAGAGCACCAAATGATTGCTAATATGCTCAACTACAAACAGGGTTCTTTCCCCTTCGCTTACCTTGGTTGCCGGTTAGTGACAAAGCCGTCACAACAACAGATCGGGATGCTTTGTCTGGGAAGGCGGCACCCGTATCAATCCACCAACATGGAGATTGAAATAATAAATAGGAAAATAGGTAAATTACCATCCACATATGAAGCACCCTAGCTCAAATTTCTTCTTCTTCTTCTTCTTCTGGACGGGAGTAGTTTTGGTAAGATTATTGAAGGTTGGGTTTGGTCTTCCCTTTCTTCTTGGCGTATAAGTTTTATCGCACCATGTTGGCGCTATCAGGTTTTCCACCGATATATCTTGTCCCATATGTTTGTGAGTTATGGCGACGTTCGAGTTAGTTAGAACAACCCACGTCGACCAGGGGCGGCCTGAATAGCTTATTTGTGACGCGTCCATCAACGACTTCATTTTCTGAACAAAAAAGTAAATAAAGCACATAACTTAATTCGGCTCGATCATGAAACACGACACGACGAGCATGGAGGAGGAGGAGTGCGCGGAGACCTCTTCTATTCTTACTCACTAGTGGTGGAACACTCTTCCTTACAAGGAGGCACTGGCGGAGCTTCACGGGGGCGAACCTGGGCGGTCACCCCCCCAGCAAAAATGAAAATCTTTGAGTACCCCTTAATAGTAAGGCAGTGCCGTCCCATTTGCTTCTTCCTGGGAGCTTGTGTCTCTGAACTCTGAATAGATTCGACTGGCCGTGTGGGCGTGTGGCCATGGCTTGTCTCTTTGCGCCCGCGCTCAGGCACGCCGGCGCTGCGCACAACGAGCAGCACCGCAGCCTCTTGTCTAACTCCAAGTTCCCAACTCTCCGCAGTCCGCTGCAGTAGGCAGTAGCTATTCTCCATCTCCCTTGTGCCACCTGATTTCTCTTCTCCTACTGCAGTCCCAATTGTCTTTTAGTTCCGATTCATGCATCTTATAATTGGGGAAGGTTCTGTTTAGATTATATTTTGCACTAAATTAATATACACTACGGGAGAGCGAGACTTTGCCGTGTGCCAAATATCGGGCACACGGCAAAGAGATCTTTGCCGTGTGTGGCACACAGCAAAGAGCGATGCACGGTGAAATAGCCCAAAAAACACACGTCAACGGCGGGCACACGGTAAAGAAAATAAAATACACACGGTAAAGAACGACACACGGCAAAGAAAATTGACATGTGTATACACACTAGTAGAAAAAGGGGCATTGGTCCCGGTTCCAAAGGGCCTTTGGTCCCGGTTTTCTAACCGGGACTAAAGGGTCGGGACAAAGGGGGGGGGGGGGGGGGGGCTTCGTCCCGGTACCTTAAGAACCGGGACCAATGGGCCTCCACGTGGGCGGGGCGGGGGGGCTCCGGGCCGGAACCCTTTGGTCCCGGTTGGTATTACCAACCGGGACCGAGAGTTTCACTTTTTTTTTAAAACCGAATGCTTTTTTTGTTTTAACCGAATGCTTTTTTTTGTTTTAACCAAATGCTTTTTTTTTTGGGGGGGGGGGGGGGGGGGGGTTAAATCAATAGGTGCCGTGTCGCCGTGCCGTGCCGTGTTGTGCCGTGTCGTCGTGTCCGATGCCGTGTCGTGTCGTGTCGTGCCGTGTCAGTGGTACTACCATTAATATTTGATTCATATATACATACATAACGTTTCTCACACGTCGAGATCATGTTTCATATATACATACATAACGTCACACGCCGACATAATGTTTCTCACACGTCGAGATGATGTCAATTACATGTCCTCGGGCAAAACAAAATTTGTCGAGTAAAAAAATTCTCCATTTCTCTTCAGGACCGCGGAGTTAAAAAATCCCGCAATTTCCTCTTGAAGTGCTTTTAGGCGCTTCGATGGTATGAGCTGGTCCCGCATTCTCTCCATCTAGATCAATATGAATATGTGAGTTGTTTATAACTATATATATATGAATCATAATAAAATAATTTATGGATGGAAGTCAACACAATATGCATGGTAATAAAAAGTGAGAAGAGTGTATACATACATCACGCGTTCTTTGTTCTCTATTCCGCTCAGAGACAAAAGAGCGTATGTACTCGCAAACATAGAATCCACATAAATTTGTCCAGTTTCCTGCCTCAGACACCACTTTACAAAAAAATAGAATTTAATCAAATAATAGTGAAGCTTCATAATGGTATTGAAACTAGAATTAAAGAGTGCTTCATAATGGACCTATATATATAGTACTACTTACGTTGGTGTATAAAAATACAGCTCCGGTTTCCACTCCCCTGGAACGATCTTGATGAACCATTCCAAACACTGTCCCGCCAATAGAAAAATGATTAAAGAAGTTATTGATTAGTTGGTATCTGAAAATGAATGACAGAGGTCGATTATAGAGCGATAATGATTGAAATTACATCTGGAGCATATCTTGAATGCATTGGTACTTTTCCATTGGTTTCCTAGCGAGTCCTGACTTGAACGACTCCTTGGTGAACTCTAATGATTAGCAGAATCCAGTGGAAACTGCGCACGTTTATATGTCAATGACTCATCGGTTACACTAAAGATATGCAAAGCAAAATAGAATGGGTAGAAGGTAACACTCACTTGTTGACGTAAGGAAAAAGTATTTCTCCGCAAGTATTTTGGTTCACTAACCAATTGACCAAGCTATCCTCGATGGTCTTCCAATTGTATTTTATGGTCCCTTCATTAACATAATTTGGGTCAATGAACCCAGTGTCATAGATGCCCTTTTTTCTACATTCGAGAATCATCATTCTACAATACAAAAGAATATAGTGAGATAATTAAAGGCAATGAACGTGCAGAGCTGAAGACTTAATTAAATTGCAGAAATAAATCACTTACAAACAATAGGAACTGACGATGACTTTGTCGAGGGCATCTTGATTGAATAACTGAAATTTCCAAAACAGAATATAATAAGTCATCCGTGAAGTAATGTTTTCTTATAACTCACCCAGAAGCTTCATGCCGGCCGCTACAGCTTTCTCCTACCAGTGATGCAATCGACGCAATTGGTATGATAGAGAACTGATCTCTCAGGTCTGACCAGGGACTTCCCGGGTTTATATGTCCATGCATACTGATACTGTTGCTGTGGTTGTACGAGCTGGGCAACTGTTTTAGTTGAGATCACCTTCAGCGGGGATATCGACTTTTTTGCCTGTTCTCCGACCTGGGCCACTTGTTTCCCGCGTTTTGCAGCATAGAACTGCTACTTCTTTAGTCGATCTGTCGCCTCCTTGTCCTCCTTCATCTTCTGCTTCTTTAGGAGATAGGCAGCCTTCTTTTCCTCGGCCTCTTGACTAATTGTTCAGCATGACACGACATAGTCATCTGCCAATGGAGGTGACTTTGGCCGGGGATTCCTGAAATTTTTCAGAAATGTCTCAACTTTTTCTGATCCAGTTTCTCTCTAGGCGGGGCCGTTTCGGAGCTAACTGTTCTGTAATATGGGCAAGCACCGATTCCTCGAGCTCCTCTGGAGTCAAGTCGTAAGGTCTCTTTGGAAGAGGCTTTAGCAACTCGCGTTCCGCTCGAGATAACTTATCTGCACGCGTCGACGTGAAGGATAGTTTCCTGCTTTGACGAGAAGGTCTTTTCCCGGGGCGGAATCGAAGGACGGGACGTCGAGCGCGCATGGACTTGTGACGGATGGGGCATCGAGGGATGGATCTTCATGTGAGGAGGAATATCTTGGGGGGATGAATCTTTAGGTGGGGGAGATGGATCTTTAGGCGGGGGGGATGGATCCTTAGGTGGGGGGGATGGATCCTTAGGTGGGGGGATGGATCTTGCGGTGGGAGGGATGGATCTTGACGTGGGGGGGATGGATCATTAGGTGGGGGGGATGGATCTTGAGGTGGGGGTCTGCTGCTGGATCGAGGAGTCAAGTTCGGAAACACGATGTTTTCCTTTTTCCAGAGAGCGATACCCTTCTGACTTCTCCCAGGTCTTCTCGCC
>QRDG01000249.1:0-80929 GCA_012064385.1 Puccinellia tenuiflora | reverse complement strand
TAGCCCTAGCGTTTTGTTTTGCAACTAGGGTAATGATTTTGGCCAAACGTTTTTTAAATCTAGGTTATCGAGTGATGATCTGTGTGTAGGTTTTGTTTGAGCTTGTCATGCTTGTGTTTGGTTGAACAAAAAACTTAGATTTAATTTTCTTTATACAACCATAGTAGAAGATCCTATGTTGAGTGATTGTGTGAGCCCCTGCCATGCCATCCTTAGAATGCATTGAGTGGGATAAAAGTTCCCTGCCTTAATAATGTTTGTTTTAGGAAAATATCTTGCTGAGTGTTAATCTTTTTGAATGATAAACTCTAATACTTTGTGGAAAAAGTTTTAAGGCATTTTAAATTTATGGGTAGATTAAACCATACAAGAAATATCTTGTATAACCCCGGGAATCTCTACTAGTCTCCGAATCTCGGGACGAGATTCTTTTTAAGGGGGGAAGGTTGTAACACCCCAAAATCCATCCCTAATTTAGTGGTGTTTTCCACACACCTGAAAAACCTTTTTCTACTTTCAAAATGTTTTCTTTAACCAGATGGTCTGTGATTTGACTTGGTTTCGCTCTCTTAGAATTTTTCCCAACAATCCTTGATTTTTGTCGGCCTCCGCCATAATTTCATGCCATTGTCGTGACGGTCAAACACTCGTTCCATTTGGAGATTCCAAAACCCCTCTCGGCTATCCCACCAAAACCACCACCACAATTGTACCTGGAAATAAATTCCACCAAGCTACCATATGGTTCCCTCATACATATACCTTACTCCCATGGAAAAACATTTCATAGTCCCATACAATAATTCCAAGTTTATTCTTATTCCTTACTATGCCATTTTCAATCCCGAAATTATCTAGACACCTTCCACTCATCCAAAAATTCTGAAATTTTTGGTGAGGTGCATGAATTGACCTCCTGAGCATTTCACTCCATTGGACCAACCTCATTTGAGCAATATTTGAGGTACTTCCTTTTAATGCCCTTTTTATGCCTAATTGCAGTTTCCAAAGCAACCCCTAGCTACAAAAATCATTTGGCATTGCCATTTTGCCAAGTTGACAAGATCCCATACACAACCTCATATCCACAATATCGGCCAATATCATTTGAGTAAGAGCACTTGGCATACCCATGCCATTAGGGCTCTTTTGGACACCAATTTATTTGACCAACTTCCATGTGTCCAATTGGTCTAAACTCCTCATACATACTACATACACCTATCCTAACCTACTGTGAATTTTGGGGATTTTTCTGAGGTGTGTAAGCCTTGGTCATTTCATCGAACACCTTCGGCCATTTTCGAAACCCAAAAATGGTTGCACATGAGACCCTCTCCAATTTGGCTGAAACTTAACCACATTGCTCATATGCCAGCACAACATCACCAGTAAAAATCCCAGTTCCATTGGAATAGTGGAAGTCCAGTTTCTTTCCATCGAACACCTTGAGTGCATTTGAATTTTTCAAACTTTGCTTTGGCTTTTTGTCACAATTTTGGGTTTGGCCTTCTAGGTCTTGTTTGTAGAAGTAGTGCAACCCAGTGGTGAATCCTTTTCTTTTTGGTGCCCCAGATCACCGGGAACGCGATGATGCCGCTCGTGGCGCACTCCGAACGCCAGAGCGCGCATGTCGGCGTCCTGCGCGTTCCTATTCGTCCGGTTCCTCTTGTTGTTCCCGTGTTCCAGCTCAACCCAGCCGCGACCCAGCCCTCTCCTGCTCCCCTGGCTCGAACTAGCGTCGACCCTATCCCCTCCATTAAACCCTTGGAGAAAGGTTGGTGCACCGGTGGCCGGCCGACCGGCCACCACCTAACTCTCCCTCCCCTCTGGCCTATATAAGGCCACCTCCGAGCCGCCCTGAGCGAACCCTAGCCACTCCTCCTCATTCCCTCTCCCCCCAGGTCTCTCTGTCTCGAGCTGATCGAGGAAAACGTGCTCACCGGAGCTCTGCAACGCTCCGATGGCCGAAGCACGCGAGCAACCCAGCACCTTCCCCCTGGCCCTAGCCCTCCCCTGGCCATGGACGTCCGCCTCCGCCTCACCTCCGCCGTCACCCGGCTGCCCCTTGGGCCCAGCGGCCGGCGACATCCACCGTATGGCCGTCGACCACGTCGGGTTCGCGGTGTCGTGCTTGGGAGATGTCCCCGCCGCCGTCTCCGCCTCCCCTAGCCGCGGTCCACCGCCACCGCTCCATCCCCCCCGCTGCCAGCGTCCTCCCCGGGCCGCCCGTCGCCGGCGTCGTCTTCATCGCGTCGGCCGTCCCGCGTCGGTCGCGACCCGCGCGTGGGAGACGACCAGCAGCCTGCCCAGCGTGGCTCCCTAGAGTCGCCGACATGTGGGCCCCGGCCTGGCCCAGCCGCCACGCTGGATAAGTGGAGGCGCCCTCTCCGTGTCTCTTCCCTGCACTGAAGGTGTTTTCGGTGAAATAACCACCGGCCCGGCCCAGTTCGGAATCTGTCCGTTCTGTTTTTTTTTCTCGAAGTAAGCAGCAAATAGCTATCCGTCGCCGATTCATATCTTTTGATCCGTAGCTCCGTTTGAGGTGATTAAAATTTGTAAATTTTTAGTTTCAAAAGCTCTATCCAGTGGTATAGGTTTAGTATTTTTGTAAAATGTTTGTATGCTCAACACCCGTGTATGCATGTATAGGTATTCCCGGTACCGGCGAATCGAGACCCTAGCCCGCGACGTGTCCGTGACCTCCAAGACAAATGGCGTCTATCGTCGAAGGCAAGCTAACCACTTGCTATGAATACTCAGGCGATGTTTGTTTCTTTGCACATTTCCATGTCATAGGTGTATTTGATTGCTAATCCCCTGTGACTATGCGTCACGAGATATCGTGACTTTGCTTTCATTTCATTTTTTTCTTTACTCAACCTGAGGCTGGCACCGGCCGGAGGCATCTCCGCCACAGTCGCCCGGTTGAATGTATTGTTTTATTTTCTTTTATCAACCTGAGGCTGGCACCGGCCGGAGGCATCTCCGCCACAGTCGCCCGGTTGAATGTATTGTTTTATTTTCTTTTATCAACCTGAGGCTGGCACCGGCCGGAGGCATCTCCACCACAGTCGCCGGTTGAATGTATTGTTTTATTTTCTTTATCACCTGAGGCTGGCACCGGCCGGAGGCATCTCCGCCACAGTCGCCGGTTGAATGTATTGTTTTATTTTCTTTTATCAACCTGAGGCTGGCACCGGCCGGAGGCATCTCCGCCACAGTCGCCCGGTTGACTGTATTGTTTTATTTTCTTTTATCAACCTGAGGCTGGCACCGGCCGGAGGCATCTCCGCCACAGTCGCCCGTTGACTGTATTGTTTTATTTTCTTTTATCAACCTGAGGCTGGCACCGGTCCGGAGGCATCTCCGCCACAGTCGCCGGTTGACTGTATTGTTTTATTTTTCTTTTATCAACCTTAGTCTGGCACCGGCCGGAGGCATCTCCGCCACAGTCGCCCGGTTGATGCAAACTATCTATTGCTTGAAATATTGTGTTGCTAATGCTTTGTTGTTTGATGATATATTACTATGTTATTGTGTTGGACTAATCCTTTGTTGCTTGGACTTGTGAATGATGAAACTTGATTTAATGAAACACCCCTCCAAACAACGATAAGGTCTATTCATAGTGCCACTAATCTGAACCCTTGAACGCGATACCACCGTTGTCCCATGGAAACCGTGACCTAGTAGGTTGTTAAGCCCCTTTTGTGCCATCCGTTGGGCGCAGTCGTTCGGTTGTGCTGTCCGAGGGGAGTGGTTGACAGGCACGGGTTCGACTGCGATAGGGAGTCCGGAGCTAGGCATACCCGGTAGCGCCGGGGGATGTGCCGGATTTACTTGCCTGTTGTACCATGCGTATAGGGTGGTGCAGGAGAGTGTCTTAGAAATGGACCGTCACGAGAATGTATTTTGCTTGGTACGACTTTGGGCGTGAGAAACCTGGAGCGTCGGCTGAGTAGGGTGCATTCTGATAGGTAAAGCAAACTCTCGAGAGACTCAACCTAGCCAGCTAGCCTTGTTCCTGGTATATGGAACAACAGTTCAGTGTCAGTCACAGCGTGTGTCTTTCGTGTCCGGAGGTTAAACTTAAGATCTGTTTGAAAGAATTGATGAACGACCTGACCTCACTTAATAAACAATAAGATGGTGCAGGGAATGTTGCTCGAGATAAGGAAATGTGATAAGGTCAGTGGGCCTAGCGGTGGTGACAAATGAGATTAGCCTTGTGAGGCTAGAGGCCAGTGAGCCTAACTGTGATGATATTTGTTTGTTGTTACTTGGCACCAACTGTACACTCGTTTATACTCGTCACAGGTAAGCTCTTTGTGTGACCCCCGGTACACGATCCAACCCCCCTGGCTTGGACTCTGTACTGGTGGTACTCCCACTGTTTGCTTATACCATGTTTTATCATGATGCCAAGTTGTCATCCTTTTGGACTGTCGTGAGTAGACACTTGCCATGTTTAGATTATTATTGTTGCTAGCTACTTGTTGCCTGATTGTTTGACTGTTCATGTCTTGTGGTTATTTTCTTGCGAGTACGTCAATGTACTCAGACTGGCTTTTCATGTGGCCAGACGTTGAGAGGATTCAACTACTACTATACCAAGGAGATCGAGCAGGAGCGTGCTAGGATCAGTAGCCCAGCCAGATGCCTGTGGAATGGAGCCGCACCAAGCCGTTGCCATATCTTTATCTTCCACTGCCAGTTAAACTCTGTCCAGTCCCATATTTGGCCATGATAATTTTTCGTGCCTTGATGGCCATGTAAACCATTTGTAGCCCTTTGGGCTTGATTGTGTAATGATATTTCCGCTATGTTGCATTGTCATAACATGCGTCCGGATATCCTAGGCTGGCGCACGGGGCGACCGCCTCTCTGGCGATATGTGTCAGAGGGGGGTGCCACACCTTGGACACCTCAAGGGCTTGGGTGCCAACTGCCAACTTGGGAAAGGAAGAATAAAAAGATGAATATATTCTCCGCAAAATCTTAGAGGGAGAATGTTGATATGCATGATGAGGGATAGGATTTTCGATATCATCTAGAAGAGCATGCTCCTCCAAATATACTGCAAGCATGGACGCATAAATTAGATCCTGAAAAATGACGCAATACTACTACTTTCATGCTACTGTAAACGGTAGAAGACGAAAGTGCTCCATCCTCAGCCTAACCTCGGATGTAGGGTGATTCATAAGAAACAGGTGATTCAGGATAATATCTATTTTTATATCAAGCTCCTCGACATAGGGGATCCCATGCTTACAATCTCTGCATATATTTCAATTACGAGATATGACAACTATATGTCAAATTGTGTTTCTTAATTCGAAACTAACTACGGACGTCTATACGATACGGGCTGAGAGATTTGTGGATCCAGAAAATGCTAAGTATATTTACAACCTTCAGCATTCCATTTATGGGCCAAAGTAAGCATCACGAAGATCTTCATTTCAATTAATTGGTCAACAGGCTTGGCTTCATCAATAATGGTGAAAATACTGAAAAATGACGCAAATACTGCATATTTTCATGCTACAACAAATGCCATCCTCAGCCTAACCTCGGATGCCACAACAAACAGGTGTGCTTCACGATCATATCTACAATTTTTATATCAAGCTCCTCGGCATAGGGGAGCCCATGTTTACAACCTCTACATATATTTCAGTTACGAGAGATATGACAACTAAATGTCAAAATTGTGTTTATTAATTGGAAGCTAATGATAAATATGATATAGACTGAGAGATTTGTCAGTCCAAAAAATGATAAATATATTTACAATCTTCAGCATTCCATTTATGGGCCAAAGTAAGCATCACGGAGATCTTCATTTCAATGAAGTTGTCAACATGCTTGGCAAATAACGGTGAAAATACTTGTGCATAGAAGAAAATTAGTCAGAGCACCATAACATATATAATACTAAACCGTGAACGACATATTTTTGATTGAGAATGTGTAGATTTTCTTAACACAATTAAGGATTCCGTGAAAAATAGTTTTTCGATGAAACTTTTAGGTGAGGCAACATACATATTGGAAATTAAGATTTATAAATTGGGAATTAAGATTTATAAATCTCTATAAGTCTTGCTGCTATGCTTGATGCGACAAAGGGGGCATGCTATACAAGGGGTGTGATTCCACACCTTATATGCGGAGGGGCGTCTTATTTATCGTACGTAGATGTCGGTACTATGGGAAACCAGGGTCCCCTGTCCTAGCTGTCAGCGGCCCGTCCGTTTCATACCATCGGCAGGATCTAGCACGCGCCTCGTGAGGGACCCCCGCTCCCTCGCGGATCAAGACCTAGGGACCATGCCAAGCTCGCCTCGCGAGGCGTCCGAATGAAGGCCCCTCCGTGGCTGCCCCGTGGAGGGAGGAGATGAAGCCAAAATTACGCAGCAGAGCTACGCCAGAGCGGTCTACCCATTTCGGTTATTAAAGTCTGGGACGAGGCAAGACCGGACCAAGGACGAGAGGACCCTTCCCTGTTAGATGTTTAAAGCTCCCGTCGAGGGGCCCGTCTAGAGGACGACGTCAGCAAGCCATGCACCCTCCTGAAAGTTCATGGTTGCCCCCATGTGTGGTTTTGGTAATTAATGACAATCTCTATGGACTAATGTTTGTATTAAGCTACTTGTAGGTGTGTCCATTTGTTGTGCTTGATCTCCATTTGTTGGAATCAAGGCTAAGGGAAGAAGATTATTTGTTGATCAAGGCTAAGTGCGAGTTGATCAACACTCAAGTCCAAGTGAAGATATGCCGAAGAGTGCCTCTCCCATATTGGTATGGGGGAGCAACATGTGAGTCTTCACCATGCGAAGCGCAATCAAGAAAGGTGGTTCGTCTTGAGGAGATGAAGATTGTCTTCATCGACCTCAAGTGGATTATGCTTAAGGCAAAGCTATGATCTTGATAGGCTTTCCATTTTACCGGTCTCATGATGTTAGTTGAGAGACCGGGTTATAGGATAGATAGCCGTACTATCAAGAGGGGATCTCGACCGAGTATCTTGATCGTATCGTCGTAGAGAGCACAAACTTTTGCATCCTTGCAACCATCTTTATTGGTTCTTATTTGGCTCTTATCGTGGTGTGGTCTTGGTGCTTTTCGTGCTTGTCATGACAAGGCCAAGTTCACCGAAAACGGTTTTCATATGCGTCTCCTATTGCGTTTTCGGTATTAGAGATTTTGCCGGTTCATCCATGTGGAAGGTTTCTCTCTTCCATTTCTTTACAAAATCTCCATTGCTTGTTTGCTACATTTCCAAGGGTAGCATTTGTTGTCCTCTTTCCAACAAAATTGGTTTCACGTCATTTGGACTTCATTTGCAAAAGATATTGCATTTCCGATTTGCCAATGAGAGGTTTTACCTTTCCCCTTTTATTTTTATAATATATTGTTGGGCGTCGAAGCGGCTGGGAAGGAGAGTAGCAGCTCGCGCCCACCGCCGGGCGACGGCGTGATGGAAAATGCCTCGCGAGGCAGTTGCTTCTGCTCCAAGTCGAAGTACTCAAGCACGTCGTACATCGACGAGGAGTCCGCCGCCGACCTCGCCGTCTCCCCGACGGAAGTCACAGGGTCTACGACGGCTTCCCGTGACGGCTCGGAGCTTGAGAAGGAGCCGCCAACGCAGCCCCTAACGACCGCCTCGAGACCCTAGTCGCTGGCGAAGCCATGCATCTGGCCGGTGGAGACAGATTCAGGTGAGCGTGTGTGAAGATGGATCATCGACCATGTACGGGCGTACGGCGTGATTGACTTTGGTATAGGACTGTGGCTCAAGTTTATATAGCTCGCTCGCTCGGCAGAAAGTCAAACGCCGCAAAGAGGAGTGTCGTCGGCGACTAATCTATCGGCTCATCACCGCCGCGGCTGGAACATGTACGTACATCCAGGTGCTTTAACTGACAGGTGTCCAGATGCAATGTCTCTCGAGTCTTGACCACCCAGCTCCAAATTTAACCGAGAGCTAGATAGATAAAACTGGACGGGGGAATAAACCCTGGGATCAATGGATGATGCCTTGGACGTTGGAGTTGTTTAGGCCATCTCCAACGCGCCGACCCATTTCGTTCGAAACGGTCCGTTCCGCTCCGGATGGGTCGAAAGCAGAGCCCAACGCGCCGACGCAAACGGACAGACGTCCGTTTTTTTGTCCGTTTCGACCCGGGTTTGCGTCGGCGTGGACAGGAAATGGAGCGACGCGGCGTCCGTTCACTTCCGTCCACACCTGGGCTCGGCCCCACTTCGCAGTGACAGGAACCGCCCCCCAGTCCTTCTTTTTTAACCACCCGTGCGGTCCCCGGCTGGAACCCCACTCCCATTTCCATTTCCGTCCCCATCTGCTACCCTCGCCGCCGGCACAAACCCTAGCCAGCTGCTACAACCACAATGGGCTTCTTCGGACGCAAGACGAAGAACGACGCCGACGCCGGCTCCCCCCGCCACTCCGTTCCAGCTTGCACCGCCAGCGGCGCGTGAGGGACCGACCGTACCTCAACGACACCACCTGCCAGTGGTACTGGGACAACGCCATCCCTCTACCCTTGCCAGACGTCCATCTCGCCGACGGATGGCATCTGAATCCGGAAAGGATTCCGGTGCCGCCCGTCCCGACGAGCGGCCGAACGAGGGCGGAGGAGATCCAGCGTCGCCGGGCCCAGCTCCCGCCGAACCTCCATGCCGACCCGGCGTTCTCGGCGAACAATCTCTTCTGGGACACTTGGTTCAAGGACGAGCACGACGTGCGGCGCTGGACGGCTTTCCTGTCCGTGCGACCACCGCCGCCACCACGCGGCTATGCTCCACCATCGCCTCCCCCACCAATGTGGGTGAAGGAGGAAGTGGAGGAGGAGGAGCAGCAGTGCGGCGAGCCCACCGAGGAGGAGGAGGAGGAGGAGGAGGAGGAGATCCTCAAAAAGGTGATGGAGGACTCGCTGCGCACCCACGCCGAGGAGGAGGGCCGGCGGTGTCTAGGTCTGCACGACGTGCTGCTCCTGTCTACCGAGGAGGCCCACAATCCTCTGCCACCGCCACAGTGCTTCGAGACATTGGACCTCGATCTGCCGCCGGTTCCGCCTCTCCCTGACACTGGGCATGGACTTCCCCGTCGCCGCTGGAGCAGCCGCCGCAAGAGCAGCCACCTACTCCCCCGGCGAGAGTTCCACCGGCCCATCTTTGGGCCCCGTCGCCGTTCATTGACCTCTCCAACGAGGATGACGACGAGGAGTAGGCTGCCGGTAGCCAGGGCAGTAGCTAGGCCAGTAGCTAGGGCAGTAGCTAGTGTGGTTTTTATTTTATTTTTTTTATAATTATGTGTAAATAGGCTGTTTGTGGCCCATCCCCCTATCTATTAATCGAAAACGGCCCTTTACAAGCCTGCTAATGAAAAAAAATGGGTCGGCCGCGTTGGGTGCACTACCCTCGGCCCGGACGCGGCGGGAGATTTCCTGTCCGTTTCGCGACCCAAACGGAGCAAAAACGGACCAAAAACAGGTCTGTTTGGGTCGGCGCGTTGGAGATGGCCTTAAGCAAGAATACCATCGTCGATCGTCACTGGCAGTTAACTAATCACGCATCTCCTCCGCACCGTTGGGAGTATTCTTTGCTATCATTTCACTTTCAGTAATGTCAAACGAGAGAGAGGGAGAGATAGACAGGTCTAAGAACCGTACGCTACCAGCCGTACGCCCTTGTGGTCACCCTATCGGGAGTGTCGTGGACAATGTCCCCATTTCTGATTACACACTCCTTCCTCAAGATACTAGCCAAGCATCTCCCTGCAAATCAAATCCCTTCTTTTTTGAGTCAGGGTCGCTCTCCATTGTCACATTATATGTGGACTGCACTAGAGTTTTTCATCAGTTCGGACTTCTGGTTGAGTTGGCTAGTATATGAAGCTTTACATGGTATAGGGTCTCGAGTTCAAATAATGATTTGCGCAATTTATTAAAAAATTGCTGGTAGTCCTCCTTTGGGTCTAGGTTTAAGCCTCTTCAGCCATACCTCTGACGCGTCATCCCTGTCATGAAGCTTTACATATATTACTTGTTTCTCTGACATGCATGGCTACCTTGGTTTGGCTTCTCTTTTATCCCGGCTGGCTTGCCGTCGTGATTTGATTGATATGGGGCATCTCCAATCTTCTGGGCTGCACGGACACCTCGAGGGCTTGGGTGCCAACTGCCAACTTGGGAAAAGAAGAATAAAAAGACGAATATATTCTCCAGGAAATCTAAGAGGAGGAATGTTGATATTGATGATGAGGGATATGATTTTCTTTATCATCTAGAAGAGAAGATCCTCCAAATATACTGCATATGGAGGAGGATTACCGACGCTAGCATGGCCGCATAAATTGGATCCTGAAAAATGACGCAAATGCAAACTGTTGAAGACGGAAGTGCTCCATCCTCAGCCTAACCTCGGATGCAGGTGTGATTTATGAGAAACAGGAGATTTAGGATCATATATATCTACAATTTTTATATCAAGCTTCTCGGCATAGGGAAGCCCATGCAAAATTGTGTTTCATAATTGGAAGCTAACCGAGGAAGGACGTATATACGATACAGGCTGAGAGATCGCGATTTGTCGATCCAGAAAATGCTAAATATATTTACAACCTTCAGTATTCCATTTATGGGCCAACGTAAGCATCACGAAGATCTTCATTTCAATGAAGTGGTCAACATGCTTGGCTTCATCAATAATGGTGAAAATACTTGTGCATACGAGAAAGTTAGTGGTAGCGCTATAACATATATAATACTATACCATGAACGACATATTTTTTATTGAGAACGCGTACATTTCTATAACACAATTAAGGATTCAGTGAAAAATAGTTTTTCGATGAAACTTTTAGGTGAGGCAACATACATATCGGGAATTAGGATTTATAAATTGGGAATTAAGTTTTATAAATCTCTATAAATCTTGCTGCTATATATGCTTGATGCGACAAAGGGGGCGTGTCATATTAGGGGGGGGGGGGGGGGGGGGGTGATTCTGCACCTTATTTGCGGAGGGGGGGGGGTGTGATTCTGCACCTTATTTGCGGAGGGGCATCTCATTTGTAGTACATAGACGGTACGATCATTGTGATACAGCCATTATGACTTAGAGATAGCCAATCCAAAGTTTCTTCTCCTTTGTTTTGAGAACCATTCTGGGTTGCGCATCAACTTTCACGAGAGTGAGGTCATGAGTTTGGGGACCAGTGATTCAGAGCACCAAATGATTGCTAATATGCTCAAGTGATTCAGAGCACCAAATGATTGCTAATATGCTCAACTACAAATAGGGTTCTTTCCCTTCGCTTACCTTGGTTGCCGGTTAGTGACAAAGCCGTCACAACAACAGATCGGGATGCTTTGTCTGGGAAGGCGGCACCCGTATCAATCCACCAACATGGAGATTGAAATAATAAATAGGAAAATAGGTAAATTACCATCCACATATGAAGCACCCTAGCTCAAATTTCTTCTTCTTCTTCTTCTTCTGGACGGGAGTAGTTTTGGTAAGATTATTGAAGGTTGGGTTTGGTCTTCCCTTTCTTCTTGGCGTATAAGTTTTATCGCACCATGTTGGCGCTATCAGGTTTTCCACCGATATATCTTGTCCCATATGTTTGTGAGTTATGGCGACGTTCGAGTTAGTTAGAACAACCCACGTCGACCAGGGGCGGCCTGAATAGCTTATTTGTGACGCGTCCATCAACGACTTCATTTTCTGAACAAAAAAGTAAATAAAGCACATAACTTAATTCGGCTCGATCATGAAACACGACACGACGAGCATGGAGGAGGAGGAGTGCGCGGAGACCTCTTCTATTCTTACTCACTAGTGGTGGAACACTCTTCCTTACAAGGAGGCACTGGCGGAGCTTCACGGGGGCGAACCTGGGCGGTCACCCCCCCAGCAAAAATGAAAATCTTTGAGTACCCCTTAATAGTAAGGCAGTGCCGTCCCATTTGCTTCTTCCTGGGAGCTTGTGTCTCTGAACTCTGAATAGATTCGACTGGCCGTGTGGGCGTGTGGCCATGGCTTGTCTCTTTGCGCCCGCGCTCAGGCACGCCGGCGCTGCGCACAACGAGCAGCACCGCAGCCTCTTGTCTAACTCCAAGTTCCCAACTCTCCGCAGTCCGCTGCAGTAGGCAGTAGCTATTCTCCATCTCCCTTGTGCCACCTGATTTCTCTTCTCCTACTGCAGTCCCAATTGTCTTTTAGTTCCGATTCATGCATCTTATAATTGGGGAAGGTTCTGTTTAGATTATATTTTGCACTAAATTAATATACACTACGGGAGAGCGAGACTTTGCCGTGTGCCAAATATCGGGCACACGGCAAAGAGATCTTTGCCGTGTGTGGCACACAGCAAAGAGCGATGCACGGTGAAATAGCCCAAAAAAAACACACGGCAACGTCGGGCACACGGTAAAGAAAATAAAATACACACGGTAAAGAACGACACACGGCAAAGAAAATTGACATGTGTCTACACACTAGTAGAAAAAGGGGCATTGGTCCCGGTTCCAAAGGGCCTTTGGTCCCGGTTTTCTAACCGGGACTAAAGGGTCGGGACAAAGGGGGGGGGGGGGGGGGCTTTCGTCCCGGTACCTTAAGAACCGGGACCAATGGGCCTCCACGTGGGCGGGGCGGGGGGGCTCCGGGCCGGAACCCTTTGGTCCCGGTTGGTATTACCAACCGGGACCGAGAGTTTCACTTTTTTTTAAACCGAATGCTTTTTTTGTTTTAACGAATGCTTTTTTTTGTTTTAACCAAATGCTTTCTTTTTGGGGGGGGGGGGGGGGGGTTAAATCAATAGGTGCCGTGTCGCCGTGCCGTGCCGTGTTGTGCCGTGTCGTCGTGTCCGATGCCGTGTCGTGTCGTGTCGTGCCGTGTCAGTGGTACTACCATTAATATTTGATTCATATATACATACATAACGTTTCTCACACGTCGAGATCATGTTTCATATATACATACATAACGTCACACGCCGACATAATGTTTCTCACACGTCGAGATGATGTCAATTACATGTCCTCGGGCAAAACAAAATTTGTCGAGTGAAAAAATTCTCCATCTCTCTTCAGGACCGCGGAGTTAAAAAATCCCGCAATTTCCTCTTGAAGTGCTTTTAGGCGCTTCGATGGTATGAGCTGGTCCCGCATTCTCTCCATCTAGATCAATATGAATATGTGAGTTGTTTATAACTATATATATATGAAATCATAATAAAATAATTTATGGATGGAAGTCAACACAATATGCATGGTAATAAAAAGTGAGAAGAGTGTATACATACATCACGCGTTCTTTGTTCTCTATTCCGCTCAGAGACAAAAGAGCGTATGTACTCGCAAACATAGAATCCACATAAATTTGTCCCAGTTTCCTGCCTCAGACACCACTTTACAAAAAAATAGAATTTAATCAAATAATAGTGAAGCTTCATAATGGTATTGAAACTAGAATTAAAGAGTTGCTTCATAATGGACCTATATATATAGTACTACTTACGTTGGTGGTATAAAAATACAGCTCCGGTTTCCACTCCCCTGGAACGATCTTGATGAACCATTTCCAAACACTGTCCCGCCAATAGAAAAATGATTAAAGAAGTTATTGATTAGTTGGTATCTGAAAATGAATGACAGAGGTCGATATAGAGCGATAATGATTGAAATTACATCTGGAGCATATCTTGAATGCATTGGTACTTTTCCATTGGTTTCCTTAGCGAGTCCATGACTTGAACGACTCCTTGGTCGAACTCTAATGATTAGCAGAATCCAGTGGAAACTGCGCACGTTTATATGTCAATGACTCATCGGTTACACTAAAGATATGCAAAGCAAAATAGAATGGGTAGAAGGTAACACTCACTTGTTGACGTAAGGAAAAAGTATTTCTCCGCAAGTATTTTGGTTCACTAACCAATTGACCAAGCTATCCTCGGTGGTCTTCCAATTGTATTTTATGGTCCCTTCATTAACATAATTTGGGTCAATGAACCCAGTGTCATAGATGCCCTTTTTTCTGCATTCGAGAATCATCATTCTACAATACAAAAGAATATAGTGAGATAATTAAAGGCAATGAACGTGCAGAGCTGAAGACTTAATTAAATTGCAGAAATAAATCACTTACAAACAATAGGAACTGACGATGACTTTGTCGAGGGCATCTTGATTGAATAACTGAAATATTTCCAAAAACAGAATATATAATAAGTCATCCGTGAAGTAATGCTTTTTCTTATAACTCACCCAGAAGCTTCATGCCCGGCCGCTACAGCTTTCTCCTACCAGTGATGCAATCGACGCAATTGGTATGATAGAGAACTGATCTCCTCAGGTCTGACCAGGGACTTCCCGGGTTTATATGTCCATGCATACTGATACTGTTGCTGTGGTTGTACGAGCTGGGCAACTGTTTTAGTTGAGATCACCTTCAGCGGGGATATCGACTTTTTTGCCTGTTCTCCGAGCTGGGCCACTTGTTTCCCGCGTTTTGCAGCATAGAACTGCTCCTTCTTTAGTCGATCTGTCGCCTCCTTGTCCTCCTTCATCTTCTGCTTCTTTAGGAGATAGGCAGCCTTCTTTTCCTCGGCCTCTTGACTAATTGTCTTCAGCATGACACGATCATAGTCATCTGCCAATGGAGGTGACTTTGGCCGGGGATTCCTGAAATTTTTCAGAAATGTCTCAACTTTTTCTGGATCCAGTTTCTCTCTAGGCGGGGGCCGTTTCGGAGCTAACTGTTCTGTAATATGGGCAAGCACCGATTCCTCGAGCTCCTCTGGAGTCAAGTCGTAAGGTCTCTTTGGAAGAGGCTTTAGCAACTCGCGTTCCGCTCGAGATAACTTATCTGCACGCGTCGACGTGAAGGATAGTTTCCGCTTTGACGAGAAGGTCTTTTCCCGGGGCGGAATCGAAGGACGGGACGTCGCGCGCGATGGACTTGTGACGGATGGGGCATCGAGGGATGGATCTTCATGTGAGGAGGATATATCTTGGGGGGGATGAATCTTTAGGTGGGGGAGATGGATCTTTAGGCGGGGGGGATGGATCCTTAGGTGGGGGGGATGGATCCTTAGGTGGGGGGATGGATCTTGCGGTGGGAGGGATGGATCTTGACGTGGGGGGGATGGATCATTAGGTGGGGGGGAGGGGCTGGATCTTGAGGTGGGGGTCTGCTGCTGGATCGAGGAGTCAAGTTCGGAAACACGATGTTTTCCTTTTTCCAGAGAGCGATACCCTTCTTGACTTCTCCCAGTGTCTTCTCGCCGTCACCTCCGGGAATGTCAAGTTCCAGATTAGCATATAATGCACAACTTGATCCACCCCGACACGAGCATAGCCCTGTGGAATCCCTTCGAGATGGTAGCTTGCTCCAGCTGGATTAGGTAAAGCATAGCCGACCGCCACCTTGAAAGACATGTTCTTCATTGACATGTGTAGCTCACAGTCTGTCTTCTCCGTGATATCATTCACGGGGTAGTGAGCCGCCGGTTGAAATTGAGAATTTTCTACATGCGTGGAACCCACGCTGCTTTTCCGCTGATCAGATGGGGCGGCTTCTACCTGCAGCTGAGATTCATTTTGCTTACTAATTGAGTCGAGTCGCTCCTGCTGCTCATGCACCTTGCGTTCCAGTGCTGATAACCGGTCAGACTCCTGCTTCTTTCTTCTCTGACGGCTTCTATAAGTATCAGCGTCTTCCGGAAAACCTTGCTTCAAGGTGACACAGCCTCCATAGCCTCGTAATCGTCCAACGTGTTCAGGATTCCCGAGTGCTAGTGTCAGCTCGTCATTCTCTCTGTCAGGGACGTACTCTCCCCTGCGAACTTTATCTATTGCGTCCTCAAGTTGTTTGGTTATATACTCAATTTTTTCCTTCCATTTTCCCTGAGCAATAATCTTTCCTGTCTGTGGGTCCAACCCTGCCCCATGCAAGAACAACCAAAACTTGGACCTCGGGGGCCACTCCGCTGTCTGTGGAATGATCCCGTTATCAAGCAGTCGTGCTTCAAAGGCTTCCCACTTAGGCACGGCAGCCCTGTAGCCACCTGCCCCCAAACGGTGGTGATATTCCTTCTTCGCAGCATTTAACTTATTTTGAACCGATCGGGCCAGAGCGCCCTCCGATTTCTTGCTCACAATGGGCCACTGCTGTTGTATCTTCACTAGTGCTCCAGTGAAATCTGGATCCGTCTCCCTGGCCTTTTTATAAGCTTTCCATAAGTTTTTCTTCCAGGTCCGGAATTGTTCGGCCATCTTACTAAGCGACCACACCTTCACTTTGTCCATCAGGGGAACCGGCAGATCTGACGATAGGCTGACCTTTGTTAAGAGCGTGTCTCAACACAATGTTTTTAGCCTCTCCTCGACATAAGTAGCTGGGTTGTTTACATCCTTCGGCTTAATCCACTCTTCAAGGTGGATCGGGACAATGTCCCATACAATAACCCCACATTGATTAATGTATTTGCGGCGGTTGTCGATGGGTTCCAAAGGTTCCCCACTAGCACTAACTTTGTCGATCACTATCCTACGACCCTCCTTCAACGGCTTCGTCGGGCCTCGTTTCGGCAATGCTGTAGATGAGGATGATCCGGAGGGCTAAAAGAAAAAAAATGGTTCATTAATAACAACAATATACAACTCAAATAATACATCTAGTGTGATCGATGTACAGAGGCTTAATATACCTCGCCAGAGTTTGTTAAGGGCACTTCCCCCTCTCCACCATTTTCTTCTTCCGGAACCCCCTCACCGGAATCGTTCAGAAATTGGGAGCCGTAATCTTCTGCGGTTACGGCATCTTCTTCACTGACAGGCGCGGCCGCACGTCCTGCTATAATTTGGAGCATTTGCATTTCGCACTCCTCGTCTCTGTCGACGACGTCCGGAAAATTTGGATCCATCTAGATACATCCGTGAATAAACAATCAACACATGTCGAGGGCTTAGATACAACAAATATAGAGAGAATATAACGCTATCCGACATGATTTTTATCCGTGAAAATTGCATCGGTATCAGGAAGGTTTGATCTGCAGGTATAAATAAGAATCTAAATTTTCATCCATCGTCGAAAAAATAACTAAAATAGATGGCATAATTTAAATGGTCAACTAACACTAAATTTGCTTACCTAAATTTGCTAACACGAACTCTAACCTAAATTTCTAAACCCTAACCTAAATTTGCTAACACTAAACTCTAACCTAAATTTGCTAACACTAACACTAACCTAAATCTCTTTTTTTTGCACTAACAAAAAAATTTGCACTAACCTAAATTTCTACTAAGAATTTGCACTAACAAATTTATAGCAACTACAACTATAATAGATGGCATAATTTAAATGGTCAACTGACACTAAATTTGCTTACCTAAATTTGCTAACACGAACTCTAACCTAAATTTCTAAACCCTAACCTAAATTTGCTAACACTAAACTCTAACCTAAATTTGCTAACACTAACACTAACCTAAATCTCTTTTTTTTTTGCACTAACAAAAAAATTTGCACCTCGGGGCGACGGCGCGGCGGCACGGGAGCAGCACCTCGGGGCGACGGCGCGGCGGCACGGGAGCAGCACGGGCAGAGGCGCGGAGCAGCACCAGCATGACGGGGACGGGGAGGCCGGAGGCGGCGGAGCAGCCTGAGGCAGGGGAGGGGAGGGGCGCAACAGCACGGCGCGGCGCAGCAGCACGGCGGGGACGCAGACGCGGCCGGAGCAGCACCTCGCGGCGACAACGCGGCGGCACGGGAGCAACACGGGCGGAGGCGCGGAGCAGCACCAGCATGCGACGGGGACGGGGAGGCTGGAGGCGGCGGAGCAGCCCGAGGCAGGGGAGGGGAGGGCGCGCAGCAGCACGGCGGGGCGCAGCAGCACGTCGGGGACGGGGACGCGGCCGGAGCAGCACCTCGGGGCGACGGCGCGGCGGCACGGGAGCGTGGAGGCGGAGATCGAGGCACGAATTTGGGGAAGTTGTGAAATTTTCGGGGCGCAAACGAACCAAAACGACGCGGAAAGGACCTTTGGTCCCGGTTCCAGCCACGAACCGGGACCAAAGACCCTTTGGTCGCGGTTGGTAACACCAACCGGGACCAAAGGTCTGTCCGGACCTTTGGTCCCGGTTGGTGTTAAGAACCAGGACCAATGGTCTTTTTTTTGTTTCTTATTTCTAGTTTCTTTTTCTGTTTTCTTTTTTGTTTCTTTTATATACTTTATTTTCTTTTTTAAATATATGAATTTTTACATGCTTTTGGAATTGTTTTTTCTAGTTTATTCTAAAATGTTGCAATATTTAAAAATGTTCCAATATTTGAAATTCATTATCTTTTTATTATTTAAAAATTCATATATTTTTATAGTTTCATTTAATTATTTGAAAATCATATCTTTTAAAATGTTCCAATATCTATTGATTTAATTATCTACAAAATTGAAACAAAATGCATGTTTGA
This sequence comes from Puccinellia tenuiflora, assembly GCA_012064385.1. Lineage (NCBI taxonomy): Eukaryota > Viridiplantae > Streptophyta > Magnoliopsida > Poales > Poaceae > Puccinellia > Puccinellia tenuiflora. Next base: position 62,413 of record QRDG01000249.1, on the reverse strand, counting down.
TTGTTTTTCATATAATTTGAATTTATGACGAATTCATTTTTTTAATTATAGGTGAATTCATTTAATTACAAAATTTGGAATTTGAACTCCATTAAGTCATTAATTAAACTTATAAATTCAATATCTTTTCATCTGTTTATCAGAAAAATGCAATTAAAATATCAATATTCATTAATTAAACTTATATATTCATTGAAGTCCCAAGGAGGCGGGCCGTCCCCCTCGTACCTGGCGAGACCCAATATTTTGCATACATATGCATGAATATCACACACATCTCCGGAAGTTGATAGTTTAGGTCGCAAGTTTTCAAAAGTAAGTAGTAACCTAAACTACGATCACAAACAAGAGAACTGCAATGGCGATCACAGACTCTGAAACTAACTTCGACCGGTTCCTGAGCCACGGGGTGCTGAGCCGCCGGCGCTGCGCATCCAAAGAGAAGGAACCCTCACAGGGTCATAGCTCACGTGAGAAGGAACCCTCTAAAGAAACGACCACCTACTGTCATACTGCCTATCCAATAGATACATGTAGCGACGGACATGCTCGTCCTCCTCCTTGATACGGCGACGTACCACCTCCTCGGAGGCCGGCTCCCTCTGCACCGAGCGTGGCCCACGCGACTGCCACCACAGAAGATCCGGGTCGACGACGTCACCCGGATTCCTCACCAAGCTGCGCGTCCCGGAAGGTAGCACCTCCCAGTGCCAGCCCGGTGGAGCCCAGTCCCGCACATCGCCCCTCTGGTCCAACATGGACATCGTCGCCGACACCTAATTCAAAAACCCCTAAGTCAAAATTTAGTTACAATGGAAGAGTGATGAGGTTGCAGATATGAGTTTAGATGTGATATGGCAATGGCGGCCAAGCCTACATATATATAGTGAGAAATTACGGGAAGACGAAGGCGGGAAGCGGTGGAAGAAGCACACGGATCGTGTGTTTCCTTCGAGCACTTATGGGCTGTTGGATCGGAAGCACACGGATCGTGTGTTTCCTTCGAGCGCTTGTGAGCCGTTGGATCAGGGCCTTTAGTACCGGTTCGTGTTACCAACCGGGACTAAAGAAGCACACGAATCGTGTGTTTCTTTCAAGCGCTTGTGAGCCGTTGGATCAGGGGTGTGTTTCTTTGGAGCGCTTGAGAGCCGTTGGATCAGAAGCACACGGATCGTGTGTTTCCTTCGAGCGCTTGTGAGCTGTTGGATCAGGGCCTTTAGTACCGGTTCGTGTTACCAACCGGGACTAAAGAAGCACACAGATCGTGTGTTTCTTTCAAGCACTTGTGAGCCGTTGGATCAGGGGTGTGTTTCTTTTGAGGGCTTGTGAGCTGTTGGATCTGCACTCCCACCTCATCCACAGGTACACCTTCTAATTGCCTATAAATAGCGACGTCCCTGCAGCGAAACGGCACACAACGAGCGTCTACCTTTGCCACCGAACCCAATTGTTGGATTTAGCCTACCCGCTGGCATGTTCCCTAACACAAGCCCTCGGGTAGGTTGAATCCAACCACTGGATTAGGGTGACACAATGATGAATTGCCGAGGAGGTGGGAGTGGTGGTGGTGGAAGTGGTAGCCATGCCCCTCGGTCGGATCCAAGTAGCTGCAAGGCGCTCTGATGATCTACAACATTCCCAACACTTTTTGGGACGGTCGTTAGATCATCAGAGAAGTCTTGCGGCTGCTTGGATCGAAGGTCGATTTGCTGCTCACTTCACAGCCCTCAACAAAATACTTGCGGCTGTTCTATCTACAAAATACTTCAGTTCATCGACCGAATACAAATCATTCGGATTCCCGTCATACAGCCCAACGGTGCATTTGATATGCAGGCACTCACGAGCCACCGTTGGGCTGTATGACGGGGAAACCGTGTGCATTTGATAAAAGGTTTAATACATTAATTATTACACATCACCACCAACATCCCTATCTAGTGTGTGTCCCTTTCTTCTTCGTGTGTGTCCCTTTCTTCTGATTGCGCCGCAACCATGGACAATCTTCATCATTCAACGCGATGGTTGGGTCAGTTTTCACCGTGAAGGGGGGAATTTCATGAAAATTATTGTAATCTTCCGACATATCCGTCTTGTCCTCCACTCCTACGATGTTTCTTTTTCCTGAAAGAACTATGTGGCGCTTTGGCTCATCGTATGATGTATTCGCTTGCTTATCTTTTCTTTTTTTTGGTCTGGAAGACATGTCCTTCACATAGAAAACCTGGGCCACGTCATTGGCTAGGACGAATGGTTCGGTGTCGTACCCAAGATTTTTGACATCCACCGTAGTCATTCCATACTTCGGGTCTACATTTACCCCGCCTTCCAGGTTGAACCATTTGCACCTGAACAAAGGTACCTTGAAAGAAGGTCCATAGTCAAGTTCCCATATCTGCTCTATGTAACCATAATATGTGTCCTTTTTCCCATTGTTGTTTGTTGCATCAAAGCGAACACCACTGTTTTGGTTGGTGCTCTTCTTATCTTGGTCGGTCATGTAAAATGTATTCCCATTTATCTCGTACCCTTGAAAAGTCAATATAGTCGACGATGGTGCTTTGGCCAACAAGTATAATTGTTCTTCAACAGTGTTGTCATTAATGAGACGTGTTTGTAACCACCCGCTGAAAGTCTTCATGTGTTCTCTTTCAATCGATTCTCCAGGCTGCTCCGGGCATTTAGAGCGTAAAATATTCATGTGTTCCTAGATATACGGAGCCACCAAGATGGAATTATGTAGAACTGTGTAGTGTGCTTGATTGAAAGAATCCCAGTCCTTACACATTATTGCTTTCTTTCCTAGCGTGCCTATTCCACGCAGTCTCCCCTCATGGTGCGATTGAGGAACACCGATCGGCTTAAGGTCAGGAATAAAGTCAACACAAAACTCAATTACCTCCTCTGTTCCATAGACCTTGGAGATGCTTCCTTCGGGCCTAGCACGGTTATGAACGTATTTCTTTAAGACTCCCATGAACCTCTCAAAGGGGAACATGTTGTGTAGAAATACAGGATCGAGAACGTTAATCTCTTCGACTAGGTGAACTATGAGGTGCGTCATAATATTGAAGAAGGATGGTGGGAACACCAACTCGAAGCTGACAAGACATTGGACCACCTCCCTCTGTAAACCTGGTAGAGTTAATGTATTGATCACCTTCTGAGAAATTGCATTGAGAAATGCACATAGCTTCACAATGGGTACTCGAACATTTTCCGGTAGAAGCCCCCTCAATGCAATCGGAAGTAATTGTGTCATAATCACGTGGCAATCATGAGACTTTAGGTTCTGGAACTTTTTCTCTGCCATGTTTATTATTCCCTTTATATTCGACGAGAAACCAGACGGGACCTTGATACTGCTCAGGACTTCAAAAAAGATCTCCTTCTCTTCTTTGGTAAGAGCGTAGCTGGCAAGACCTTGATACTTATCTGGATTCAGGTGGTCGTCTCGTTCGTGCATACGTTGGTGGTCCTGTCGTGATTCCGGTGTATCTTTTGTTTTCCCATACACGCCCAAGAAGCTTAGTAGGTTCACGCACAGATTTTTCGTCACGTGCATCACGTCGATTGCAGAGCGAACCTCCAATATTTTCCAATAGGGTAGCTCCCAAAATATAGAGCACTTGTTCCACATGGGTACGTGTCCATCAACGTCATTCGAAACAGATAGACTGCCAGGACCCTTTCCAAAGATTACTTTTAAGTCCTTGACCATGTCATATATAACATCACCATTAGGTAATTTAGGATTCGTCCGAGGATCTGGCTCACCTTTGAAATGCTTGCCTTTCTTTCTTACGGCATGCCCTTTTGTAAGAAATCGCCGATGCCCCAGGTACACATTCTTGTTTCCCATATGTATACTTTCAGTCTCACCTAAATAGTGCGTGCATGCATTGTATCCCTTGTTTGACTGTCCTGAAATGTTACTAAGAGCAGGCCAATCATTGATGGTTACAAACAGCAACGCTCGTAGGTCAAATTCCTTTTGTTCGTGCTCATCCCACATAGGTACACCTTCGTCACGCCACAACTGTAAAAGTTCTTCAACCAATGGCCTCAGGTACACATCAATGTCATTGCCCGGTTGCTTCGGGCCTTAGATGAGCACTGGCATCATAATGAACTTCCGCTTCATGCACAACCAAGGAGGAAGGTTATAAATACACAGAGTCACGGGCCAGGTGCTATGACTGGAGCTCTGCTCCCCGAAAGGATTAAAGCCATCTGTACTTAGCCCAAATCTTAAGTTCCTTGCGTCAGCTGCAAATTCCGGGAACTCCCTATCGATTTTTCTCCACTGCGACCCATCGGCGGGGTGTCTTAACATCAGGTCTTTCAAACGGTCTTCTTTGTGCCATCGTAACAACTTTGCATGCTCTTTGTTTTGGAACAAACGTTTCAATCGTGGTATTATAGGAGCATACCACATCACCTTGGCAGGAACCCTCTTCCTAGGGCACGGCTCACCCTCAACATCACCAGGGTCATCTCGCCTTATTTTATACCGCAATGCACCGCATACCGGGCATGCATTCAAATTCTCGTACTCCTCACCACGGTAGAGGATGCAGTCATTGATGCATGCATGTATCTTCTGCACCTCTAATCCTAGAGGGCAGACAACCTTCTTTGCTTCGTACGTACTGGGGGGTAATACGTTATCCCTTGGAAGCATCTTCTTTATTAATTTCAGCAATTTTTCAAATCCCTTGTCAGATGTACCATTCTCTGCCTTCCATTGCAGCAATTCCAGCGTGGTACCAAGCTTTTTCTGGCCATCTTCGCAAGTTGGGTACAACAATTTCTTGTGATCCTCTAACATGCTCTCCAACTTCAACCTCTCGTTTTCACTTCCGCTATTTATCTGTGCATCAAGAATGGCCCGACCAAAATCATCATCGTGCTCATCAACAATGGGCTCTTCTTCAGCTTCGTCTTCCCCCATTGCAGTATCACCTGTCTTCGGTGAACGTAGGATAGTTGTCATTATCCTCTTCTTCTTCATTTTCTTCCATTATAACCCCTCTTTCTCCGTGCTTGGTCCAACAATTATAACCGGACATGAAACCATACTGCAACAGGTGGACGTGAATGGTTTTGAGGTAGAGTAATCCTGCGTATTCTTGCAGACGCTACATGGACAAGAAATAAAACCATTCGACGGCTTGTTTTTCTCAGCCACACGGAGAAAATAATGCATGCCATTAATATAGTCGGGAAATCGTCGGTCACTGTACATCCATTGCCGGCTCATCTGCATTATATAAATATATCAAAAACTATTGCACTACATCAAGAGTATATAATAGTGACCAAATTAATTAATACAAGTTCATCACATTAAAACCAAAGTAAAGTAATTGTAATGCATAGTCCTCATAAAACATACATTAATTGAAACTAACATACAACTATCTAAATAATTTAAATCCAACACCAAATGCGATCAAAATCGCAACTAAGGTAACTACTGAACCAACAACATAATGGTACCAAGCCTCCTGACTAATGGCATATTTTCTAATCTTTTTAATCTTCAAGCGCATTGCATCCATCTTGATCTCATGGGCATGTGCGACGTCGGCAAGCTTGAACTCGTGTTCATCGATGATGTCGGCAAGCTTCAACTCCAATTTCATCTTCTCTTCTAGGCATTGCAGACGAAGATCTTCACTTCTTTCCAATTTTGCTTTCAAATAATGGTTTCCTTTTACAAAAAACTCGACAATAGGGTCGGTTGGAATTTCCGGTTCAACTACCTCCTAGATAAAAGTGTCTATGTCAAGTTGGTAGGTATAGTTGTTTTAAACACGAAATGAAACAAATAGTTATGAAAATATACCACATCCGAATCATAGACCGGACGAGGGCCGACGGGGGCGGATATCAAAACCATGACACTATACATATAAAAAAACATAAGAAAAATATACAAGAAATAAATATGCTTTTAAATCATACATGTCATTTTTCTAAAAATAGAAGATAAAAGCTCACCGAGGTGGTGCCGGTGACGGGACGACGCGGGCTATCGACGGCGGTGAGGACGGGACGACACTAAAATCCACAAATAATAAATTATTTGAGCTCAAAATACAAATAAAAAATAAACTCTCTAACTTAGGCATTTCATCAAACACCTAGCTAGCAAAATGAGCTAAACTAGCAATGAAATGAGCTAAATTTGCAACTTCGGAGGAAAGGATGATGTTGCTAACCCTTGAATAGATGGGGTGCCTTTAATCCTCACAAGTGGTGCAAAAAAATGGGGATTAACTTGAGTGAGGGAGAGGAAATGGAGGAGAAATGAGTGATGAACTCGAGCTCAAAATGGTGGTGGCCTCGGGTGGAAGATGATATATGTGTAGGGAAGACCTTTGGTCCCGGTTCCAGCCACAAACCGGGACCAAAGGCTCCCTGCCGGGGGTCCCACGGCTGCGGCAAATGCCAGCCGCATGTGCTAACCCTTTGGTCCCGGTTCCAGCCACGAACCGGGACCAAAGGTCCAAATAGAACCGGGACCAAAGGTCCCCGGCGCCCCGGCCGATGGAACCGGGACCAATGCCCCCTTTGTCCCGGTTCTTTATTCTTCCGGGACAAAAGGGCAAAACCGAAGCCCTATTTTCTACTAGTGACAAAACGGTAGCGCGTACGGCGCCGTCACGGCAACTCTTTACTGTGAGTTTACCAAAATTAAAAAATATAAAAATCGGTGTTTGCCGTGTGCAAACACACGGCAAAGACCGATTTTAATTTTTTAAATTTTAATTTATCAATTTATGACCAAGATACGACCATCCCCGTGGCATAGTTTGTGATAATGTGCCCATATTTGGCACATAGGTGTATCTTGATATGATAAACAATGTTACCGAACAGAGTTTTTACAAATTGTTTTCATAAATGTTATTTTTTATTTTCTAAGTGCCAAAATTGACTTTTTTTGTGAAGCAAGTACCAACAATTTAGTGCAAAATGGCACCCATCAAATTTTCACACAAAGTAGTCCATATTTTATGGATAATCCACAAATACTAGGAATTTTCTCCCATTCTACCTAATTTCGCACATTTAAATGTCTTTATGTTGATTTTTTGAAAGTAATTCAAATTTGAACTGCAAGTGTGTGATAGTTTGCTCTGAATTTTTTGCAAAAATCATTTTAAGGTACTGCTGCTGTATTAAAATAAGTTGGGTGGTGCCCCAAGCAAAAGCGGAATTGCAGCTAGTAGCAGTTTTCCCTCGTTTAATGATCCGAGGTTTATCAAACCAGTAGGACTTTGAAATCAACAACGAGGTGAATGTTGAAGATCTCTGGAGCTTGACCTTCAACAGACGTGGACCTGCACACACTCAACCAAAATACTTTGCCCCCAACGGCGGAAAGGTTGTCAATTGTAACGCCCCAAGATCGGTACTATGCAGATTTTAGCGTTCCAGCCAAATCCGCATAATAACGATCCTATAGGACACCCACCAGGCATAACGTGCACGTCGCAACACACACACGTTATGCGGGTGGAATTGTGATAACATCATTACAACAATTCTCGATTGAACCCACCACTAGTAGGAAAAGGCTTATAGATGGATTACTTAGCCATGGCGCACCACCATTTTGGTGCGCCACGAGTATCTAGCCGTGGCGCACCAGACACAGATGCGACACGGCTATATTCTTATCTGTGGCGCACCAAAATAGCGGTGCGCCACGGCTAAGTGCACGCCGGGTCGATGGAGGGGCACCCTCCTTAGTCGTGGCCCACCCAAGACTTGTGCGCCACGGGTAGAGTATAGCCGTGGCGCACATTATTCCAATGCGCCACCAAAATAATGGCCCCGGAGCGAAATTTTGTCCCAACATAGCCGTGGCGCACCACTTTTTTCGTGCGCCACGGGTAACATATTAGCCGTGGCGCATCACTTTTTTGGTGCGCCACGGGTAAGTTTACTGTTTTGTGCCCCCCCCCCCCCCCCGCCGTGATCGCATTTTCAGTTTTGAAAAAGCTAAAAGAAAATGTTAAAAATTCAAAAATAAAATCCTTTGAGATGTGGTTATGTTACGTAACCTAGTTGTTAGGAAAAATATGAAATATGGATTTCAATGTATTTTGCAAAAAAACTTTATGGAAGAGTAAAACAGCGACAACTTTTGCATACGAACTCGGATTTCGACGTTTAATACCTTAAAAAAAACTAGCGAAAAAGTTACATCCAATCCAAATTGCCTACGGCCTTTTGAGCCATTTTTTGCCAACAGAATCCCCAAATTCGAAAGGGAACACCTATTTTTTTGAAATAAATAAAACTTACCCGTGGCGCATGGAAAGAGTGGTGCGCCACGGATAGTTAAATACCCGTGGCGCACCACATAGTCCATGCACCATGGGTAACCTGGGGGCACAATCCATGTGCTTCACGATCCGACGGTTCACAGCGATTTAAACAAGCACACAATCCGTGTGCTTGTCCGTTCTTGTCTCTGATTGGTCCAGAGGGGGCATCTCCTCAACCCTATCTCCTCCTCTCCCTTCTCCTCTTTCTTGTCCCCTTCTCCTCCATCCCCCTCCAAGCCTCTCCCCTTCTCCTCTCCAAGCCTCTCCCCTTCTCCTCCATCCTCCTCACGGTGGCGGCCGGGGACGGCCGGCTGGCATCTCCACGGCGGCCGGCGACCTCCTCCACGATGGCGAGCGTATCCATGGCGGCCGGCGACCTCCTCCACGATGACGAGCTCCTCCACGACGGCGCATCTTCCATGGACGGTGAGCTCCTCCACGACGGCACCTCCTCCATGACGGCAAGCTCCTCCACGTCGACGACCTCGACGGTGACATCCTCCACAACGGCGACCTCCTCCACGACGGTGACCTCCTCCACCACGGCGACCTCCTCCACAACGGCGACCTCCTCCACGACGGCGACCTCCTCCATGATGCGAGCAACTCCACGGCGACCACCTACACGACGGCCGGCGAGCTGCCGGACACGCCGACGTGGGCGGTGGCTCTTTTTTTTTAATTCAGAAATTCATAGCCGTGGCGCACCAAAACGAGATGCGCCACGGGTATGTGCCGATAGCCGTGGCGCATCAAAACGAGGTGCGCCACGGGTATGTAAACATACCCGTGGCGCACCTAATTTTGGTGCGCCACGGCTATGTATATACCCATGGCGCACAGGGACACCTGCGCCACGGCTATTTTCTTACCCGTGGCGTGGCAATCCGTGGCGCAGGGCCCTGCGCCACGGGTAACCAAAACTGGTGCGCCACGGGTAACCTTTTTCCTACGAGTGCACAAAACAACATATATACAACAACGACTCACCGAGTCAATAGCAAAGATACAATACAAAGAACCAAGGAACAACGGAAGCGAAATAGTGTCCGGCTACGGATAAGAATACAAATTGGACTAAGAATCCTGAAGATAAACGAAGGCACCATATCCCTGCCCAGGCCAAGCCGGAGGGATTCCCAAGCTAACATCGTCAGACTTCAAACCTGTCGGCTGCATTGGAATAGCAGCCCAGAAGGGATCAGTACTATAAACAGTAATGGCAAGTAATACTCACAAGATATCAAAGCTGGAATTCCGGGAGAAGAGGTTTAGCGATTGAGGCGGCAAGCAGCACTAACAACTTATAGACACACGCTACAACTTTCGTCTAAAAGAGACAACGTAAGAGAGCGCATAATAAACCAACTATACTACTCACCATATCAAAAACCCGCCCAAGTATTACTCCATCGATCAACCACCCGCGAGGAAGCAATCAGGGCAACTCACACGGTGGATCAATTTTATGGGTTATTATTCAAGTAATCTATCTTACTAATCAAGTTATAATCATTATAAGGTGCAAGTTGTCTATGATCTTTTTAGCCAGCGCATTTCACCAAGTCATCCATAACCGCGGACATGGCTTTTCGAAAAGATTTAACCCTGCAGGGATGCACCAATGAACCCACACGCATCGAAACGCTCGCTTAGAGATGTACCGGTGGAGCGTTCGACGCAATACTTCCCTTCTCTACAAACAAGTCCAGGGAGCCACCTAGCTAGGTCTGATCCACCTTGAGAGTCCGGCGGAAGCTTCGAGGTGGGCCTAACCGTTGCGTGAACGGCTTCTGGAGGGAACACTCATACGATTGCCCCTCCTTCCACATGCGATTAACGCACAGTCCGCAACCCTACCGTAAGTAACCGCGTATCCATCATCATCTTACCTGCTCATCATCATCATCGTTGTACGTGCGCAAATGGAAACACCCGAACTAAGTTGTGGCTCCTGGACAGGTTTGAGGATCCGGTAATATATTGCGGGGAGGCCCATAGAACTCCCACATGTGGTTAGTGCGCTCAGTCTTGGATCAGCGGAAAAGAACTTGGGTCCTAGGCGACACTAGCAGAACAAAACACCACGATTGGCCTTCCGCCGGTGCCTTATCCTTATTATGTTATTCCCATCGCAACAGAAAAAAATAATTAACATTTTAGTTGAGCCTAGCTATCATGTTATAAGGAAGACTAGATAAAGAGATAACAGGACTCAAGAAAAGCACCTAAGCATGCACTAGGACTCGCAAGGCTAACAAGGTAAACAAGAAACAGGTAATAGGGTGTGGAGGTGTGGCTATATCAGGGCTGCCAGGTAACATGCAAATAGAATCGGGGCACAAGCATCGTAACATAAGGCTAGTAAGGAACAAAAGATAGGACGAGTAAGGGACAGAAAACAAGCAAAGATAGCAAGAAACTATCACTTGCCTGCAATCCAGTAGAAGTAGCAGAACCTGTCGTTACTCACATCAACTCAATGTCCTATTCCCGAAGAAGCAACGAATACTGGAAACATAAAAGATGCATTTTACTACTACGGCAAAAGATCCGGCATGTTGATGCAATGCATGCATGACAAATTAAATGTTGTCCAATTTTATTCCCTAACACATGGCAAATCGTTTTTAATGGGTTCGGTGCACAATATAGATGCACCGGACAAACCCCATAATTTATTTGATTTAATTCGACTAAATGGATAAGGTGCGATGTTAATTAATGATGCATGATTTGATTTAAGATATGCATATAGGGTATATAGGGGTTTAGGGTTGGGGTCACACATCGGATTAGGGGATCTTCGGATTCAGAATCACCCTCTTCAGATCAGAGAGGAAGTAGTCAAAGTAGTCGCCATAGTCGAAGTAGTCGTTCATCTGGAGTCGGAGTAGTCGAGGTAGTCGACGTCGTGGAAGTAGTCGTACTCGGGTTGTCGTCATGGCGGACCTTGGTGTTCCGGTCTTCGGGGTCGACGGATTCCGATGGTCGGGGATCGGGCGTCGGTAGTCGTTCACGGAGTCGTGGAAGTCCTTGTCGTATCATCATCACGGTCGTTGTGTAGTACTTGTCGTATCCACGGTCGTCGTACTCGGTCTTCGGCTTCACGATGGGAAACGGGGAACTCACCGGGGAACACGACGGAATTGAGGCGCTTCACGACGGGGATGAACGGAGGCACGAAGTCGGGGACGGGACACGGCCGGAGGCAGCAAAAGGCACGCACGGCAACATGGAGGCAGGGAGCACCGTGCACTCGAACACGGAGATCACACACGGCGACGGGAACGGGAACGCCGCGGGAAAAGGGCACCGGTCCTTGTAGGCAATTTGTCAAACACTTGCCGGGCATCAGAGGCGAGGAGGAGATGGCAGCAGCGAACGGAGAGGAGGCGGTTGCGCTGGAGGAGCACGAGGTCGGGCTGGCAGAGGCCGGCTCGGGCGGCCAGGGACTCGCCGGACCGGAGGAGAGCAGGGCCGTAGCTGGAGGTCGAAGGGGAAGGATCCCTGGCACGGAAGGGTGAGCAGGAGCGGAAGGAAGGCTGCCGGAGGAGGACAGGCTGACGGGCGACGGTGAGGCGGGGCGGTCTGGCGAGGAGCTTGAGCATACAACCGCAGGAGCGGCTCGGCCGCACGGCGGGAAGCACCACGGGAGGGTTGGCCGGAGCTGCAGGGGAGGCGGCCAGACGAGGAGAGGGATAGGAGGAGGGACGATGGGGCGGCGCAACGGCGGGGAGAGCCGGTCGGGGAGAGGAGCAGCAGAAAGGGTGGAGGAGTGAAGAGTGGGAGGCGAGGGAGGCCGGAGAGAGGAGAGGGCGGCCGCGGCGAGCTCGGGCAGGCGAGCGAGGGGATCGGGGTGGCGGCGCTGAGGTGCGGGTGCGGGTCGGGGTCTGCGGGGAAGAAGAAGAGGAAAAGAAGAGAGTAGCGGGAGAAGACAAAAGAAAAAAAAAGGAAAAGAGAGAAAGAAAAAGGAAGAAAAGAAGGGGGGAAGAAAAGGAAAAAGGAGGTGGGAGGGCATTTTCGCGAAACCAGAAAAAGAGAAGAGGTTGCTGCAAGATGCAGGGGGTGGGAAAGGAAAAGAGCCAGGGGAAAGCCAGGGGAAACCCTAGGGTTTGAAGGTTAGGTGGGCTTGGGCCGGTTTGGGCTACTCTCTTGCACACTCGAATTTTATTTTCTTTTTCTTTTGCAAAACAATTTTGGAAAATAATTTTAGAAAACGGAGACGAACGTCTCGGTAAAACTTTTCCGACAATTTTAGCAAAAAATAAAATAGGGTTTAATAAAAATAGTTTTTGTTGCCAAAATTATGCGATGCACATGATGCTGATGTCATGATGATGCAAAAACAAAACAAGCAAAATCTAATTTGGGGAAAACCCCGGGACATTACAACCGACACCACTAACAAGGGATCTCGCCCCGAGATCCATGCTATCGTCGGGGAGAAGAAGAGCAAGGTTATACTATCGAATCTTCTTGCACCAGGTTGATCTTCTCGACACCACTAACAAGAGGTTCTTGCTCACGTCAATGGCGATGTCCGTCGGTCGACAAGCTTCCAAAGATCGAACATATTAGGATAAAAGGCACAGAGATCGTCCACCCACGAAGAAGCTATGACCGGAAGCTAGATAAGAGAGAAGATTTAAATCATATAAGGTAAGAGGGGAAAGAAAGTAGAGGTAAGGAGTAAACAAGAATTCCTATTGAGATCTTTTCAAATAAGTTTTAGTAAAATAGTTTTGACACTCTACAAACAACGACCAATAGATAGGGTATCCTACAGGCAGACTGGACCCGTGGAGTATCGAAGAACCATGGCTCTGATACCACTTTGTAACGCCCCAAGATCGATACTATGCAGATTTTAGCGTTCCAGCCAAATCCGCATAATAACGATCCTAAAGGACGCCCACCAGGCATAACATGCACGTCGCAACACACATGTTATGCGTGTGGAATTGTGATAACATTACAACAGTTCTCGATAGAACACACAAAACAACATATATACAACAATGACTCACCGATTCAAGAGCAAAGATACAATACAAAGAACCAAGGAATAGCGGAAGCGAAATAGTGTCTGGCTACGGATAAGAATACAAATTGCACCAAGAGTCCTAAAGATAAACGAAGGCACCATATCCCTGTCCAGGCCAAGCCGGAGGGATTCCCAAGCTAACGTCGTCAGACTTCAAACCTGTCGGCTGCATTGGAATAGCAGCCCAGAAGGGGTCGGTACTATAAACAGTACTGGCAAGTAATACTCACAAGATATCAAAGCTGGAATTCTGGGGACAAGCAGCACTAACAACTTATAGAGACAGGCTACAACTTTCGTCTAAAATAGACAAGGTAAGAGAGCGCATAAGAAACCAACTATACTACTCACCATATCAAAAACCTGCCCAAGTATTACTCCATCGATCAACCACCCGCGAGGAAGCAATCAGGGCAACTCACACGGTGGATGAATTTTATGGGTTATTATTCAAGTAATGTAACTTACTAATCAAGTTATAATCATTATAAGGTGCAAGTTGTCTATGATCTTTTTAGCCAGCGCATTTCACCAAGTCGACCATAACTGCGGACACGACTTTCGAAAAGATTTAAACCTGCAGGGATGCACCAATGAACCCACACGCATCGAAACACTCGCTTAGAGGTGTACCGGTGGAGCGTTCGACGCAATACTTCCCTTCTCTACAAACAAGTCTACGGAGCCACCTAGCTAGGTCTGATCCACCTTGAGAGTCCGGCCGAAAATTCGAGGCGGGCCTAACCGTTGCGTGAAAGTCTTCGGGAGGGAACACTCATACGATTGCTCCTCCTTCTATATGCGATTAACACACGGTCCGCAACCCTACCGTAACTAACCACGTATCCATCAGCATCTTACCTACTCATCATCATCATCGTTGCACGCATGCAAATGGAAACACCCGAACTATGTTGTGGCTCCTCGACAGGTTTGAGGATCCGGTAATAGATTGCGGGGAGGCCCATAGAACTCCCATATGTGGTTAGTGCGCTCAGTCTTGGATCAGTGGAAAAGAACTCGGGTCCTAGGCGACACTAGCAGAACAAAACACCACGATTGGCCTTCCGCCGGTGCCTTATCTTTATTATGTTATTCCCATCGCAACAGAAAAAAAAGATTAACATTTTAGTTGAGCCTAGCTATCATGTTATAAGGAAGACTAGATAAAGAGATAAAAGGACTCAAGCAAAGCACCTAAGCATGCACTAGGACTCGCAAGGCTAACAAGGTAAACAAGCAACAGGTAATAGGGTGTGGAGGTGTGGCTATATCAGGGCTGCCAGGTAACATGCAAATAGGATCAGGACACAAGCATCCTAACATAAGGCTAGCAAGGAACAAAAGATAAGACGAGTAAGAGACAGAAAACAAGCAAAGATAGCAAGGGAGTATCACTTGCCTGCAATCCAGTAGAAGTAGCAGAACATGTCGTTACTCACATCAACTCAACGTCCTATTCCCGAAGAATCAACGAACACTGGAAACATAAAAGATGCATTTTACTACTACGGAAAAAGATCCGGCATGTTGATGCAATGCATGCATGACAAATTAAATGTTGTCCAATTTTTATTCCCTAACACATGGCAAATCATTTTTAATGGCATCGGTGCACAATATAAATGCACCGGACAAACCCCATAATTTATTTGATTTAATTCAACTAAATGGATAAGGTGTGATGTTAATTAATGATTCATGATTTGATTTAAGATATGCATATAGGGTATATAGGGGTTTAGGGTTGGGGTCACAAATCGGATCAGGGGATCTTCGGATTCGGAATCACCGTCTTCAGATCAGAGAGGAAGTAGTCGAAGTAGTCGTCGTAGTCGAAGTAGTCGTTCATCCCGATTCGGAGTAGTCGAGGTAGTCGACGTCGTGGAAGTAGTCGTACTCGGGTCGTCGTCGTGGCGGACCTTGGCGTTCCGGTATTCGGGGTCGACGGATTCTGGTGGTCGGGGATCGGGCGTCGGTAGTCGTTCACGGAGTCGTGGAAGTCCTTGTCGTATCATCATCACGGTCGTCGTGTAGTACTTGTCGTATCCACGGTCGTCGTACTCGGTCTTCGGCTTCACGATGGGAAACGGGGAACTCACCGGGGAACACGACGGAATCGAGGCGCTTCACGACGGGGATGAACGGAGGCACGAAGTCGGGGACGGGACACGGTTGGAGGCAGCAAAGGCACGCACAGCAAGATGGAGGCAGTGAACACCGTGCACTCGAACACGGAGAGCACACACGGCGAGCGGAACGGGAACGCCACGGGAAAAGGGCACTAGTCCTTGCATGCAATTTGTCAAACACTTGGCGGGCATCAGAGGCGAGGAGGGGATAGCAGCGGTGAACAGAGAGGAGGCAGTTACGCTGGAGGAGCTCGAGGTCGGGCTGGCGGACGCCGGCTTGGGCGGCCAGGGACTCGCCGGACCGGAGGAGAGCAGGGCCGTAGCTGGAGGTCGAAGGGGAAGGATCCCTGGCGCGGAAGGGCGATCAGGAGCGGAAGGAAGGCTGCCGGAGGAGGACAGGCCGACGGGCGACGGTGAGGTGGAGCGGTCCGGCGAGGAGCTTGAGCGTACGACCGCAGGAGCGGCTCGGCCGCACGGCGGGAAGCACCACGGGAGGGTTGGCCGGAGCTGCAGGGGAGGCGGCCAGACGAGGAGAGGGAGAGGAGCAGGGACGACGGGGCGGTGCGGCGGCAGGGAGAGCCGGTCGGGGAGAGGAGCAACAGAAAGGGTTGGCCGGCGCGAGGCGGTGGCTGGCTCGGGGGAAGCCGGGGAGCGGCCACAGGGTGGAGGAGTGAAGAGCTGGAGGCGAGGGAGGCCAGAGAGAGGAGAGGGCGGCCGCGGCGAGCTCGGGCAGGCGAGCGAGGGGATCGGGGTGGCGGCGCTGAGGTGTGGGTGCGGGTCGGGGTCTGCGGGGAAGAAGAAGAGGAAAAGAAGAGAGTAGCGGGAGAAGAGAAAAGAAAAAAAAGGAAAAGAGAGAGAAAGAAAAAGGAAGAAAAGAAAGGGGGGAAGAAAAGGAAAAAGGAGGTGGGAGGGCATTTTCGCGAAACCAGGAAAAGAGCCAGGGGAAAGCCAGGGGAAACCCTAGGGTTTGAAGGTTAGGTGGGCTTGGGCCGGTTTGGGCTACTCTCTCGCACACTCGAATTTTATTTTCTTTTTCTTTTGCAAAACAATTTTGGAAAATAATTTTAGAAAACGGAGACGAACGTCTCGGTAAAACTTTTCCGATAATTTTAGCAAAAACTAAAATAGGGTTTAATAAAAATAGTTTTTGTTGCCAAAATTATGCGATGCGCATGATGCTGATGTCATGATGATGAAAAAACAAAACAAGCAAAATCTAATTTGGGGAAAACCCCGGGACATTACATCAATCTTTTCGGTCTCGCAGAAAACAAAGCGGTTAATTGTATGATGAAATATGAAAGGTGACCAGAGGAATAATGATAATTAAAAGCAATTACTCTTAGTTTATCTATTCCTATAGCTTCTTTTGAACTGATACCTAGACTTTATTCTTTTTTAAGAAATGCCTTTCGTACCAATCGGATCGTCTTCCTCCTCTCTCCAAAGCACCACACCTTATCCTTCTGCTTCGACAAAGCGAGAATCAATCGTTCATACGCTTTCCTCCACACAGTAGATCATCCATGAGGTTGTAAATAATGTAAAAAGATGGACCGGGGGCCATGGGTTCATTAGTGGAGTCTCTTAAGTAAATAAAATATGTATGTGATGGGTCAACGAATTACAGATAGGCAATTGACAAGATCATGACACAAACCCAATTTAGTTATAACAAAAAGGACATGATAATTAATATTTATGGAGGCATCACGACAAGGAACAAAGACCGTTGAGTCCAACTGCGTCTTTGTCTAAAAAGTCCACTGTGAGATCGCTATCCAGCCTGTCACCCAACGGTATTAAGTTGCAAGCAACAGACAATTACATTAAATAAAGTGCATGAAGTAAACAATAATAATATCAAAATAGACAATAACACCGCTGTTTTACCATTCAGGGCCGGGCCCATAATGGTGCCAAGTGTGCGACCCGAACAGGGCCCATGAATTTTAGGGGCCCAAATTTTTTTATACCTATATGTATTTATACATAATCTATAAAGAATAGGCCAATGAAGCCGGCCCGCTGGTTATGCGAATACGGAACGGCAGCTAGATCGATCGATCGATTGATTACATCCCACCTCCCAGGCCCCCTCGCCGACGTGACGATTCGTCGACTCCTAGTGCGTGATGATTCTTTCATTTCCAGGACCTCTCGCCGACGCACTCGTATGACGCACACGCACGCATCCATGGCGCCGCTGCGCCGCCAACGGCCGAGTGGCCGACGCACTCGCGAAAACAGGTATAGTCGTACAGTAGTTCTCCGTTCTGGCCTACTGTGCTTGATCCTTTCAGCCTTGGCTGCCTTGCTTAGATCCTCTCTTGTATTGTTTATTTAGTTAGTTGCTTAGATCTACGTTGGATCACGTGAGCGCCCAGTACCAGTACGATCGATCCTCTCTTAGTCTCTTGTAATGTCTATTTGGTAATTGGTACCGTTCTGCTACTGTTTATTGTTAAGATCAACAACACTAGTCTAGATCAATTACGGTAGATGCTTTAGGGTTTCTTCCCTTCTGCTCTTGAATTAGGGTTTCGGGACGGGGATGAGAGAGAGAGACCGAGAGGGAGAGAGAGATCGGCGTGTCTACCTTCTCCTGTGTGCGGTGCAGAGCTCGAGCTGCTGGCCATGGTGGTGGTGGCCAGCGAGGTGGGAGGAGCTTCCCATCGCTTGCCGGCATTCCTCGATCGGTAGGTGGAGGTGGGGTGGCCACGACTGTCTTGGCGTGCGTGCCCTAGCGGTCCCCACCTCCCTTTATAGCCGGTGCGACAGGGGCCCTAACCCAGAACTGTTTGGGCTCCCCCGATCAGGGAGCCGAGTCAAGGGTCCGTGCTAGCCGTTGGGCTAACACGGTGGAGATCAACCTAACATTCTCCCCCTTGATCTCAACTATATCTTTTACTTTTCTCATTTCATCACAGATCGATACATAGAGCATGTTTCATCGTCTCAGCTCAATTGCCGATAGAATCAGACAGCTACAATGTACCTCTTTGTTTTGAAATAGATTCTTTAATCTTTTGGGCCTCTTTATTGTCCGGAAAACATATAGACTATACCATAAACCCATGTCGACTATGTGTTCTCCAAACACATTGGGCGGTAAGCCTTTAATCAGCAGATCTGCAAACACTTGTGTGTTTCTTTTATCTATTCCTCTTATGCTCCAAGCATTTCAACATAATTCCGGACTTTCTCCTTTACAACGTATAACTTTGTGTCAATGTGTTTGGCACCACACTTGACTCGTTGTCTTAGGAGTGAATTACTTAATGATTATTGCTGTTGTCAACCATTATCAATTCCGGGCACAGGTTTCCTTAACCATCTTTGCCTATCCCTCAGCCTCATATGATGCTATAACATGTCTTTACATCACACTGATGTTAAACCTTTAATTCTTTGGAGATTTTCCACACAAAAACTCCAAATATGAAAATTAGCGACAATTGTGGATTTCGCTATACATTTCACAAATTCTTTCAGAGTACTCACAACCTTTTGAAAGCACTCTTATAGATCTATCTTTGTACTCACAATCTTTTGAGAGCACAATGTTTCTTTTAGCATGAGGCCGATATCTTTGATTCCATTCCAGTGATCTATTTCTGGATTGGACATTGCCAAAACAATCCAGATACGTGAACTTTTAGGGTAATATTGAGCAACCAACTGCGGAAGCATATGGTACCATATCCATTTGATCATTTCTATGTTATCTCTTGGAACACTAAAGTTCCCAATTCCATTACCCTTGTCAATAAGAACAGGCGTAGGTTTTCTCGACATGCATGCTTTAGAGACTTCCTCTCAGCATGTCCATGTGATATTTCTAATACCCCTTTTCTTCTTTTTTCAGTAAATCTCGATACTTATAATGAGAGACACTCTACCGAGAATACTCTTTTGAGGACAAGAACTTCTTTTCTCTGCCGGTAGCAGATTGACATCACCACTAGCAAGTAGGATATCATCCACATACACGGGATTAGGAAATGAATTTCCCATTCTATGAGTTTGCACAAATGTGATTGTCCTCTCATTTTCTTTAACCCAAAATCACTTCTGATTCTAGAGACTTGCTCTAGTCCATAAGATCCCTTGTGTTCTTTACTTTCATCTGATGTAATTCAGATCATTATGTGCCATTAGCACTCATTATAATCTGTTTATTCTCTTAGCGCAAATCTTTCGATTTAAAATCGCTTTTTACATATTTCCTTTGGAGTCACATTAGTGTTGTAGACCCATTATAGCCTACTGTTTTGGCTCCATTGGAAATTACTTATGAGTCCCAAACATCGTCGGGATTCACATAGTCTCTAATCATTGAGACAAGTAGACACTTGTCAAAACGATTGAGCGCTGCTTTTAATTTCTGTAAATGAGGTGGGATCTGTTGAATATATTAGGAAATTTCCACATGATTTAATCCTTAAAAGCACTAGATAAAACATGACTAATAAAACGTGAATTAAACTAGTCATGCAATCTAACAGAGAGTACAGAAAAAGCAATTGTAGAGAGTACGCAAGTAGCAATTCTACACAAATTGCTACAAACACTATAGGAAGCATGATATCTAGTAGAACACAGATGAGCACGTACGGGGTGTTGGAGGAAGACCCGTTGATGCCGTCGTTGTTCATGTCGCCGAAGATGTCGTTGACGTCGGGGAAGTAGTCGTCGTTGGGGAAGAAGTCGTCGGTGTCCGTGTTGACAAAAAGGTCAGTAGTCGCGCGGAAGCGCTCCCCAAAAACCTTATCGCCCCTCTCCCGTACAGGATAACGAGAGGCGGGGTTCCGGAGGCCTACTGTCCCGTCCCGCGGTGCACGCCGCAGAACGGGATGGAGAAGTCTTGATCGGTGGCGCAAAGCTCGAGAACCAGGAGGCAGGCGCATGAGAGGTGTGGCTGTTGTGTCTTTTCCTGGAGAGGAGCGACCTCTCTTTTATAGACACAGAGGAGAAGGCGAACAGGCTGCGTGGGAGATGAAACGAAGAGACAGGAGACGAACTGAATAGGAAGCACTCAGATTCGAATTAATTGTCCGCTATGCAAAACGTTTCAGCTTCTGTGCACCCGTTCGTATTCCAATCATGCGTGGCGCGTGACAAAAATATAGCCATCGGCTCGGCTCATTCCCGCAACCCGCGGCGCGTCGTGTCGTGTCGTGTCGTGACGTGACGTGACGAGGCGAGGCGTGGCGTGGCGAGGCGGGCGGCGGAGGAGGAGCGCGCGTGTGGCTCTCTCTTATTCTCTCCCTTTCCAATGCCTCATACTAGTGGTAGAAAGTCTCACCTTATAAGCTGGTGAAACTCTCTCCCAACTGGCGGTATGGGACTAAACATTTTGTCCCACCTCTTGCCATGCATGAATGGGCCACATGGGCCTCTAGGATTTTCAGGAATTTATTGGATTAATTAAAAGGCTAGCTAATTGGGCCAAAAATTCCAACAATCCCCCACCAGATCCTAGAGGCACATAGAGTTTGCCTTAGGTTCTCAAACATTGTTTTACATACCGGTACTGCAGTGGAGACTGTTAAGTTGAACTTCCACCTAGAACTTCATGTTACACTAGTTTGCAACTTGAACAGTGGACTATGCCTTGAACTGCAAGTTTTCTGCGAATCTAGTTTCACGCAAAGTCTTGACCGATATTGGGCTACCGTAGGACTTCCCCGCGGGTGGAGCTTATACGTCGTACTCCAGGGCCTTTCATGAGTTTATTAGAGAGCACCCAACTCTCATAGACTGCGACGTTTGACAGTCAGGCTCATATAGGTGTGTTCCTCAAAAGATGTTCTGCAGGACAACATCTCCTCTTTTAAATAAAGATTCTTGGAACACATTAAGATATACATCAACCTGCCATGCAGTTCAGAAGAGTATTGCATCTTCACGGAGTGGTATTATATAAAGTAAGGATACTCTTCTCTCAGTTGATCAACAGCTTGTCTCCCAATTCTACTTCACGGGATCTCCGATCACATAGAGTGGGTTGCCACTGCAGACAACTCATACTGTGGGTCTCATACCCATCTCCTTAGATGCATTATCTATCACATTGCGTGATAGACCCTTTGTGAAGGGGTCTGCCAAATTTTTAGATGTTTGGATATAATCCAACGCAATAACTCCGGAGTTCTTCATTTTTCTGACAGATTTCAGTCTCCTCTTCACATGCCTTGATGACTTCATATTATCCTTTGAACTGTTAACCTTGATTATCACAGTTTGATTATCACAGTTCATTAGGATGGCGGGTATTGGTTTCTCAACCACAGGTAAGTCCATCAAAAGCTCACGAAGCCACTCTGCTTCAACAGTGGCAGTGTCTAGTGCTGTGAGTTCTGCTTCCATAGTTGACCTCGTTAAGATGGTCTGCTTGCAAGACTTCCAGGAAACAGCGCCACCACCAAGTGTAAACACATAACCACTTGTGGCCTTAATCTCATCAGCATCAGATATCCAATTTGAATCACTATAACCCTCCAGTACCCTCGGGTACCCGGTATAGTGAATACCATAACTCGCAGTGCCTTTCAGATAACGCATAACCCTCTCAAGAGCATGCCAATGATCATCTCCCGGATTTGAAACAAACCGACTCAGTTTGCTTACAGCAAAAGAGATGTCAGGCCTTGTGGCGCTAGCCAAATACATAAGGGAACCAATTATCTGCGAGTATCTCAATTGATCTCTAGCAATTCGTCGATTCTTTCGAAGCAACACACTGGGATCATACGGTGTTGGAGAAGGCTTGCAGTCGCTGTACCCAAAACGACTCAAGACCTTGTCCACATAGTGGGATTGAAGCAGTGTAATCCCACCGTCGTCATCTCTCAACAGCTTGATGTTTAAGATAACATCAGCTACTCCAAGATCCTTCATCTCAAAACAACGAGATAAGAAATCCTTGACCTCCTTAATCACGTTAAGGTTGGTACCAAATATCAGTATGTCATCGACGTACAGACACAAAATAACTCCCTCGCCCCCACCATGGCGATAATACACACATTTGTCAGCTTCGTTTACAACAAAGCCTTCGGCAGTTAACGTTCTTTCAAACTTTTCATGCCACTGCTTAGGGGCTTGCTTGAGACCATATAGAGACTTCAATAACTTGCACACCTTTCCTTCCTGACCATGTACTACAAAACCATCTGGCTGTTCCATGTAAATTTCCTCTTCCAGCTCTCCATTTAGGAAAGCCGTCTTAACGTCCATTTGATGAACGAGAAGACCGTGTGAGGCAGCCAGTGATAGTAGCACACGAATGGTGGTCAGTCTGGCAACAGGTGAGTAAGTATCAAAGAAGTCTTCACCTTCCTTTTGGGTATAACCCTTGGCCACAAGCCGTGCCTTATACTTTTCGATAGTACCATCAGGCCTAAGCTTCTTCTTGAACACCCACTTACATCCTACAGGTTTGCACCCATAAGGACGATCAGTGATCTCCCAGGTACCATTAGCCAAGATGGAATCCATCTCGCTGCGGACAGCATCCTTCCAGTAGTCAGCATCAGGAGATGCATAAGCTTCTGAAATAGTCCTAGGAGTGTCATCCACGAGGTACACAAAGAAATCATCACCAAAGGATTTTGCGGTCCTCTGTCTCTTGCTCCTTTTAGGAATTTCATTGTCATCCTCTAAAGGACTATCGAAGTGTTTCATCGGAATAGTGGGTTCAGGAATTGTAGCTAATTCCTGACTAGATGTGTTAGGCATCTCCTGATTTGATGAACTAGAATTATCCTTCATGGGAAAGATATCCTCAAAGAAAGTCGCATCATTCGACTCCATTATTGTACCAACATGCATGTCGGATACCTCAGATTTTACTATCAAAAATCTATAGCCAACGCTATGAAATGCATAGCCCAGAAAAACACAATCCACAGTTTTTGGTCCAAGCTTTCGCTTCTTGGGAATTGGTATATTGACTTTCGCCAGACAACCCCAAGTCCGTAAGTAAGAGAGTTTTAACCTTTTCTTCTCCCATTCCTCGAATGGAGTTATCTCTTTGTTCTTTGTGGGAACTCGGTTTAGGACATGAGAAGCAGTCAGTATTGCCTCCCCCCACCATGCCTTGGACAAACCCGAAGTGTCTAACATGGCATTAACCAAATCAGTCAGAGTTCGCTTCTTTCTTTCGGCCACCCCGTTTGATTGGGGTGAGTAGGGAGGCGTCCTCTCATGGATTATACCATGTTCCGCACAAAAAGAATCAAATTCATTGGAAAAATACTCTCCATCACGATCAGACCTAAGTCTCTTGATCTTTCGATCGAGTTGGTTTTCTGCTTCAGCTTTATAGATTTTGAAGAAATGTAAAGCTTCATCTTTTGATTTAAGGAGATACACGTAACAATATCTAGTGGAGTCATCGATCAACGTCATGAAATATTTCTTTCCACCTTTTGTCAACAAGCCATTCATCTCACAAAGATCTGAATGTATAAGCTCCAGTGGTGCCAAATCTCTTGCCTCCGCAGTCGTATGAGACTTGCGTGGTTGCTTTGCTTGCACACATACTTGACACTTAGAGCCTTTAACAATTGTGAAATTAGGGATTAAACTCATTTTGGCTAGCCGCGTCATACAACCAAAATTAATATGACAAAGACGTGAATGCCAGACATTTGATTCACTGGTTGTGCAAATATGATTAACAACATTATTACAAACGTCTGACAGAGATAGGCGGAACAAGCCTCCGCACTCATAGCCCTTACCAACAAAGGTTCCAAACTTAGACATTACAAATTTATTGGACTCAAAAGATAACTTGTAGCCATCTCGACACAGAAGAGATCCGCTAACAAGATTTTTATTTATGGCGGGCACATGATGAACGTTCTTCAGGCGCACGATCTTCCCCGAAGTAAACTTCAGATCGACCGTACCAACACCATGAACAGAAGCATGTGACCCGTTCCCCATCAGCACGGAGAAAGTCCCTGCGACCTGATAAGAAGAAAACATTGAGATATCAGCACAAACATGTACATTGGCACCCGTGTCAATCAACCATTCAGGAGAATGACATACTGAAAAAATAGTTGGAAATATACCATACCCAGCATCTTTCATTTCAGTATCTCCAATGACAACATTGGCGGTCTTTCCGCTCTTGTCGCGCTCCTCAAATCGGTTAGGGCATCTTGGAGCCCAGTGATTAGGATCACCACAGACATGGCAGGATCCCTTCTTCCTATCGGTCTTCCTCTTAAAGTTGGTAGACTGTGAGGGCTTGTTCTTTTTATCAAACTTGCCTTTGTTCTCAGACTTATTCTTGTTCTTGGGCTTGTAGGACTGGGAGTTCTTCTTTTGGACGAAATTAGCACTTGAACCTCCCTCAAGGCCTCGAGCGCGTGCGTCTTTTGCTCTCGCCTTCTCCTCCACATCGAGAGACCCAGTGAGATCCATAACTGAAAACTCTTGTCTCTTATGCTTCAGAGAAGTAGCAAAATTCCTCCACGAGGGAGGAAGCTTGGCAATGATGCCTCCGGCAATGAACTTGTCCGGTAAGACGCATGTGAACTGCTCAAGTTCCTTAGCAATGGACTGTATCTCATGAGCCTGCTCCACAACGGAGCGGTCACCAGTCATCTTGTAGTCATAGAACTGCTCCATGACATACAATTCACTGCCTGCGTCCGAGACACCAAATTTGGCCTCGAGCGCATCCCACATACCCTTGCCCGTAGTGATGGACAAATACGGGTCAATGATTTTCTCGCCAAGAATGCTGAGAATAGCCCCTCTCAGGAGGATATCGGCTTCCTGAAAAGCATTCTCCTGTTCAGGAGAAAGCTCTCCTTCAGGCTTGCCTTTAGCAGCGTGGAAGCACTTCATGGTTTCAAACCACAGAGTTGCTCTTGCACGCCAGTTCTTGTAATTGACGCCCACAAAAGGAGGAGGCTTTAGTGATGCAGCAAAGCCAATGGAGGAAAATTTCATATCATAAGGTTTTTGGATTGTTGAATATATTAGGAAATTTCCACATGATTTAATCCTTAAAAGCACTAGATAAAACATGACTAATAAAACGTGAATTAAACTAGTCATGCAATCTAACAGAGAGTACAGAAAAAGCAATTGTAGAGAGTACGCAAGTAGCAATTCTACACAAATTGCTACAAACACTATAGGAAGCATGATATCTAGTAGAACACAGATGAGCACGTACGGGGTGTTGGAGGAAGACCCGTTGATGCCGTCGTTGTTCATGTCGCCGAAGATGTCGTTGACGTCGGGGAAGTAGTCGTCGTTGGGGAAGAAGTCGTCGGTGTCCGTGTTGACAAAAAGGTCAGTAGTCGCGCGGAAGCGCTCCCCAAAAACCTTATCGCCCCTCTCCCGTACAGGATAACGAGAGGCGGGGTTCCGGAGGCCTACTGTCCCGTCCCGCGGTGCACGCCGCAGAACGGGATGGAGAAGTCTTGATCGGTGGCGCAAAGCTCGAGAACCAGGAGGCAGGCGCATGAGAGGTGTGGCTGTTGTGTCTTTTCCTGGAGAGGAGCGACCTCTCTTTTATAGACACAGAGGAGAAGGCGAACAGGCTGCGTGGGAGATGAAACGAAGAGACAGGAGACGAACTGAATAGGAAGCACTCAGATTCGAATTAATTGTCCGCTATGCAAAACGTTTCAGCTTCTGTGCACCCGTTCGTATTCCAATCATGCGTGGCGCGTGACAAAAATATAGCCATCGGCTCGGCTCATTCCCGCAACCCGCGGCGCGGCGCGGCGCGGCGCGTCGTGACGTGACGTGACGTGACGAGGCGAGGCGAGGCGTGGCGTGGCGAGGCGGGCGGCGGAGGAGGAGCGCGCGTGTGGCTCTCTCTTATTCTCTCCCTTTCCAATGCCTCATACTAGTGGTAGAAAGTCTCACCTTATAAGCTGGTGAAACTCTCTCCCAACTGGCGGTATGGGACTAAACATTTTGTCCCACCTCTTGCCATGCATGAATGGGCCACATGGGCCTCTAGGATTTTCAGGAATTTATTGGATTAATTAAAAGGCTAGCTAATTGGGCCAAAAATTCCAACAGGATCAACCTTCATTTAAATTTCTCTGATATAGACTTTATAGTCATCTGTTTTTCTCATATGGGGATGTTGTTGCTCTGTCATTGCCTAGAGGCAATAAATTCTGTAGTCTTCTATTGCCAAAAGGCAATAGCTGTTACAAGGACCTAAAACACAAGATCCATGTTTACTTGTTCATCTCTTTTATGAAGCAACAAGCTCCCCCAGATAAAAACTATTCGAGCCTTAGGTATGTTCATACCATGCTCCCCCAGATTACTCCATTTTCTCCAAAATGGTATATCCTTAATCCTTTTATTTGGGTTTATTCTGTTATTCTGTCAATCTTTATGGCACTTTGAGTACCGTCCATAGTCTCCTTTCAGAGCTATCAATATCCAATATCTTTATGGCACTTTGAGTACCGTCCTTGGTCTTCTTTCGGAGCTATAAATATCCAATAATACATCTATCTCTTTTCTTTAGGGGTATCATTATTGTGATCGTCGTACTCCCCCAGACGATCACAATTCATCATAGATCACCTAGATACATAATATGCATCACATTACCTGAGGTATAGGGGAGTATATTCTGTAATACTCTCTATATCCCCCTCGAAATGTGGCAAGAACCTTTTGCCACAATTTCGAAACTTTGATTATTTGCTTTATTCAAAATGAAATTGTCTTTTAACGTATGGGAGTACTTTTTCCTCATTCCTTTTCAAAACTCACAAGAGTTCTTCCTCAATGATACTTTTTGCAAGTCACACTTGCATACCATTCTTAGCTTGAGGTTCATTTGTAACTTTATTCTCTTTTAACTCATTAAGTGTTTTATAACTATGACACATAAAATGTGCAATCGATATAAAAACACATGAGTCGTCACATCTTTTTCCTGTCATACAGGATAAGTCCTTTGTCAAAAAATTTCTCCCGCCATGCGGGTATTTTCCCAGACTTTTCCCACCACGTGGGTATTATTATCGTCTTTTCCCGTCATGCGGGTATTATCGTCTTTTCCCGTCATGCGGGTATTATCGTCTTTTCCCGTCATGCGGGTATTATCGTCTTT
This sequence comes from Puccinellia tenuiflora, assembly GCA_012064385.1. Lineage (NCBI taxonomy): Eukaryota > Viridiplantae > Streptophyta > Magnoliopsida > Poales > Poaceae > Puccinellia > Puccinellia tenuiflora. The sequence continues at coordinate 34,765 of QRDG01000249.1, read as the reverse complement.
TCCCGTCATGCGGGTAATGAAGAGACATAGATGCCACAATTGGCTCTTTAGACTGCATATTGAATCATCAAATTCAGAAATAAATCTGAATACTCTTTTATACACATGCTTAATCCAACGTTAGTCAAATTAAGCATTCATGTTGCTCGTTTAAAAAATTTCTTCATATAGAGTACATGAAAGAAATTCGTTAAACAAGACTCAGAATGATTTCTTTCTTTTCTGCATAGAGGGTACATGAAAGACATTTGTCAAACAAGACTCTCGATGGTCTATTTGTATTCTTGGATAAATATCCAAGAATTCTTTTTCTTTTGCAGTCATCTTTCGGGTCACAAGTACCCATCCTTTTGCTTTCACGAATGAAAACATGAGAATCTTTGTCTGAGGAAATATTCAATAATAATAAACAATAATGAGCATAAAATTAACCCTACATTTTTCTGGTTAAAGATATGCACATTAAAACTTTCTTTTATATTCTAAACCACCGTTGGGCAGAATTAGAATGAAACATTTTCTTTCTACACTAATTCTACATCACCGTTGGGCAGAAATAGAATCAATGCACAAAACTTATAAACAATATGATGATAATATTTCTATTGCAATAAAGAACTCTGTTCAGAGAATAACATTATCATCAATTCTATTGCAGCGGAAACATGAAATATACATATTTCTATAGTTCAAGAGCATCTCTTGATCTTTTATCTTTTCTTTGAAAATTTATCTGTTAGATGCAAACGAGTAGCATCTTTTATCTTTTCTCTGAAATTGATCACTTTGATGCAAAATTATCAGAGATATAGCCCTTTGACTATAGAACTCATATAATTATAGTACTGTTATCATCAACGTTGGTCAGAAAATAACAATACCATAATTAATCTGTTAAAAAAGTATTTCTCTTTTTTTCCTCCTCTCTAATTAAATTTTCCCGTTGGTTCCAATTTAATTAGAGGAGAGTCCTTTTATTTTACAGTAGAAACTGTAAAATATATTCTGTATTTCACAAACATTGCACTGTTCTGGTCCGTTCTCTAAAAAAATTCATTGAATTTGAAAAGAGATCATCTTTTAGCAAAACTTTGTCATGAAAAACTTTTCTGTTCTTTAATTAAAATTCTCCTAGAGAATTTTATTAAAGATCTAAACAAATTCACTGAATTTGAAAGAGATCATCTTTTTAGCAAAAAAAACTTTGTCTTAAAAGACTTTTCTATCCTTTAATTAAAATTCTCCTAGAGAATTTTATTAAAGATCTAAACAAATTCACAGAGGAATCTGTATATCTTTTCTTTTGATCTCTAAAAAAATTTTCTCAGTGAAAACTTTAACATAATCATAAACATTGCAATAATCACTTTAACATGCTCCTCTTAAATTTTAATTCTCACTTTTAATTCTTTTGACCTTTTTAAATTTAAAAGGAGCACTTTTCTCTATTTGCAGCGGAAAAACATGAATTAAAATTCATGAACTTTATACTTTGCAGAAGCTTTTCTTTTCTTTTCTGAATTCTCTAAACAAAATTTTCGTTGGAATATTTTGTACAGAAAAAACTGTACAAAATTTGTCCAAAAAATGGACAAAAACAATTAAAAACAGCTTCTGGAAAAACAAAAAACAGAGGAAAAACTCTGATTAAAACGTGTGGCCCATACCACAGTTTTTTCTGTTTCGGCCCACGGCCCATTTCCTTGCGCGACGCCTGCGTGCGGCACGCAGACACGCCCGGCGGCCCACGGCCACCTTTCTTTCGGCCCATCGGCCCGAGACCACGCTAGGGTTTCACTGGTAGCCGTCAGATGGAAATCTGACGGCTCTCCGCGCCGATAGCGCAATCAAAATGACCAGTGCGGCCGGGGAGTGTCAAACCCTAGATTCATTTCCCCCCGGTCGAGCGGCTCTCTCCTCCACCCCGATGCGGCGATCTAGGGTTAGGGATTCGACCCGCCGCCGGCGGCCGGCGACGGTCACTGTTTGCCGGAGACGACGACGACGAGGCACCACTCCAACTCCTTTCCCCTTCCCCCTTCTGTTCTTTTTCCCTCCCCCGGAGCAGATCCAAGCGAGGGAGTGGCCCGGTGGTCTCTCCTCTCGCCGGTCGTGCGTCCCCTTGCGGTGGGCGCGCCGCCGTCGAGCGGAGAGGCCGTTGAGCCCCTGTTCTCTGCCCCCTGCGCCGGAGCAGATCCACGCGAGGAGGTGGTGGTCGCGCCGTTGCCTTCCCCTTCGGCGGTGGCGCGTCCGCCTTGCGGTGAGCGCGCTGCCGTCGAAAGGTGAGGCTTCCGATGCCATTTTCCTTTGACCCCGAGGGGTTGATTCCTTCTTCCGACGCCTCGGCTTGCCGATGCGCGTCGGATCGAGAGGGATGGCACGACCGAGACGGCGGCGCTCTTTGCCGGCGAGCACAAGCCCTTCGGTAAGCTCTTTCTTTCCCTTCTGCCTTCCTTTTGTTCGATCTGGCATTTAGGGTTTCGGGGAGGGGTCTTTTCTCTTTGATTTTCTTTTCTTTCTACTTATACCGAACAGATCTAGCACCTAGTACTAGCTCTGATACCAATGTTAAGATCAACAACACTAGTCTAGATCAATTACGGTAGATGCTTTAGGGTTTCTTCCCTTCTGCTCTTGAATTAGGGTTTCGGGACGGGGATGAGAGAGAGAGACCGAGAGGGAGAGAGAGATCGGCGTGTCTACCTTCTCCTGTGTGCGGTGCAGAGCTCGAGCTGCTGGCCATGGTGGTGGTGGCCAGCGAGGTGGGAGGAGCTTCCCATCGCTTGCCGGCATTCCTCGATCGGTAGGTGGAGGTGGGGTGGCCACGACTGTCTTGGCGTGCGTGCCCTAGCGGTCCCCACCTCCCTTTATAGCCGGTGCGACAGGGGCCCTAACCCAGAACGGTTTGGGCTCCCCCGATCAGGGAGCCGAGTCAAGGGTCCGTGCCAGCCGTTGGGCTAACACGGTGGAGATCAACCTAACATTTATTTGATCCATGCGTTATATATTAGGATTAGGAGTCCGGTTAATTTAGGCTCCCACCAAGGGTTAATTCTTGTATTCAACACTTCTAATTTTATTCATCTTTTGTATCTTTCGTTTTAATAATACAGGTGTGATTCACCATGGGGAAACATCAGTCCGGTTCCTAAAAACGTATGAGAAAAAAAAAGGAACATAATTTTATTAAAACTCGAAAAGGTGCTATGAAGAAGTTTATTAGAAAATAAGCACCACAATAGGTATGATTTTCAATATATTCAATTTTACGATAAAATATAATATATCATATACATTATAATTCTTTATTAGTTCAAATTTATGTGTAAGATAGGGCCTCACTTTAGATTTTGGCACAGAGCCCCGGATTTTTTCCGGCCCGGCCCTGTTACCCTTAGTAGCAACAGCACATCCTCGCCCTTAGACGTTTCTGTCACTCGTGCCCAGGAACAAAAGGGGGCATGAACCCACTATCTAGCATAAATACCCTCTCTTATAGATACACACAATCACTTGGCCAAAATAACTACGCACATCGGAGAGCATGCAAGAACATAAATTACTCATATAAGAATCATGCAGAATCTTAGCATAACATCATAATCCGTAGTCCAAGGTGAGACTACTCACAAATCATCCCGGAGGAAGGCATGACGATGAAGAGCCCTCCGGGATCTATCTCCCCTCCGGCAAAGTGCCGGGATCAGCTTCAGATTGGACCCCGAACTAGGGTTTTCGGTGACGGCGCGTCGGGGTCGAGTTTCTGGAAAATAATGGCCGCCTTGACGTTTTTAGGTCAATTGTGATTTTATAGGCGTCGGAGGGGGCCGAGGAGGTGCCCCACGGGCAGGGGCGGGCCCCACCTGCGGGTCCACCCTAGGCCGCGGCAGGACGCCGCCTGCGCCCTGTGCGTCGCCTCCGAGGCTGCTCTTCGGACTCCGTCTTCGTCTTGCCGTAAAAATAATCCACATAAATTTTGGTGCAATTCTGAGAATATTTCCAGAAGTAAATTTCTGAAACACAAAAACAGCAAAAACAGGGAACTGGCACTAGGCATCTTGTCAATAGGTTAGTCCCACAAAATGCATAAAAATGATATAAATGATAGTAAAAACATGTGACAATATCACAAAACTAGCATGGATCACTCAAAAATTATATATACGTTTGAGACGTATCAGGTACAAAAGTAGTGGTTACATCACAGAACTGTCGATAGTTTTAAAAAATTCGATCCCTTTCAACGAATATACATGCTCGTCATTTGGATCATTTTTTCGAAAAACTCAAAGAAAATGAATAGAACCTCAAAAAATGAAATCCTTTGGCATGGAGTCGTCTTATGTGTACTAGTTGTTAGGAAAAATGATAAACTTCATTGTTTTCAAATTGTACGAAAATTCCTTCACGAAAAGTTCTATCATCTATAAACATCTATAGGTTTCAAGTCAAACGACCAAGATACGACCATTCCCATGGCATAGTTTGTGATAATGTGCCCATATTTGGCACATAGGTGTATCTTGATATGATAAACAATGTTACCGAACAGAGAATTTTCAAATTATTTTCATAAATGTTATTTTTTACTTTCTAAGTGCCAAAATTGACTTTTTTTGTGAAGCAAGTACCAACAATTTAGTGCAGAATGGCACCCATCAAATTTTCACACAAATTAGTCTATATTTGATGGATAATCCACAAATATTAGGAATTTTCTCCCTTTCTACCTAATTTTGCACATTTAAATGTCTTTAGGTAGATTTTTTGAAAGTAAGTCAAATTTGAACTGCAAGTGTGTGATAGTTTGCTCTGAAATTTTTGCAAAAATCATTTTAAGGTACAAAAGTAGTGGTTACATAACATAACCATCGATAGTTTTAAAAAATTCGATCCCTTTCAACGAATATCCATGCTCGCCATTTGGATCGTTTTTTCGAAAAACTCAAAGAAAATGAATAGAACCTCAAAAAATGAAATCCTTTGGCATGGAGTCGTCTTATGTGTACTATTTGTTAGGAAAAATGATAACCTTCATTGTTTTCAAATTGTACGAAAATTCCTTCACGAAAAGTTCTATCATCTATAAACATTTATAGGTTTCAAGTCAAACGACCAAGATACAACCATTCCCGTGGCATAGTTTGTGATAATGTGCCCATATTTGGCACATAGGTGTATCTTGATATGATAAACAATGTTACTGAACAGAGTTTTTTCAAATTATTTTCATAAATATCATTTTTTATTTTCTAAGTGCCAAAATTGACATTTTTTGTGAAGCAAGTACCAACAATTTAGTGCAAAATGGCACCCATCAAATTTTCACACAAAGTAGTCCATATTTTATGGATAATTCAAAAAATATTAGGAATTTTCTCCCTTTATACCTAATTTTGCACATTCAAATGTCTTTAGGTCGATTTTTTGAAAGTAATTCAAATTTGAACTGCAAGTGTGTGATAGTTTGCTCTGAAATTTTTGAAAAAATCATTTTAAGGTACAAAAGTAGTGGTTACATCACAGAACCATCGATAGTTTTAAAAAATTCGATCCCTTTCAACGAATATCCATGCTCGCCATTTGGATCGTTTTTTCGAAAAACTCACAGAAAATGAATAGAACCTCAAAAAATGGAATCCTTTGGCATGGAGTCATCTTATGTGTACTAGTTGTTAGGAAAAATGATAAACTTGATTGTTTTTAATTGTACGAAAATTCTTTCATGAAAAGTTCTATCATCTATAAACATTTATAGGTTTCAAGTCAAACGACCAAGATACGACCATTCCCGTGGCATAGTTTGTGATAATGTGCCCATATTTGGCACATAGGTGTATCTTGATATGATAAACAATGTTACTGAACAGAGTTTTTTCAAATTATTTTCATAAATATCATTTTTTACTTTCTAATTGCCAAAATTGACATTTTTTGTTAAGCAAGTACCAACAATTTAGTGCAAAATGGCACCCATCAAATTTTCACACAAAGTAGTACATATTTTATGGATAATCCACAAATATTAGGAATTTTCTCCCTTTCTACCTAATTTTGCACATTTAAATGTCTTTAGGTGGATTTTTTCAAAGTAATTCAAATTTGAACTGCAAGTGTGTGATAGTTTGCTCTGAAATTTTTGAAAAAATCATTTTAAGGTACAAAAGTAGTGGTTATTTCACAGAACCATCGATAGTTTTAAAAAATTCGATCCCTTTCAACGAATATCCATGCTCGCCATTTGGATCATTTTTTCAAAAAACTAAAAGAAAATGAATAGAACCTCGAAAGATGAAATCCTTTGGCATGGAGTCGTCTTATGTGTACTAGTTGTTAGGAAAAATGATAAACTTCATTGTTTTCAATTTGTACGAAAATTCCTTCACGAAAAGTTCTATCATCTATAAACATCTATAGGTTTCAAGTCAAACGACCAAGATACGAGCATTCCCGTGGCATAGTTTGTGATAATGTGCCCATATTTGGCACATAGGTGTATCTTGATATGATAAACAATGTTACCGAATAGAGTTTTTTCAAATTATTTTCATAAATATCATTTTTTATTTTCTAAGTGCCAAAATTGACATTTTTTGTGAAGCAAGTACCAACAATTTAGTGCAAAATGGCACCCATCAAATTTTCACACAAAGTAGTCCATATTTTATGGATAAATCAAAAAATATTAGGAATTTTCTCCCTTTCTACCTAATTTTGCACATTTAAATGTCTTTAGGTCGATTTTTGAAAGTAATTCAAATTTGAACCACAAGTGTGTGATAGTTTGCTCTGAAATTTTTGCAAAAATCATTTTAAGGTACAAAAGTAGTGGTTACATCACAGAACCGTCGATAGTTTTTTAATATTCGATCCCTTTCAACGAATATCCATGCTCGCCATTTGGATCGTTTTTTCGAAAAACTCAAAGAAAATGAATAGAACCTCAAAAAATGGAATCCTTTGGCATGGAGTCATCTTATGTGTACTAGTTGTTAGGAAAAATGATAAACTTCATTGTTTTCAATTTGTACGAAAATTCCTTCACGAAAAGTTCTATCATCTATAAACATCTATAGGTTTCAAGTCAAACGACCAAGATACGAGCATTCCCGTGGCATAGTTTGTGATAATGTGCCCATATTTGGCACATAGGTGTATCTTGATATGATAAACAATGTTACCGAACAGAGTTTTTTCAAATTATTTTCATAAATATCATTTTTTATTTTCTAATTGCCAAAATTGACATTTTTTGTTAAGCAAGTACCAACAATTTAGTGCAAAATGGCACCCATCAAATTTTCACACAAAGTAGTCCATATTTTATGGATAATCCACAAATATTAGGAATTTTCTCCCTCTCTACCTAATTTTGCACATTTAAATGTCTTTAGGTCGATTTTTTTAAAGTAATTAAAATTTGAACTGCAAGTGTGTGATAGTTTGCTCTGAAATTTTTGCAAACATCATTTTAAGGTACAAAAGTAGTGGTTATTCACAGAACCATCGATAGTTTTAAAAAATTCGATCCCTTTCAACGAATATCCATGCTCGCCATTTGGATCGTTTTTTCGAAAAACTAAAAGAAAATGAATAGTACCTCGAAAAATGAAATCCTTTGGCATGGATTCGTCTTATGTGTACTAGTTGTTAGGAAAAATGATAAACGTCATTGTTTTCAAATTGTACGAAAATTACTTCACGAAAAGTTCTATCATCTATAAACATCTATAGGTTTCAAGTCAAACGACCAAGATACGACCATTCCCGTGGCATAGTTTGTGATAATGTGCCCATATTTGGCACATAGGTGTATCTTGATATGATAAACAATGTTACTGAACAGAGTTTTTGCAAATTATTTTCATAAATGTCATTTTTTTTATTTTCTAAGTGCCAAAATTAACATTTTTGGTGAAGCAAGTACCAACAATTTAGTGCAAAATGGCACCCGTCAAATTTTCACACAAAGTAGTCCATATTTTATGGATAATCCACAAATATTAGGAATTTTCTCCCTTTCTACCTAATTTTGCACATTTAAATGTCTTTAGGTCGATTTTTGAAAGTAATTCAAATTTGAACTGCAAGTGTGTGATAGTTTGCTCTAAATTTTTTGCAAAAATCATTTTAAGGTACAAAAGTAGTGGTTACATCACATAACCGTCGATAGTTTAAAAAAATTCGATCCCTTTCAACGAATATCCATGCTCGCCATTTGGATCGTTTTTTCGAAAAACTCAAAGAAAATGAATAGAACCTCAAAAAATGAAATCCTTTGGCATGGAGTCGTCTTGTGTGTACTAGTTGTTAGGAAAAATGATAAACTTCATTTTTTTTCAAATTGTACGAAAAATTCCTTCACGAAAAGTTCTATCATCTATAAACATCTATAGGTTTCAAGTCAAACGACAAGGATACGACCATTCCCGTGGCATAGTTTGTGATAATGTGCCCATATTTGGCACATAGGTGTATCTTGATATGATAAACAATGTTACCAAACAGAGTTTTTTCTAATTATTTTCATAAATATCTTTTTTTATTTTCTAAGTGCCAAAATTGACATTTTTTGTGAAGCAAGTACCAACAATTTAGTGCAAAATGGCACCCATCAAATTTTAGCACAAAGTAGTCAATATTTTATGGATAATCCACAAATATTAGGAATTTCTCCCTTTATACCTAATTTCGCACATTCAAATGTCTTTAGGTCGATTTTTTGAAAGTAATTCAAATTTGAACTGCAAGTGTGTGATAGTTTGCTCTGAAATTTTTGCAAAATCATTTTACGGTACAAAAGTAGTGGTTACATCACAGAACCGTCGATAGTTTTAAAAAATTCGATCCCTTTCAACGAATATCCATGCTTCCCATTTGGATCGTTTTTTCGAAAAACTCAAAGAAAATGAATAGAACCTCAAAAATTGAAATCTTTTGGCATGGAGTCGTCTTATGTGTACTAGTTGTTAGGAAAAATGATAAACTTCATTTTTTTTTCAAATTGTACGAAAAATTACTTCACGAAAAGTTCTATCATCTATAAACATCTATAGGTTTCAAGTCAAACGACCAAGATACGACCATTCCCGTGACATAGTTTGTGATAATGTGCCCATATTTGGCACATAGGTGTATCTTGATATGATAAACAATGTTACCGAACAGAGTTTTTTCAAATTATTTCCATAAATATCATTTTTTATTTTCTAAGTGCCAAAATTGACTTTTTTTGTGAAGCAAGTACCAACAATTTAGTGCAAAATGGCACCCATCAAATTTTCACACAAAGTAGTCCATATTTTATGGATAATCCACAAATATTAGGAATTTTCTCCCTTTCTACCTAATTTTGCACATTCAAATGTCTTTAGGTCTATTTTTTGAAAGCAACTCAAATTTGAAATGCAAGTGTGTGATAGTTTGCTCTGAAATTTTTGAAAAAATCATTTTAAGGTACAAAAGTAGTGGTTACATCACAGAACCATTGATAGTTTTAAAAAATTCGATCCCTTTCAACGAATATCCATGCTCGCCATTTGGATCGTTTTTTCGAAAAACTCAAAGAACATGAATAGAACCTCAAAAAATGGAATCCTTTGGCATGGAGTCATCTTATGTGTACTAGTTGTTAGGAAAAATGATAAGCTTCATTTTTTTTCAAATTTTACGAAAAATTCCTTCACCAAAAGTTCTATCATCTATAAACATCTATAGGTTTCAAGTCAAACGACCAAGATACGACCATTCCCGTGGCATAGTTTGTGATAATGTGCCCATATTTGGCACATAGGTGTATCTTGATATGATAAACAATGTTACCGAACAGAGCTTTTTCAAATTATTTTCATAAATATCATTTTTTATTTTCTAAGTGCCAAAATTGACTTTTTTGTGAAGCAAGTACCAATAATTTAGTGCAAAATGGCACCCATCAAATTTTCACACAAAGTAGTCCATATTTTATGGATAATCCACAAATTTTAGGAATTTTCACCCTTTATACCTAATTTTGCACATTCAAATGTCTTTAGGTCGATTTTTTGAAAGTAATTCAAATTTGAACTGCAAGTGTGTGATAGTTTGCTCTGAAATTTTTGAAAAAATCATTTTAAGGTACAAAAGTAGTGGTTACATCACAGAACCGTCGATAGTTTTAAAAAATTCGATCCCTTTCAACGAATATCCAGGCTCGCCATTTGGATCGTTTTTTCGAAAAACTCAAAAAAAATTAATAGAACCTCAAAAAATGAAATCCTTTGGCATGGAGTCGTCTTATGTGTACTAGTTGTTATGAAAAATGATAAACTTCATTGTTTTCAAATTGTACAAAAATTCCTTCACGAAAAGTTCTATCATCTATAAACATCAATAGGTTTCAAGTCAAACGACCAAGATACGACCATCCCCATGGCATAGTTTGTGATAATGTGCCCATATGTGGCACATAGGTGTATCTTGATATGATAAACAATGTTACCGAACAAAGTTTTTTCAAATTATTTTCATAAATATAATTTTTTATTTTCTAAGTGCCAAAATTGACTTTCTTGTGAAGCAAGTACCAAAAATTTATTGCAAAATGGCACCCATCAAATTTTCACACAAAGTAGTCCATATTTTATGGATAATCCACAAATTTTCACCCTTTCAACGAATATCCATGCTTGCCATTTGGATCGTTTTTTCAAAATACTCAAAAAAAATGAATAGAACCTCAAAAAAAGAAATACTTTGGCATGGAGTCTTTTTATGTGTACTAGTTGTTAGGAAAAATAATAAACTTGACTTGTCAGTAAAAATGATAAATTTTAGTTTTAACAAAATTTCCACAAAAATGATTCACCAAAAGGAACAAAACAAATAAACTAAGAAGGCAAAAAAATACTCATTGCCGTGTGCTAAATCTTAACACACGGTAAAGACTGTGCTTTTCTGATTGGCTGAGGCTGTTTCACACGGATCACCAAACTGGACCGTTGGATCTAGTAGGATCCAACGGCCTAATCCTTTCGTATCCTCTATTTGTTCTTTTTCTCAACCTTCCCGTGGCCACTCCTTCCATTATCCATTCCCCTCTTCTCCTTCCTTATCCCCCGTCTCCTCCTTCCCTTATCCATCCCGTGGCCGCATGTTCTTGCCGACATCCACCCACCACCATCGCGTGTGTGCTCGCGCTTGGAAGAAGGCTGTGGCAGGCGGCTTGGAAGAAGGCGGCGCTCCTGGCTCGCGGTTTCAGGGCAAGGAGATGGTGGAGGCGAGCGAGCTCCGGCGGCGGAGCAATCCAGGCGACCACACGCGCCGCGACAGAGGGCGCCGTCCCGCGGAGGAGGCGCGCCAAATGCAGCGCCGTCCTTCAGAAGCACGTCGCCATCCTCACGTCCTCGACCGCGAGCCAGATGCAGAGCCGCCCTTCAGAAGCACGCCGCCGTCCTCGCGTCCTCGACCGTGCGCTAGATGCAGCGCCCTTCAAAAGCACGCCGATGTCCTCGCGTCCTCGAATGCGAGCCAGATGCAGCGCCGCCATCTTCATCGCCGACCTCGCCGCGTTGGACGCCGAGACGAGCCAGGAGCAGCGCCGCCGTCCTCGTCGCGCCGACGACCGCGTGCCAGGAGCAGCGCAGCCGTCCTCATCGCGCCGACGATCGCGAGCCAGGAGGAGCACCGCCGTCTTCGTCGAGCAGCTCGACCCCACTGCCGTCACGTTGGACGTCGTGGCGCGCCGTGGGGAGCCAAGAACACACCGCCGTCCTTGTCGAGCTTGCAGTGAGAACGCCACCGGACGACGCCGGCCGGGCCGGCATGATTTTTTTAATCAAATTATGCCTCTTTGCCGTGTGTTGTGTTTGCACACAGGAAAGATCGACCGGTGGGCCCGCGCGTCAGGATTTCACCGTCCGTCGTCGGTGTCAAGTGTTGGTGGGACCCACATTCCAGCGTTGTCGTGTGCCAAATATCGCAAAGAGCTCGTTACCGTGCAATATGTTGCCGTGTGGTCGTTGCCGTGTGCGGCACACGGCAAAGACGTTGCCGTGTGCTTTTCAGTCTTTGCCGTGTGTGCCTGGCACATGGGAAAGATGAGCTCTCCCGTAGTGATAATTGTTTAGAGCATTCGCAAAAAAAATATTGTTTACAGAGTGTCGTTGCACTATTTAGATAGGAAGCAAAGATGCTTAAGCGGCAAACCATTGTTTATTTTGCATAAGAAAGATAGGTGAAATTATGCAGAAGTACAGCTATGAGGATACTTTTATGCTTTGGTATACTTTTTTTTTATGTACAAACTTATATATATTGACGTTGGAATTGTAATTTCTGAACTATTGTGGTATTACTATTTGGCATTTAAAAAAGCACAAATCATTTTTCATCGCCCCTCATACGATTTCGTTCAAGCTCCGCCACTGAAGGCGGTGTAATTCCATTCAACTTTTCATGTGGGACTAAACTTCACACTCCCACCTCTTGCCATACATGGGCCATTTGAGATTGGAGATTTTCAGTAGTATCTTATTGGGCTTAGTATAAATGGGTTTAAACTCTAACAAGTCCGACATCATGTTGTATGCTTCTCGATAAACAGATGTGGCTGCATTTATAAATAAATCAACATCACAGTAGAAAATCTAAAGAACAGTTTTCAATCGTGCAAATTTAATCATGGCGTACAGTCGTGCCTCACAAAAACAATATTTGTACAACAACGAACAACCTGCCTTTTTTTAGATCTAGCTTGTCAGTTGCTACTCGACATCTCAATTCTCAAGACTCGAACATTTACTAATCCATCTAAAAATAAGCTCACGACTAACATTTTTTGTATGCTAATCCTCTCTAAATTATCATGCCAAACTAGAGCGAGACCGATCGCCCGAAAACGTGATCATCACCCTCATGAAAGAAATTGTTAAAATCGTCATCGAAGGCACCAAAGATATCGTCGAGCCCCATATCCATCACCCAGAGATCAGACTCGCCGTCTGCGCCGGTGTCCGCGGCCACGGAGGACGAGACTTCGGCACTGTCCTCCTCGCGCTTCGCCGTATCTTCGGATAAGGGCGACTGCGGCGGGTTGCGGGAGGTGCCAGCGAGCACGCTGATGTTGGTGGGCACGGCGTGGCAGTGGTCGGCGATGTAGGTGACGACGAGCACGCCGGGCTTGGCCGGGCTGCGCTCCACCAGCTTCCGGGCCTTGCACGCCTTCAGGCTGCTGCACTTGTAGTATCCTCTGCACGCACAGATCATTTTCAGTTTCAGACTCTCGCCACATGTCAGTGTCGTGATCAATGGTGGCTGGTTGGTGAAAGTAAATAATTACCGTGGTTACGGGGAGCCCTTGATGGGTTTCTGGCCGTACTTGCGCCACGCCCACAGATCGTCGGGGCCGGAGACGCCAGCGCCGTCGTCTATCGGCACCTCGCGCACCACCTTCTTCACCAGGTTCTTCTTGCTCTTGCTGCGTAATCCAAACATGCATGTTCTCTGTAAATCATCGCTCTGTCTTGCAGGCAAATCGATCGCTAGACGCTAGCTGTAAATTCACAACCACGATGTGTACCTTCTTTTGGGCCGCCTGGGAGCACGGCCGCCCGGTCTCCGGTCTGCCTGCTTCGCCATCGTCGTCGCCATCGGCAGCGGCTGGCCAGACGTTGAGACGGCCGGGTAGGAGATGAGCACCTCGCGCTCTGTCGCCCGCTCACGGCCCAAGGACGACAGCGTGATGGAGAATGGCGCCCGGGGCAGCTGGTCGTGCTCCAAGTCCAGGTACTCCAGCACGTCGTACAACGACGATGATGCCCTCGCCGTTTCTCCGACGAACTCACGGTAGGGAGCCACGACGGCTTCCCGGCGAGAGTCGACCGGCCGTAGCGGCATCTCTGGTGCTTCGGAGCTCGGGACCTCGTCGACGGCAGCGGCCGTGCCGCCGAGGCAGCTCCTGACGACAGCCTCGAGACCCCAATCGCTGGTGGCGGAGCCGTCCATCTAAGATTTCGGTGAGCGCGTGTGTGACCATCAATCATGTACGGCGTGGCTGACATTGTGATGTAGGGCTAGGCCCGATCTTCACGGATTTGAGAGGGAAACGAGGATGAACACGAGGAACACGGAGGGTAGCAAGGGAGATTCGTGGGCAAAACACAAGGATAACTAGCAAATCCTGCTGAGAACTCCACCCAACAACAAACCCTAAAAAAGGTAGCCTTTAGATCGAAGAATCAAAGCCAAACTTACTCTTGTTGAAACCGATTGCTCTTACCGGCCGGTCCACCGATCCAATAGAATCACCGCAGTGAAAGATTGGTTTGCACTACTAGAGACACCGCAGTGAAAGAGTAGCAACAACAAGATCTACCTCAACGAGGCACCCTAGCTACGAGGGAGGAGGAGCATAGCTCTCGCAAATCTCAGATTCAGTCTGACCTCAAATGGGGAAAGGGAAAAGCTATTTATAGTCTTAATACAAAACGAGGCAGGAAGGTGGGGAACCGGCCTGGAAACCGGTCTAGGCCGGCCTGGAGGCCGGCTGCGTCGGGTTGAGGGCCGGCCTGGAAACCGGCCTAGGCCGGCCTGGAGGCCGGCTACGTCGGGTGGAGGGCCGGCCTGGAAACCGGCCTAGGCCGGCCTGGAGGCCGGCTGCGTCGGGTGGAGGGCCGGCCTGGAAACCGGCCTAGGCCGGCCTGGAGGCCGGCTGCGTCGGGTGGAGGTCCGGCCTGGAGGCCGGCTGGCTCGGGTGGGGGCCCGGCCTGGGGGCCGGCCCAGGCCGGCCTGGAGGCCGGCTGGCTCCGCCTTGAGCCTTTGCCTCCTTCTTCCTCTTCTTGCCCATCTTCTTGGTTTTCCTCTTGGTCATCTTCTTGACTCCATTGTCGGTCATCTTCCGGGTGGATCCTGACTATACACAAGGTACCGGCATGAGGTAGCAAGCAATTCAAAGGGAGGTCGAGATCACACATCGAGAGGAGCGAGGTCACCTTTTCATGGAGAGCTTTGACTCTTGATCTTGTCATTGGGCCAATCGGCATGGTGTCCATGGTGTTGTCCACATGTGGGGCTACATCATCTCCCCCCCCCCCCTTCGGAAAGAGTCGTCTTCGACTCGTCATCCTCTTGAACGCTTGCATCTTCGTGGAAGGGAGATAGGTCGGCGACGTTGAACGTGTCATGCACCAAGTACTTGGATGTTGGGATGTCGATCTTGTAGGCGTTGTCGTTAATGCGCTTGAGCACTTTGAAAGGCCCGTCACCGCGAGGAGCAAGCTTGGATTTTCTTTCATCTGGAAAACAGTCCTTGCGGAGGTGTAGCCACACAAGATCCCCTTCTTCGAATATCATGGGCTTCTTCAACTTTTTGATCTTGTTTGCCTGGTGCTTGGTGTGCTCCTCTAGAGTTGCTCGAGTTGACTCATGTAATGACTTCATGTAGTCGGCTCTCTTGTCGACGTCCATGTCGGTGCGCTCGTGTAGAGGGAGTGGGAGGATGTCTAGGGCGGTGTTGGGGTTGAACCCATAGACAACCTCAAACGGGCTTCGCTTGGTCGCCCGGTGGGAGGCACGGTTGTAGGCGAACTCGGCGTGCGGTATGCATTCCTCCCAACCCTTGATGTTTGGCTTGATTAATGCGCGAAGGAGAGTTGATAAGCTTCGATTCACCACCTTGGTTTGGCCGTCGGTTTGTGGGTGGTAAGCGGTGGAGAAGAGGAGCTTGACTCCTAGCTTTGCCATCAATGCCTTCCAAAAGTAGCTTGTGAACTTGACATCGCGGTCCGAAACAATGGTCTTCGGCACTCCATGTAGACGAACGATTTCCCTAAAGAACAAAGTTGCAATGTGTGAAGCATCGTTGGTCTTATTGCAAGGAATAAAGTGTGCCATTTTAGAGAAGCGATCGACAACAACAAATATTGAATCTTTGCCATTCTTTGTGCGAGGTAATCCTAAGACGAAATCCATGCTAATGTCGGACCAAGGTGTGTGTGGAATTGGTAAAGGCATATAAAGACCATGAGAGTTCAACGTGGACTTAGCTTTGAGGCAAGTTGGGCAACGGCGCACCAAGCGCTCCACATCACGCGTCATCCGTGGCCAAAAGTAGTGTGTAGATAGCATGGCGAGTGTCTTGTCACGTCCAAAGTGTCCCATGAGTCCTCCACTATGTGATTCCTGTAGAAGTAACAAACGGAGCGAGGACTCGGGAATGCATAGTTTGTTAGCCTTAAACAAGAAACCCTTGTGCAAGTAGAAATCATCGCAACCTTTGTCAATTGTGCACTTGGTAAAGATAGGACCAAAGAAAGAATCGGAAGCATAGAGTTCTTTAAGGTCATCAAGACCCAAAACATTGATTTCAAGTTGGGTGAGTAAGATCATCTTGCGGGAAAGAGCATCCGCAACGATATTGTCCTTGCCTTTTTTGTACTTCACCACATAGGAAAAAGACTCGATGAATTCAACCCATTTGGCATGCCTTTTGTTCAAATTGGCTTGGGTTTTCAAATATTTTAAAGATTCATGATCGGAATGGATAACAAACTCTTTGGGCCAAAGGTAGTGTTGCCACACTTCCAAAACACGTACTAAGGCATAGAGTTCCTTGTCGTAGATTGGGTAGTTTAGGCGAGCACCATCAAGTTTTTCGCTATAATAGGCAACGGGACGGCCACATTGCATGAGGACGCCACCGATGCCAAGGCCACTAGCGTCACACTCAAGTTCGAAAGTTTTGGAGAAATCCGGCAAAGCAAGTAAAGGAGCTTCGGTCAATCTCTTCTTGAGTTCATTGAAAGCCGATTCTTGAGCATTGCCCCAAATGAAGGGTACATTCTTTTTGGTAAGCTCATTCAAGGGGCAAGCAATTGTGCTAAAATCTTTCACAAAGCGACGGTAAAACCCAAACAAACCAAGAGCGCTACGAAGTTGAGCAAGATTAGTTGGCGGTGGCCAATTTGTGATTGCCTCAACCTTAGAGGTGTCAACTTCAATCCCTTTTGAAGAAACCACATAACCCAAGAATATAAGCTTGTTGGTGCAAAAGGTGCATTTCTTGATGTTGGCAAAAAGCAAAGCATTCCGAAGGGCCAACAAAACTTGCTTCACATGGTCGACATGTTCATGCAAGGATTTGCTATAAACAAGGATGCCATCGAAGTAGACAACCACAAACTTGCCAATGAAAGTGCGCAAGACGTGATTCATAAGACGCATAAATGTTGAAGGAGCATTTGAAAGACCAAAGGGCATGACAAGCCACTCATAAAGACCAAGTTTTGTTTTAAATGCGGTTTTCCATTCATCTCCTTCATGCATACGGATTTGGTGATAGCCACTTTTCAAATCAATTTTGAAAAAGATAGTGGCACCACTAAGCTCATCTAGCATGTCATCAAGTCGTGGGATAGGATGTCGATACCTCACCGTGATATTGTTGATGGGACGGCAATCCATGCATATTCGGAGTGTGTCGTCTTGCTTGGGGACGAGGATGACCGGAACGGCGCACGGACTCAAGCTTTCACGAACATGTCCCTTGGCGAGGAGTTCTTGAATTTGGCGCTCGATCTCCTTAGTCTCCTCGGGGTTGGTGCGGTATGGTGCTCTATTGGGTAGAGGGGCGCCGGGAATGAGGTCGATGCGATGCTCGATTCCACGTAGGGGAGGAAGTCCTTGAGGTAGCTCATCCGGAAAGACATCTTTGAATTCCTGCAAAATAGACAACATAGACGGAGGAACTTGGGTTAAGTCGTTAGTGTCTTTGCCATCTCCTTTGCATAAGAGCACGAAGTGGAAAGTGGATGGGTTTGCCCTCACTTCCCTTATCTCACTTTTGGTGGCTAACAAGACTACGCCGGGACTCACTCTTTTCCCTTTCTCACTCACATTTGGCTTGTGGCTCTCACTCACGTGAATGTGGTTCGCTCTCTCACCACTCAACTCACTAGAGGATTGTTTATCTTGCGCTCGTACAATTGTCTTGGCATTGTCGGCGATAATTTGGCTTGGAGTCATTGGGCGGAGCACTAGGATCTTATTGTTCCATTTGAAGCTATAGTAGTTGGTGCGCCCATCATGAGTAGCGGCCTTGTCAAATTGCCAAGGGCGGCCAAGAAGTAAGTGGCAAACCGACATGGGTACCACATCACAATCCACCGTGTCCTCATAAGAGCCAATCTTGAAGGATACTTGAACCGTGTGTTGGATCTTCACGGTGCCGGAGTCACTAAGCCATTGCACATGGTAAGGATTGGGGTGCTTCTTGTACGTCAAGTTGAGTTTCTCACATAGCTCCTTGCTTGCCAAGTTGTGACAACTCCCACCATCAATAATTACCTTGATTGATTTGCCGTTGATGCCGGCCTTGGTTTGGAACAAGTTGCATCTTTGAGCGTCATCACCTTGATTGATTGTAGTCAAGACTCGAGTGACAACTAGAGTGGGGTTGGGGTCACCATCACAATAGATGTAGTCATCGTCGTCATCCAAGCTTTGCATCGTGGCCACCTTGTTCAATGCGTGGTACTCATCTTCACTCATGGACTCATAGTCTCCATTGTCATTGACTATCATCACCTTCTTGTTGGTGCATTCAAATGACTTGTGCCCTTGACCTCCACACTTGTAGCAAGTGATATATGACTTGACGGCTTGTGGTGAGGGCGTCGTCTTCTTGGAGGTGGTAGTGGGTTGCGGCGTAGAACTTTTGGCATTGCCTTGAGCTTGGACTTGAGTCATGGGTTGTGTTGATGATGAAGCTCTAGTGGCGAAGAAGGACTTGGCCTTGACATACTTGAGCTCTTCGGCGACTTGGCGCTCGGCCTTCATGGCCGTGATGGGGTACGTGAGGCCGTTCAAGAAACGTGCCATTGATTGTTCCTCAGACTCTACAATGTGTGCACGGGAGAGAGTGGACTCCATCTCCTTGTAGTACTCGTCGACCGTCTTGAGACCTTGCTTGAGTTCTTGTAGCTTCTTGTACAAATCGCGTGCATAATGATGTGGCACAAAGCGCTTGTGCATTTCCTTCTTCATGTCATTCCATGTGTCGATTGGGTCTTCAAAGGATGCTTGGAGTTGTTCCCACCATAGTTGCGCATAGCCTTCAAACTCGAGGGATGCGAGGTCAACTCGTTTGTCTTGCGGCACCTTGTAGACTCGAAATAGTTTGGAGACCTTGGATTCCCATGCAATATAGTCTTCCGGGTCGTTGGTGCCATGGAACTTAGGAATGACGAGCTTGGGAGGATTGAAACGGTTCTTGCGATCATCCTCATCATCATCATCATCATCATCATGGTGTCGATGGCGGTCTCGGTGACGATGCCTTTGATGGTGGCGCGGCACATAATCCTCATTGTCTTCAAGATCAATATGATTGTCGGCCAATGGCACTCGGCGGGCTCGATGTGGAGGTAGGTCATGACGATGATGTCGATTATCTTCATAGCGGTGTTGGGGATCCAAGTTAGCATTTGGAATTGGTATCTCTTGTCGATGACGATCTTGATGGTGTTGATGGTGTACGATCGCTTGGGGGTGCGGCTCGTCTTGACGATGTTGGTCTTGGTGTTGGTGATGGTCCAAGTTCGCTTGTGGAGGAGGTATGTCGTGGTGTTGACCTTGACCAATCTCGCTTGGACCTTTGCTTCGGACGGTGGAACGATGTGAAGACCTTGAGCTTGATCGCGAAGAGTGCCGGTCTGGTCTCTCGAGAAGCTCCTCGAGACGAATGGAACGCGCCTTGTTTTCACGTTGGTCGTCTTGTATTTGAGCGAAGCGCTCGGCGTTTTCACGTTGTGCGGCGTGATGGCGCTCCTCGTAGCGGCGTAAGTTGTCGTCGATGTACCTCCTCAGGGCCTCCGCTTGTTTGCCGAAGTCGGCGTCTTGTTCTTCCCTAGCCATGATAAGCAAACACAAGTGATATGTGGAATATGTGGTGGCTAAAAACCGCTCTTACCTTTAGTTGATAGTATTGGACAAGTGGACTCGCCTTCCGAGACGACGGTGACACAAGAGTAAGAGTGTTTGATTAGCAATCCAAAAGCGACTCACACACACACTTATGAGGAGCTTAGGTAAGGCAAAGTGGCAAGAAATCGAAACGAAACAAACGAAAAGGCTATTGCAATAAGTGGAAGATAACCACAAAGATCAAGAAACAAAAGAGACTAACCACACAATCCGAGAAACAAAGGAGACTCACACGTGGAGACAAACGTGGATGGTGCGACTATAGGGAGGAGCAACTTGGACCTAACGAAGACTATGCTCGTGCCGCACCACCTCTCGAAGGACAACTAGCTCAAGTGTATGGGAAAGAGCACCCAATTTGCACAAGTGTACCCATTTCTCTATTGGTTATTGGAGCTTGAGGATGACTAGGATCACGGCTCGGGTTTTTTTTTTTGAATCTTTTCTATTTCTCTTTTTGCTTTATGCTTTTGCCCGAGCCGAGTCCGCTACAACTAGATGCTCACAATATTATGATATGGTCACTTGGCGTCACACTAGTGCAATGCTCACACTATGAAGAGCTAGCTCCTAGGAAACAAGTTTCGTTAAATGGAAAGGGATGTGTCGGAAGCTATACCTTTGATGCCGTCGAGGTAGCGATGAAGCGACACGAAGATGAAGTCGGTGAATAGTCGTGCGGCGGTAGCACCGGCCGAACGGGCGGTAAGACCGATTGCGGGCGGTAGTAACGGCCGTTCGGACGGTAGTACCGCCGGCGACGAATTGCGCGGCACACTTGGACTTGGAGCGGAAAAGGCCTCCGGAAAACACCAACGGAAAGTGGAGAAAAGGTCTTAAGCACGAGATCCGTGGATCAAAACCACAAATCGCTGACCAAATCGAAAGATCGAACAAAATCCATATGGGCTATTTTTTTTTTTGAATTTTCGAAATTGGTATGGGAAAGAAAAATTTTGGTGGAAAAATGGCTAATAAAAGGTGGAAACACGATTCAAATCCGTGGAAACCCTTGCTCTTGATACCAAATGATGTAGGGCTAGGCCCGATCTTCACGGATTTGAGGGGGAAACGAGGATGAACACGAGGAACACGGAGGGTAGCGAGGGAGATTCGTGGGCAAAACACAAGGATAACTAGCAAATCCTGCTGAGAACTCCACCCAACAACAAACCCTCAAAAAGGTAGCCTTTGGATCGAAGAATCAAAGCCAAACTTACTCTTGTTGAAACCGATTGCTCTTACCGGCCGGTCCACCGATCCAATAGAATTACCGCAGTGAAAGATTGGTTTGCACTACTAGAGACACCGCAGTGAAAGAGTAGCAACAACAAGATCTACCTACGAGGCACCCTAGCTACGAGGGAGGAGGAGCATAGCTCTCACAAGTCTCAGATTCAGTCTGATCTCAAATGGGGAAAGAGGAAAGCTATTTATAGTCTTAGTACAAAACGAGGCAGGAAGGTGGGGAACCGGCCTGGAAACCGGCCTAGGCCGACCTGGAGGCCGGCTGCGTCGGGTGGAGGGCCGGCCTGGAAACCGGCCTAGGCCGGCCTGGAGGCCGGCTGCGTCGGGTGGAGGGCCGGCCTGGAAACCGGCCTAGGCCGGCCTGGAGGCCGGCTGCGTCGGGTGGAGGGCCGGCCTGGGGCCCGGCCCAGGCCGGCCTGGAGGCCGGCTGGCTCCGCCTTGAGCCTTTGCCTCCTTCTTCCTCTTCTTGCCCATCTTCTTCGTTTTCCTCTTGGTCATCTTCTTGACTCCATTGTGGGTCATCTTCCGGGTGGATCGTGAGTATACACAAGGTACCGGCATGAGGTAGCAAACAATTCAAAGGGAGGTCGAGATCACACATCGAGAGGAGCGAGGTCACCTTTTCATGGAGAGCTTTGACTCTTGATCTTGTTATTGGGCCAATTAGCATGGAGTGCATGGTGTTGTCCACATGTGGGGCTACATCACATTGGCATGGGACCGTGGCTCAAAAGTTCTTATAGCTCGGCCTCGGTAGAAAGTCAACCGCCGCAAGCGCGCTAGACAGTGCCCGGCACGAAGAGCGTCAGCGATTGATCGATCGGCGGCGGCATGAAGGATGGCATCAGGATCTTCCTGACACGTAACCGATCCGCCTAGCTTTCACGTGCCGCAGCTGTATCGATCACTTGACCAGCGCATTTGTTTTGGTTTGATTTTGACTTTGCGTCCAAATGTCAACCGAGGAACTGATCACAGGCTAGCTAAGTATAGCTAGTAGGGAATAAACCTAGGATATGCCCCGGACGTCGGAGTAGATTAAGGATAGGGTACCATCTATCGCCGATCATTGACAGTTTGTGCTTCCTAATTAGCGAGTTGATTAACAACTAATCATGCAGAGAGAGAGAGAGAGAGAGAGAGAGAGAGAGAGAGAGAGAGAGAGAGAGAGAGAGAGGCATCGGCCGGCAAGGTGAAGACTGTAGGCTCAGCTTTGCTTGCACGCCCAGTGCACGACGGGGTCGGTGGGAGCGCAGCAGAAGAGCCAGGAGAGATCAGTGGCTATCGGCCCGTCTCGTACGTGGTGCAGGGAGCGCAGCAGAAGAGCCAGCCTCGATCGGCACGGCGGAATGGACCGCCGTCTGGCTGGTGACGTGGATGCTCAGGCGGCCGGGGTGGGCGCCACCGCACCGGAGAAAAAACTCGAGCCGTCGATTTCGGACAGGGACATGTACCTGGGGCAAATGTATGGACCGATCGTGCTCAACTCTTCAATCGATCGTGCAAAAAGGATCTCGTCGCTCATTGAGACGCGTTGATTAGTTCCCGACCACGTATGGCTCAGGTTTGCAAGCGGGGAAGAAGATGAGGGTCTGATTTGATCATCGGCAAAACTAATTTGGGTGATTCCGTTGACCCATGGACACTTTTTTTATGGCTTTCTATTTTCCTGCCCCAACTTGGTTTGGTATTTTATCCTACTCCCTCCGATCCGTTATTTTGTCGTGAAAATAGAACTAGCCACGTACAGATCGATAGTAAGTCACGACAGTTTTTGTGGATCAGAGAGAGTTTTTTTTTAATTTCTCACTATTATCCACCTTGTTCAAACCAGTCTCGCGGATGTCCAAACAGAGCTCTTTCATCTAGTCAACCACTATCACTGTTACTACGCTGACGTCGGGGTCGTGAAACCATGGGCCGCCATTGTTGGTATTGTGGGGAGAGAAGTGTTGAAACCTAGAGGAACTAGAGAGAAGTTTGAGACAACGACTGAACTTTGCTTCTCTTGTTAGCAATAGACCGGGTTATTTTCAGCCAAACAATTAACCGCAGCGAGGAGATCAAGAGCACGTTGAAACCGTCTGCGGAAGTAGAAGACATACGGTAATTAAACCGCCTCGTTTTTTCTCAAAACCAGCATTTTGACAAGACGTGACATAAAATGTTTATTCGTCATGATGTCAAAACTTGAGCTACAGTTCACTTGAAATGACATGAAAATAACTGTGATATTTTGTCGTGTCATCAGACATGTCACAACCATCTTGGAAGCGTGTTGTGTTTGTGTCGAACAATTTACGTGCATTGATGATTTGGTCAAAGTACCGCAAAATAAGAACCAGATAGAACGGTATGATCCACCTAGACACGTCACAACAATATTGCACCCAAACTGACACGGAAATTTAATGTTTTCATGTATTCTTGCCATGCCACGGAGAGTGTTCTGGACGCGAACGGGCAGTTCTTCATTTTGCGCTCTTGGACACAAAAATCAAAAAGTCTATGTATTGTAAGTTTATTATTTTTTTTAAACTGCACTTAAAAGGAAGCTTCCCGCTTGATTTCTATTTATTTTTTTACTTTTTCTCGATTTATGTGATTTTTTTTTTCCAAAATAGGACCGAACTTTGTCGCGTGACCATTCATGGCCGAGGGTGAATTTTCCAAAAAAAAAAAATTCGTTCCACCGCGTAAAATTATGGTAGACTACGTTCATATGATTTTTATCTTATTTTGGGAAAAACTATAACACTACTTGTAGTTTAAATTTAATTTAATTTCAGTAAATATCATTAAACTCATTTAATGTGCGCAGTATATCTAGAAAAGCTCAAACTTCAAGATATCCAGGGATTATGCTTCCCATATGATATACTTTGTATGAAAAATATGAAAGACTAGTTTCCAATCTTATTTGAGGTACCCACTTCACAAAAATCAATATTTTGGCACTAACAAAATATAAAATAAACTTTCAAAAAAAATCTTGAATCTCGCTTGGGCGATCTTGTTTACAATGGTAAACCCATGTTTGTGATGATTTTGGTCGCGATAGGAAAAACTTAGCGTGGATACGACCATGACCTTACACATTTTGCTTCAAAGTGGGGAATCTCTTATTAAAAAAATTGTATTGAAAATTTATGATTTTTTCTTCAAATTAGTACACTAAAAATGAAGCTTCCCAATGGACTTCCATTTTTTCTGAATTTGACTTGATTTATGTGATCTTTACAAAACATGACCCCATTCATACCCAAGCTTTTCTGACCTTTTTAATGCTACCGCGTAGAATTATAGTAAAGTTACCTCCGTGGCATAAGGCCATCAAACTGGGACACGACCACGAGTCGGTATACACAAGGAGATGCAACGTTGCTCCCCTCTCCCCCCGCGTTCCGGCCGGTGAGGACAAGAGTCACAAGGAGAATGAGGGAGTAAGACAGGGAAGGGGAGGAGGGTGGGGGAGTTGGAGTCCTCCGTATGTAAATAATTTGTGTGCATGCTTATGTGGCACAAAAAATTCTTAAAAAGGAAATAATAAGTAACTTACACATCGTATCCATGATATATACATATATACATAGAGATTGACATATTTTTTTCTTTATTTTTTCTAGCAGACATTCGAGATATTGCTTCACTTTTTTCTCTTCCAAAAGGAGACATGCATCATTTGTGTCCACGTATCCGGTCTATTTTTTTGCGATTATCCACGCATCCAGTCGAAGACCCCAAAGAGGGCCTTACAATACAGAAAAGACCCCCCGACGACCAGCGTTACATAACCTGTTCCCTTTATGAGGTCGTGCTTCAGCTGTGATGCTTGGTTCGCCTCCCTGGATGTGATGAGAATATGAGATCATATATTATACTATTATACACAAAACATGAGTAAATAAAAGGAGAGCGAAGGAAATCTTGCAGATTTGATTTTCGCAAAAGAAAACATGGGGATTTGATGGATCGAGGATTGTAGACAAACGTACCAGGTGGGGTCCCCTGTGCGCTTGACGTGGTCGGAGAGCACGCGGAGCAGCGACCTGTCCGTGCCGTACTTCTTGTGCGCGTCGACTATGGCGTCGTACAGCTCCTCCTTCTGCTTCTTGAGCCCCTTCATGACGGCCTCCTTCTCGTACTTCCCGCAGGTGCAGGGATTCACCTTGACCTCGGTGTGGGCCAGCCGAGACGAGAGGCGCGAGACGGCCGCCTCCTGCAGCGCGCCGCCGCCGCCGCCCAGCCTCCTGGCCGCGTGTCCGAGCACCGCCGCCGCCATCGCCTCTGGTCGATCTCTCGGTTTTTCTTGGTTCTGAACGATCGTCGCCTCTCGCTTGCTGTACTGGTGGATTATGGGTTCAGGAGCGTGGGCGAATACACATATATACGCGGCCGTGACCGCAGAGAAATACGAGTAGGTATTAGACTCCGAGTTCATGGGCGGCTCCATCGATCGATCGAGTCGGAACGGAACCGATCCGGACTGAAGAACACAACCCCACGGCGGAAACCTCTCAGGGGTTAAATAGCTCACCCTAGCTAAGTTACCTCCGTCGACCGATCGTTGTATATCACTCCGCTCGCAACTCACGCTCGCCGCCGTGACCGATCTCCCGCCGTCGAACTACAGAACGAGACTCCTGCGCATTCCGATAGTCGTGAAAATCTAGTGGAGCTTAATACGGTACCAATAGCCTTCAAGACGTAGTATAATCGTCTAAACACTAGATTGGTTTCATCTGGTGTGGCCGTGTTAAGTTTTTTTTTTTTTTTTTTGCGAAAACTTCCACCGATATATAGATAATGATACACAGTAGTACAAAAAGTCTAAAAAGTAATAAAAATTAAAAATAGGTCCTTGGACCACTTAGCGACGACTACAGACAGTGGCACGAGCCGAAGTCGCGCCGCTTGTCGTAGTGGAGCTTGTTGTAGTAGACAAACGGGAACTCGTTGTGCTAAGCCACAAAAGAACAACGCACTATCTCCAACTACCCGCACCAAGACAAACCGTTTCGCTCCCGAGAGGAAAAAGGCGATCGGGAGGCGATCCCATCTGCGCTCGACTACACCGGCCGCCACCGGTCCCTGCCTCCTCCGTTGGCCAATCCGGCGACGCGAGGAGGTGGGGACCACGGCGCTTCGGCGCCGGCCTGTAGTTAGGGTTTGCCTAGTGTTTCCTTGTGGCGCCGTTGGGGTGGTGGGAGCGGCACCCGGGCAAATAAATCTGCCACAACTCCACTCCCACACCGGCGACAACCTTCACGGCGGTGCCTCGGAGTTGATGGCAACGTGTGCTGCTCGGTCCTTCAGATCGACAGCTTGGTCTTCTCGCCGTTCTTCAGATCTGGCGAGATCAGTTTCTCGGTGTGTCGCTGGCGTTCGTGGTTCGCGACGGCGCTGGCGGCCGGGGCGAGGTGTTTCTTCTGGAGCGAGGATGCTGGTCCGGAGGTGGTGGATCTGATGGGAGGCGACAGATCTTGGTCCAAGACAGAACGGGGACGTCCCCCGGTCGACGTGCCACAGCGACATGTGTCTTGCTGCGTGCAGCGGACCTGTTCATCGACTCACAAAGCCTCATTGGCGATGGTGCTTTTTTAGATCTTGCAATGGTGGAGGTTGGGCGTCTCTTCCGACGTTCGCCTCGGCGGCGCTGGAGTTGGGCGGCGGCCGCTCGCTACGGTGGTTGCAGGAAACCCTAGGGATCGTTTTGTATTTCTCGATCTTTTAGAGTTTTATCTGTAAATTCAGAATAATCATTTTATCCCGGTTTGTCTTTTAGTTTCCACATGTGTTGCTTATTGTAACTTGATTTTTGATTAAACGCACTAGAGCAGCAACCAGCGCTAAAGATGAGACTCATAGATTGAAAGAGATAGACCTGAAACCACACCAACGAACACGAAAATCGGCTGGATCCCCTGAGATCTGCCCGATAGAAAACTCACTGCGCCCTCCTTGACGCACCACCGGAGCGAGCATAGAGCGGGGAGAACCTTATTCCGACTTCTGGATGTAGCCGCCGCCTCACTATCCCCTAAGAAGAGACTGAATAGGCTAAAAAAAAGAACGGAAACACTCCTGCCAGCGAGGGGTCGTGGTCCGCCACACCTCCAAGGCCCTAAGGCCACCGGAAAAGGAACAGACCGACGGCGTCGCCGGTGAAGGGGACGGAATCCAAGATAGGTTTTAGGAGTTTCCTGATCGCCTTTCTCTCCTATCCTCGTGTTAAGTTGTGTTGGCTCGATCAAGATGTGAAGGGCAGACATGCATATCAGCTCGGTGTGGCTGAACCGTGAAAAAAACTATTGTGTTGCCCTCTTCTTAGTTCAAAATACTTTGTACCAACTCCTACGGTTTAACTAATTAAATGCAAACCATCGCGTACCTTTTGATAAAGACATATATTAAAGAGAGATTGTTGTTCCAAATTACACAAGAGGACAAGCGGCAACCCAAGTACCCAACCAAAAGACCACCAAACCAAGATGCCTCCTAAAACACTCGTATCCGAGCAAGAGGAATAAGAAGTCGATGCCGGGGCTATCAACCAGCATGGGAAACAAAGCAAAGTGTGATACACTCATTCGAAATGATGCAAAGCCCATGCATGAACCACCTCATCTCACCAGAGACGTTGGACGGAGCGAAAACGCGACTTCAACAACCCAAAACGAGGCCACTAAAACGGATAGATCTTCAAGAGAACTAGAGAAGTGGAGAAGAAGCATCCACAAACAAGCCCGGTAGATAGTCCCAATCGGGATAGGGCACCTCCATGACCTAAGGCCATCAAACAATCGAGTCGGCATACAAAAGAGGAGGCGGCGGGGGGGCCTGGGCAAAAGAGGACGAGATAGTCTCAAGGAGAAAGAGGGAAAGAAGAGAGGGGGAAAAGTTTGAAGCGATAAGTTGCGTGCATATTTACATACCATCAGGAAAGAAGAAATTCTTAAAAAGTAAAAATAAACTACAAAAACTTTGCTGAAAGAACATTTCAATTTCCAAACTTGGTAATTAATATTACACATCATATAGAGATAGACATCCATTCTTGGTTTTTTTTTTCCAGCAGAACCGAGAGAATTCGAGATACACTGTTGATTCATTTTTTTTTTCCTTTTTCTTCTTCTTGGAAAAAGAGACATCATCAAGCTTCACTCCTCCACGGCCGATGCAAGCGCCCTAAGAGAGTAATGAGTCCCCGCGGTGACCAGCGTTACATAACCCGTTGCTTTCAGCACGTCGTGCTTCGCCTGTGATTTCCTGGCCCAATCCCTGGACGTGATCGATGAGATCATCAGCATTAGACTATGCATATGGATATGGGCAAGAAAAGATGAGAAAAATCTTTACCAGGTGGGGTCGCCGGATCTGCGCCTGCAGACATGGTCGGAGAGCTCGCGGAGCAGCGCCCTGTTCAGCCGGGACGCGCTGTCCTTGTCCTTGCCGTACTTCCGGTGCACCTCGGCCACGGCCTCGTACAGCTCCTCCGTCTTCTTCTTGATGCCCTTGTAGACGGCGTCCTTCTCGAACTTGCCGCACGCGCAATTAGGCTGGGCCTCGGTGTGGGCGAACCGCGACGAGAGGCGCGAGACGGCCGCCTCCTGCGTCTGCCGCAGCGCTCCGCCGGCGCCGCTGCCCAGCCTCCTCGCCACCTGTCCGAGCGCCGCCGCCGCCGCCATCGCTCTGGTCGATCTCGCTTTTCTTGATTCTGTCCTGATCGATCTTCGCCTCCGTGTTCGAAACATAGGAAGAAGTCCAAATCACCCCCCTAAGTTTCAGATTTGGGACCATAGTCCGTCCGCTCGGCCCCGGCGTGAAGCTCTCCATGCCATCATCGACACCGGCCACAGAGGCACCGAGCCCGAACTCCGTGAGCTCCTCGCCCTCGGCGTGCCATCAGGTGACGGCTTCCCGGACTACGGCTCCCCGACCGGCCTCCGCCTCCTCCGCTTCGCCGCGCAGGAAATCCTCCACCGCTCGCCGGAGCCTCGACTCCGTGACCGGCAGAGCGCCGTGTTGGATCGAGTTCTGGACGGACGCCGTTGCCGCAGGCGACCGCTTCCTCGAAGTCCGTACGGAGACCACCACCAGCAGCAGCTCGGCAATCGCGGCGTCGCGCGCTCCTTCTTGGCTGCAGCGCTGCGGATGGGGCGATGACGGTTTGATGCGGATGCCACGCTGGAATAATTGCCCCACGTCCATGTCACCAAAACCGGTTTCATACAGCCAAAACCACCGTGAGGGGGCTATTTGTCCGGTTTCGCAAACATAGGGGGGTTAAATGCCCCAGTTTAAACATAGGGGGCTTAGCGACCGAAACCCAAAATATAGGGGGATTATTTGGACTTCTTTCTCGAAACATATATATACGAATACGAGTCGTACCAGACTCCGTGTTCTTGGGAGACACGATTAGTCTGCGGCGTAGATGGATACGGCACGATCCCCACGTACGGTTAAATATGCCCCTCCTCCGTCCTCCCGTCTATCCATCGCTCGCAAACCCACCACGACGACAACAAACGCAGATTTGTATATGCTTCGGTTTCCGCTTTCGTCTCCATTGCTCGCCGCCGCCGAAGCAGCCGTCACGACCGACCTCCCGCCGTCGATCTCCAGAACGACACCCCTGCGCACTCCGATCCCGGACGACGATGAAGCTCATCGGACAAAGCCCCGCCCGCAACGAGCCCGGCTCCGTCGAGCTCTCGCCGCAGGTTAACGACGACATGTGGGACGCGTACACCCTCATCGCCGCCGGGGACACGGTGGAAGCAGCCACGGTCCGGAGGATCGCGAGCCGCGACGCGGAGCGCGTGAGCCTGACGCTGGAGATCGCGGTGGAGTCCGTGGAGTATAACAGCGACAAGGGAGGGTCCGTCCTGCGCGTCCACGGCAAGAACCTCACCAAGAACGAGCACGTCCAGGTCGGCCAGTACCACACCCTGGAGCTGACGCCCAATAGGCGATTCGTCCTCCGGAAGGACCTCTGGGACTGGCCGGCGCTCAAGACCATCCAGCTGTCGTGCGACGAGACGGCGGCCAGCGCCGACCTGGCGGTGCTCCTCATGCAGGAAGGGCGCGCCCAGCTGTTCCTCGTCGGGAGGAGCGTGACGGCCATGAGGGCGCTCGTCGAGGTGCCGATTCCGAGGAAGCACGTCTCGTGCGCCGCCGCCGCCTACGACGCCGCCCTCAGGGACTTCTTCGCGGACGTCCTCGAGGCCTTCCTAACGCATGTCGACTTCGGGATCGTCCACTGCGTGGTCATCGCCGGCCCGGGCTTCACCAAGACCCAGTTCCGCGATTACATGTTCCTGCAGGCCGGACGGCGAGCGATCATGGAGAACGTCAAGGCGCGCATCGTGCTCGTCCCCGCCTCCTCGGGCTACCAGCACAGCCTCCAGGGCGTCCTCGACTCGACGGCCGTCAAGGCGCTGATCAAGAACACCAGGGCCTCCCAGGAGGTCCTCGCGCTGCAGGAGTTTCTCACCATGATCGCCATGGACTCGGACCGGGCTTGCTACGGACCCAAGCATGTCGAGCTCGCCAACGAGCGCCTCGCCGTCAAGACGCTGCTGCTCACGGACACCTGGTTCCGGAACCCCGACGTCGCTGCCAGGCGCAAGTGCGTCGATCTGGCCGAGTCCGTGGAGAAGCTCGGCGGCACGGTGCGCGTCCTGTCGTCGATGCACGACTCCGGCAACAAGCTGGAGCAGCTGACGGGGATAGCAGCTGTGCTTCGCTTTCCCCTGCCTGATTTGGACGACATAGAGATGTGATGTCAATTATCATTCCGCTAGGCTTTGCTTTGTTTTTTTCTAAAGATGTATCGAATACACGAATCTGACATTTTGTTGTTTATCCCAAAGTTCTACTATATCGTTAAGGTCCCGGGCTTATCGCGGGTGTTGGGTGCGTTGGAGATTTGTGGACCTCCACTTTTGCACCTTAATTGTATACTTTCCCTCTCTATAGGCACCAAAGGTGTTACATCTTCTTTTTTTCGGGAAAAGAGAAATTAAATTAAATCTAAACTATAATATTGCAATAGATGATTGGTGGTTGGTACGTCGTTCTAAATATGCCCCCCAACTTGGAACAATTTACAGGGCAATGCCACCGAGAGAGGCCCCTTGTACCGTTTCGTTTTTTTCTCGAGCTATCACTTCCTCCCACCCAGAATCCCCACCTTCTTCTCTTCCGTCGCGTCGAGGCTGGCATCAGATCCAAGCTGCCTGCTGCTCTCCTTCTCCTCCCCACCCGCTCCGAAGTCTGTGCCCCTCCCAATCTCACATCTGCTCACGGATAAACAGGTCGTCGATGCTGGGAGGAGGCCAGGCCTCGCGACCAGATGTGACGCTTTCCTGTTAGGCGTCGTCGTCCTCTCCCCCTTCAGCAGAGAAATCATGGTGGCTGCTCTGCCCGCCGTCCTTGCCATCCAATTGGGGAAGCGCGCCACCTCGGGCCCGCGGAAGTGAACAAGGATTCAGAGGCGAGGCAGCACACCACGACCCCCCTGGTCCAGACGTGCAAGATCTCGGCATCCGAGTAGGCCAGCCGCCGGCCACGAGCCACGGGATGGACGTCATCGCTCGCATCTCTGTGAAACAAGCGTTCGTGATGTGCTCCATGGGCGTGGAGATAGACCCGTCGGATCAGCCGATAAACCTTGGCGTTTGGTTGCAGAGCTATGGCTTGACGGAGACGGCGAGTTAAGTGTCCTCAACCCTGTGGAAAATGGCGTCCTCTGTCATCAATGGCGAGGAGATTCTCGAAACGCTCTAAAACTGCGGTCTCCACAATCTTGCAATTTGCAATGGTTCTCACTTTGTTTTGTTCTCACCTTGCTGGCTTGTTGTACGTTCGGATGGCAATGGCTACGTCGTACATATGCTAGAGATTATTGCTGATGTGAGAGAATGAAAGAGAAGTATTTATTGCTGAGGCCAACCACAAGAGATGGTGCGTCAAATGGGTAGTACAGCAACCTGTGTTTTGTACGGTACCATGGAATGCGTGAATAAAATTTATTATCAAACTATGGAAATAGGTGACAAGAAGATTGTGAAACAACAATTGCATGGCCTGACAATCTGATGAGGCTGAATGCCATCTTTGTTTCCAGAGGCCACGAGGAGGAAATGGCTCGAAGATTTCCGTGAGGTAAGCAGCAGCAATGATGTTGTTGTGTTTGACACTTCGATCATACCATGGTGGGCATGGATGAAATGGTTTCATCTTAAGTTAAATGGTTATTCTTGAATCCTTTCCTTTGAAATAACTTTATTATGTGTTTTCAAACTGCGGGTACAAACTACTGTTTCTTTTCAGCCTTTGTTTCCTGATGGTTTTAGTAAGTCTCGGTACCTATCGACCAACTTTGTAATACCTATGCCCTCTTGTAAAAAGTATCAACTGACTTGTGTGTTGAAGCCTAGAGGTGAACGCTACTGCGGGTTACTTAGCTGAATATTTTTGTTAATGTGAGTTGCATAATAACATGTGTTTCTAGCGTTAGAGTCATTATCTTGCTGTGTATGATTCGCGTGCTACACTACAGAAACACAAAAAAGGAGGCGGAATTAGTGTTACCCAAGTTGGATTAATTCACTTCGTTATTTTCATTTATGAATCTGAGTATGGATCAAATGTTGATAGTGTAGCTAATGATTTATAGTATGTGAGGCGTTTTTAATCGGTCTAAGCCCTTACATTACAGATGTGGAATCCACATAACTTAGATGTTAAACTTCTGTTCGGAAAAAGTGTCGCAACAAATTACAAAGTCTGTCAAAACGTAAATAGGATTGTTGCAGAAAAGGAGGTGTCGATGGGTCCCTGACGTGGGTGACACGGGGGGGGGGGGGGGGGGGGGGGGAATCAAGGAAGGAGACGAGAGGGCGTCACAACCAAGCAAGAAAAAGGGGTCGATCTAGGGGTCAAACAGGGGCGGAGCCGTTCACTGGTTGAAGGTGGAGAGCCGTGACGCGGCGCACGAGGAGGACGAAGGGAACGAGTCAACAAGGTTTTCTCGGGTGTGTGGGATGATTTGATTCGGTCGGGTCAGACGTCATGATTATTGAGTTTTATGGTGGGGTGGGGGTTTTCAAATAGCTAGATTCCATGAAAATCAACCCATAGCAACGCACGGGCATTTTCGCTAGTCAAGGTAGGATTACAATCATTGGCGATAACCGAACCCAGTTCTGGTGGGTAGCTATGTAGCCATAGTTCCGTACGAGCATGAATCCTACCTAATCTTGCAAGTTCGTGACTGACAGAGTTCATATCACGACTAATCTTCGCAATTGTAGTTCCTCTTTCACTAATAAGCTCACGAATATCGGAGACTTTAAAGGCATTGGTCGAGGAGTTCGGCTTTCCTTGCTTTATCAGCTCGATCGCTTCAGCGCAGTCCGTTTCCAGCGTAAATTTCATCTGTGACCAGGTTAGGGCCAGCTTCAGCCCCTCTTCAATCGCCATGTGTTCGGCTTCCGTTGCATCATTGCAGTCACGTAGGTGTCGACATGCAGCAACAATAACCTGGCCCCTATAATCTCGGAGGACCACTCCTAGACCTGCATTCCCATCATCTGAAAATGCACCCTCAACAGTAAGTTTAGCCTCACCATACACAGGTGGTTCCCATTTCTTCTTTACCTTCTGCCGTCCATCACCGTCCCTAGTTTCATTGCGGAACCCCACCTCCAGAGATATTACCATCTTCCCTTTAACCACATCCGCATCCGGGAATTGTTTAATCATTAGCAAGGAATTGAGAAAGCTGATGAGATACCGGCGTGAGCCTTCGATGGATGGGCAAGGCTTGTCATGCGTCATCTCATTGTGTGCATGCCAAATTCTCCATAGGACCATCAGCGTCATAGCCTGCGTACTTTCCGACAGGTTATTCAGTAGGTGCAACAGCCATTCTGAACCAGTGTAACACACTGTGTTTTGCTCCGGGATGCACCATACCTCGCGCATCGCCCGCCACAAATCTCTCGCGTGAGGGCAACGAAGGAATGTATGGAATGTATCCTCATCCTCCAATCCGCATATCTGACATAGTCCAGTTAATTCCATACCTCTCCGATGCATATTCGCTTGTGTCGCCAGGGCATTCCGGGCAATCTTCCATGCCAAAGTTTTAACTTTTGGGGGGACCGGACAGTGCCATATTAGGTTCCAGCTAGGGCGTTCTCCATTTGGCCGTTCACTATTTGCTTCAGTGCCTTGGACTCGTAGCTGCTCCTCACAGCCCAGCCGATAAGCACTCTTTACCGTGAAAGTACCACGCTTCTCAGGGTGCCACGCAAGAAAATCCTCTTCATTCCGTCTAGACGTCTTGATCTTTAAAATTTCTGCTGGCAAGAAGGAAGCTCCTTTAGAAGCTTCACGTTTGTTCCTACAAAGCTATGTCGATTCTTTGATGCATCTTGAAGCTAAAGACGGAAAGGACTTGCTAAAAGGGAAGTCGGTCATTGATGGAAACTTCAGAAAGAAAAGGCGGGGAAAGAATGTACAAAAACTGGAAGTGTCAAATGTG
>QRDG01000248.1:545548-686703 GCA_012064385.1 Puccinellia tenuiflora | reverse complement strand
CTAGTTTTTAGTTATAAGACATAAAAGACTCATGGCATCGACTACTCAGAAGCTTTCTCCAAAGGGGATAGATAGTAATCTTTCTCCTTTGGTTCTCATCGAACCATTAGTAACCAGAAACACCACTCGTCACCCTCCAAGGCACTCCCTCGAATCACCCTCGAGGAAATGAACCTTTTATCACACGTTGAGTTGCAACCTCTAGCTGCCAAAATGTAATAAATAGGTTAAGGTTCTCTACGAGCTAATCCCGCCTTTCCCCAGATTTTTTCCATAACCGTGGACACGGCTTTTCGAAAAGATTAAACCCTGCAGGGGTGTACTAATTTACCCATTGGTACCGTCCGGCTCGCCTGATTAGCTCTCTTTCGGGGAAAGCTGGCAAGTGGGCGCGGTTAAACCTTTACCTCGCATGAGACTATCCAAGAGTCATCTGTGGCGACAGGACAAGTTTACCCAGCCTATTTCAGCCCCTGCCCCCATCGCCACGTCCTAAACACCACCATCCTCATCGTTTCTCTTTTCCACCCACACACCCACACGCAATGGAAATAGCAAACTAGAGGACCCTTGGATACGCCCGCACAAGTTATTCAGTTAGTAAGGAGCCCATACCCCACCAATGGCAGCACGCTCGGTTCTTGGTTCTAGCTAAAAGCATCTCAGCCTAGGCGGCAAGAATGAGGCAAAACACCATCCCCGATGGCAACTCATCCAAGCCATTTAGCATTTTATTATTTAACACAAGTAACCACCATGTCCGAAACTTTCCATCGACAACATAATTTATGGAAATAATTCACCGGAGAAGAAATAGCATTTGACTAAGCATGGCTAAGCATAGCTAAGCATATGAGCAATTGATATCAAGTATCTTAGGCCAACACATCAAACATATGGTTCATAGGAGGGAAAAACATGTGGTGGTTTAGGGGACAATGCATATCATAGGTTACTCTATATCTTGATCAAAAGCTGACATTGGAATCGAATGCAATATTATGGTGGATAAAATACATGTATAAACAATAGGATGCTATATGCCAAGAAGGTTAGGTTATCTCTTGCCTTGTTGACGGGGCGTGTAGTACGGCTCGTCGCGGTAGGTAGGGGAACCCTCAACTCCTGAATCTATCGATACCCAAACAAATAACAAAGAACAAATAAATCACACGAAGACAAGGTGCAATTCACAATCATGATGACATGTCAAGTTTATGCAATGATATCATCATATAATTTATCTAACCATTTAAATGGAGTGCCAAATAATCAGTGCGATTATTGGAAGTAACTCCATATTTAACTTAGTGATCACATTGTTCATAAATTGTTATATTACTAAGAAGTGGCTTAAGTATCCATGAACATGACATGAACAGGTAGGTATTGTTCTTCTCATCATTTTGGTACCTCATTTGTGATTTTCCAATTTATGATGATTAAATAGGGAATTTAAATAATTATTTGAATTTAATTCTTTTAACTATTTAAATAATAAATCAAAGGAAAATTGGTTGTCATGAGGTGATAGTAGATTAGTTAGATAACTTTTGAATTGCTGATCAAAATGATATAGCACTTGAAAGATTTTAAAAGATATTTATTAAGTTGTGAAAAACCTCAAACTGTATTAAACTAGCCGGTACTTCCGGTGGGATGCCCGGTAGTTCCGATGATGCCGGTACTTCCGGGTCTACTTCCGTTTATAAGCACTAACGTCAGTTCCAAAATCTACTAGTCGGTACTTCTGGTGAAGTGCCCGGGGTAGTACCGTTTTAGCAGTACTTCTGGTGCCACTTCCGGTTATAAATTGAAACTAACAGAACCGAACCGGCACTAACGGCAGTACTACCGGACCTACTTCCGGTTATAATTAGAAATAACCAGAACCGAACTTTGCTAACCGGTACTAACGGCGGTACTTCCGGACCTACTTCCGGTTATAATCAGCAATAGACACAACCGGAAAATATTAACCGGTACTGCCACCGGTAGTACCAACGGTACTACCTCTCAAGGTTTTGAGCATGGCCGGGACGCGCGCGCGCGGTGACCGCGGCGATGGCGTGCACGCATCCGTCGGTGTGAGGCGCGAGCTACCAGGCGCATTCGGCGCGTACGTGCACAGGACGGGTGGGGCGGCGTTATAGACCAAGAGGTCGCCGGAGAGGACATTGGCGACGAGCTACTGCGGCGTCCGGCGGCGGTCCAACGACTAGCTACTACGACCCGACGAACGAGGCAGAGAGGAGGAGAGTGAGGAGGTCCAGGGGAAAAGTGAGCTCACCCTAGGATCTCTTGCACTCGCGGTGGTTAAAGAGGAGGTCGAGGACGGCGTTAATCAACTCGGCGGAGCGGCGGCTGGAGGCGGAGACGAACGAGCGGCGTCGGCGACTGAGGGATCCCCGGCTCGATTCCGCGGGTGAGGAAGAAGAGGGCGTCGCGGCGGAGCTTTTCCGCCGCTTCGATGTGCTCGGTGACGTCCCTAGCGGCGGCGATTCGACGGCGGGCGGTGACGGGGCGGCGTCGTCGGGGGAGCTAGGGTTAGGGTTAGGCTCGATCCGAAAACGGGGAGAAACAGAGTGGGGAGAGAGAGAGGGAGCAGGTGAGATCATCGTGGTCCCCTTTTTCCAAGGGAGCAGGTAGCTCGTGCGGGGACAAGGCATGGCGGCATGGCGGCATAGTACCGACACTGTTGCTACGGGGAAGACAACGATCGGTACTACCGGTTATTTCACCGGTAGTTCCGGTCAGGTGTTTCAAAAGCATAAACTTGCTTCAACATTTGGGGCACTTAAATTTGTCCAAATATTCCAGAAAAATTTGGGGAGGCTCACAAGAAAATAGGGAAGCTACCCATATCTTTCTTTTGGGATTTTGGACAACCTAACATGGTTGCAAAATAGGAAAGGATTTGAACCACATTTGGGGCTTGAAATTTGGAAACAAAATGGAGGCCATTCCATTTGGTTCTTAGGCATGGTTTTGAAATTAGGGAACTTCTTGGACAAAATATACTCACTTGTCATTACAAGGTTTGCAACATTGCTTGCATTTCAAAGTATGATTGTTTGGGAAGGTTTTGTCTTCGCTTTATTAAATGTTCCCAAATGTTGGTTGTCAACTTTAGCAAATTAAACATATGCCATGATGCAACATGAGATACAAAAAGTGGAAAAATTATTCATATTTTTCAGGTTCCAAACTGGGGCTGTTACAATTCTACCCCCCTTATAGGAATCTCATCCCGAGATTCTAGGCTTGAGTGAAAAAGGCGGGATATTCCTGACGAAGAGTAGTTTCCCTTTCCCAAGTTGCTTCTTCTTCGGAATGGTTAGATCATTGGATTTTGAGGAACTTGATGGTCTTGTTGTGGGTCTTCCTTTCCGCTTCATCCAAGATACGGACAGGATGCTCACGGTAAGTCACGTTCTCCTGGATGTCCAACACCTCACGATCAACCCCACGGATAGGATCTTTGAAGCATTGACGGAGTTGAGAGACATGGAACACATCATGCACATCCGGGAAGTTTGAGGGTAGCTCGAGTTGGTAGGAGAGATCTCCTCGCTTGGCTAGGACGGTGAAAGGACCAACATAGCGAGGTGCCAATTTTCCCCTTATCCCGAATCGATGAACACCTCGGAGGGGTGATACTCGAAGATAGGCTTTATCACCAATTTCATAGTGAACCTCTTGATGATGCTTATCATAATAGCTCTTTTGTCTGGATTGGGCAATCTTGAGATTTTCCCGGATGATACGGACCTTTTTCCTCCGCCTCATTAATCACATCAGGACCGAAGAGTGACCTTTCTCCGGTTTCAGACCAATTTAGAGGAGTTCGACATTTTCAACCATAGAGAACCTCAAATGGAGCCATTTGGAGAATAGCTTGATAACTGTTGTTGTAGGAGAATTCGGCGAGGGGGGGATACTTTTCCCAACCCTTACCGAAGGAGATAACACATGCCCGAAGCATGTCCTCAAGAACTTGGTTCATCCTCTCAGTCTGACCATCAGTTTGAGGATGATAAGCGGTGCTGAAGTTGAGACGGGTTCCAAGATCCTTTTGTAGGCTTTGCCAGAATTTGGACACAAACAGACTACCACGGTCTGAGATGATCCTCAAAGGAACCCCATGCAAAGGAACAATCCGGGCCATATACAGCTCAGCCAACTTAACAGAGTTGATATCCTCGCGAACAGGTAGGAAGTGGGCGACCTTGGATAGACGGTCAATGAATACCCAAATGGCATTGTTACCCTTTGGTGATCTTGGAAAACCGGTGATGAAATCCATACCTACTTCATCCCACTTCCACTCAGGAATAGCTATGGGGCGAAGAGTACCCGGCTGGCCTTTGATGTTCAGCCTCCACACGGCGATAGACGTCGCATTCCGCAAAATACTCGGCAATTTCTCGCTTCATGCCAGACCACCAGAATTGACGGCAGAGATCTTGGTACGTCTTGGTACTACCCGGATGAATGGAAATTGGTGATTCATGAGCTTCTGAGAGTATCAACCCTTTTGTATTCTGTAACAGCCCAGATTTGGTACCCTAAAATTTGGGCCAAATTTTCACTTTTTCT
Source organism: Puccinellia tenuiflora (assembly GCA_012064385.1). Lineage (NCBI taxonomy): Eukaryota > Viridiplantae > Streptophyta > Magnoliopsida > Poales > Poaceae > Puccinellia > Puccinellia tenuiflora. The sequence continues at coordinate 682,104 of QRDG01000248.1, read as the reverse complement.
TTCTCATGATTGCATCATGGCATCTATAATTAAATTGCTCCACATGAAATCATGCTTTGGCTTAAATTATTAAATCAAGGTTGGTGAATATTATTGGACAAACAAAATCCAAATTGAACCACTATATTTGTTCAGGAAGTTCCAAATTACTTTTTATAACCAATGGTAAAGATCCAATTTTTGACAAGCAAATGTTTTAATTGGAGAATTCAAATTAGTGCCAACCAATGCTAAATTTTGAAACCAAAATTGGGCCTTCAAAATCCAAAATAAAAATATGGGGTGCTTCACAAATATAATATGAGCCTCCAAAATATGTTCATAATTTGTGGAGTGGCCAAATCAAATATGTTAGCAATTGCAACCTTGCTTTCTCTTTTTTTTCTTTAGCATGAAAATGCAATTAATCCCACATAGTGCCCTCTACCTTATATGAAATGGCAGCCCTAAAGCTTGTCCCCAACATGTCCAGCACACTCTCCTGTATCCCCTACACCTGCTGGACACAACCCTAGCACCCCCATGCCCTAAACCCTAGTTCTAACCAGCCATGGCATGGCATGGCCATCACCATGCCCACCTTGTCCAAACCAGCAGCAAAACAGGACCCCACCTTGTCCAGGAGCTTGCCCTGGACGCCACGAAGCTCCCCATGCCAAGCCCAAGCACCAGGCCCCTCCCCCTTGCCCGAAATCGCCGGAGCCCTGTCAGCCGACCACCTGTCGAGCACCTTGCGGGCGTGCACACACCGCGACCACCCCGGCCCGACCAGCACCCGCCCGAGACGCGCCCGACCACCACGGCACGCCCCACGCACCCCTTGACCCCCTGGCGCCGCGCCCGTGCCTCCCCAGCCCTGCACGTTGCCGACCATGGACGGCCGCACGCCGCCCGTGCCGCCCGCGTCCATGCCACGGCCACCCCGTGCTCCCCGCTGCCCCGAGGCCGCTCCGCCTATTTAAGCACCACCCCGGGCCTCTCCCTTGCACCACACCACCACCCCTACCACCCCCTTCCACCCAGGAGCAGCAGAGGAGGAGCTGGAGCTCCACTCCGAGCTGCACGGCCGCCGACGCCGTGCCGCCGTTGTGGTGCATCTCCGATGACACCGCCGCCGCCCGGCTGCTGCCCCGACCACCCGCCGTCGCCCCCAAGCCGCCCCGGAGTCCCTCGCCGCCGGCAGGTGCCTCCCCGGCCGCTCCCCGAGCCCTCTCTCTCTCCCCTAGCTCTCTGCCATCGGGAGGTCGAGGACGGCTGTGCGCCGTCGATCTGGTGATCAACGGCCACAGTTCGCTCCCGCCGATTTTGAAAATTCTGAGAATTTGCGAAGTGCTGGAAACAGTGTAGAGTAGCTACCTTTGCATGCACTTTCTGAGAAATCTGTTCCACCAAATTTTGTAATCTTTGCATGGTTAGAAAGAGATTGTTTCGTAGATTCATAGGCATGATATAGTTTTCCAAAATAAATAGTTTAGCTCACTGGAAAAATGAGGCAAAGTAGCTATGTTCTGTCTGTTTTCAGAAACTTCTGAAAACAGATAAATGCTTAGGTTTTTGCTCTGATCATAGCAATTAATCTAGATATATTTAGAGGTTAGTATTGGAATAAAATGTTAGTATGGTTAGTGTACTGCCATGAACAATTGTTGTGACCCCCAAAAATAAAATCTATCTAAAAGATACCATCTCAAGAAAATGGCTAAGCAATAATTCCTCCACATGAAATAACAGAAGGTAGCCACCTTCCCATGCAAGTTCCTATTTAACCAGAGGCCTAAAAATAGCAAACTAAAATGATGTAGCTAGTATAACATTCCATCTTCACATAGATGCAAGCCATCTTCATTTTGGACATGTCGCCAATTAGAAATAAAAATGACAAATGTGTTATTTTTAACTGAAACTCAGAAAGTTTATTTTGATACCATCTTTGGTAAATGGTTCCTAAAACTTGATTTAACCAAAAATACCAAACTAAAATTTTATCAAAAGTACATTAACTAATCTGCCCAATGCCACTGGTTTGATTCCATTTGGTGTTGTGGTTAAGTCAGTAGAAAATTATCAAATCAGTTAAGTTGTTAAACTTAGAAGGGGATTTTCTCTGCCAGAAAATTTATCAAGACTTTGAGAATTAATATCTCGAGATCTAGGAATCCAAATTAAGTAAATGAATATGTCCTGGAAGGCTCATGAAATTCTCTAACTCACTAAATTGGTTTCACCCCATTTAGATTAACAAATAAACAATGATATTCAAAATGCCACAGAAGGTATAAAACCTAAACTTGTTTGTTTCTGATACTCTATTAACCCAAATGAGGTCAAACCAATTTTGTCAGGTCACATTTGAGCAATACTAGTTATCCCTTAGAGGATTTAAATTTTGAATAAAATTAACTTGAGTTGTAGCAAAAACTAGAATATTGGCTTTCTGGATTAAAACATTTATACAGGAAGTTTAATAACTTAATTTGAATTAAATCCAATTGGGTTGTATTCTACACATCAGTAGCCTTCTATAGAATTTTAGAAATGGCAGAATATAAATGAAATTTAGAAAATTCATAACTTGATAAATATTCAATTGATGTTTTCTTAAATGATTAAACAAATCAATCACAAATAAGGTGCCAAATGATCGGAAGGACAAACCGTATCCATTCATGCCATGCTCATGCATATTTAAGCCACTTCTTTAATAATGAGTTAATGTATAAACAATGTGACCACTAAGGTAACTATGGGGTTGTTTCCAAACAATTACCTTAATTATATGGAACTCCATTTAAACTATGAAATACATTAAATGATGATACCTTGCATAAACTTGTCATGGCATCATGTGATTGTGCATTGCACCTTGTCTTCGTGTGATTTATTTGTTTTTCCATATTGTTTGGGTATCGATAGATTCCGGAGTGGAGGTTAACCCTACCAACCCCGACGAGCAGTACTACGCGCCCGGGCAGCAAGGCAAGAGATAACCTAACCTTCTTGGCATCTAGCATCCAATTGTTTTACAAACTTATTTTATCCACCAGAATATTGCATGCGATTCTAATGTCACTTTGATCAATATTAGAGAATCCTATGATTGCATGTTTTCCCCGAACCATCACATGCTTCCCCACCTATGAACCCTAGGGTTGCTGTGTTGACCGGATACAAAGATAATTATTGTATATATAGATGCTTAGTGATGCGTAGCCATGCTTAGCTAAGATATATTTTGTCCGGTGATCTAATTCCATTATTATGAATGGTGGTGGAATGTTCGGACATGATGGTTACTTGTGGTGGATAATTAATTTGCTAAAAGGCTTGGATGAGTTGCCATCGGGGATGGTGTTTTGCCTCATTCTTGCCGCCTAGGATGAGAGTGCTTTTAGCTAGAACCAAGAACCGAGCGTGCTGCCATTGGTGGGTGTATGGGCGCCTTACTAACTGAATAACTTGTGCGGGCATATCCAAGGGTTCTCTAGTTCGGTTTTCCATTTGCGTGTGAGTGGAAAAGATGATGTTGATGAGGATTTGTGTTTAGGACGTGGCGATGGGGCAGGGGCTGAAATAGGCTGGGTAAACTTGCCCTGTGGCCACAGATGACTCTTGGATAGTCTCTCGCAAGGTAAAGGTTTAACCGCGCCCGCTCGCCGGCCTTCCCCGGAAGAGGGCCAATTAGGTGAGCCGGACGGTACCAATGGGTAAAATAGTACACCCCTGCAGGGTAAATCTTTTCGAAAAGCCGTGTCCGCGGTTATGGACAAACTCTTGGAAAGGCGGATTAGCTCATAGATAACATTAACCTAATTGATATGGCAGCTAAAGGTTGCATAATCAACTTGTGATAAAAGGTTCATTTCCTCGAGGGTGATTCGAGGGAGTGCCTTTGGTGGAGATGAGAGATGGTTATGGCTACAAGTAGGTTCGATGAGAACCGAATATGAAAAGTTTACTCTCTTACCCCTTTTGAAAAATCTTCTGAGTAGACGAATGCCTTGTGTCAATTATGTCTCGGTTTATGAAAATTAGCCTTATGCAAAAGAAATACATATATAGCCGTAGAGCCTCCGTCAGCATCGGGCCTATATCGCCCTACTAAACTTGCAAGTACGTCGTACTCAGTCTCTCTTTGCTGCCTCGATATTTGTATTTCAAAGGAGGACGACACCGAGCAGTTAGGTGATTCTTCGTGGACATCGACGAATAGTTCGGGGTTCCCAGGTGGCAGCTTGGGACCGTGGAACAAGCTGGCTGGGATTGTTATCTGTAGGCCTCTTAGGCCATATTTGGATCTTGTTGTGTTAGACAACACTACTTCGCTTCCGCTTTATGAATTGCTGGGTCAGTGACCTCTTTGTGTAGTATTGGTATCTTTCTCATATATGAGTTGCTATATGATTTTTGTGTCATAGAGTCTGCAATGTGTCAGTTGTTCCACAAGTCTTGATCTCTCTACTATACGTGATAGCTATGTCTGTCGCACAAAGCTTCACTGTATAGTTCTGGGGTCGGGGCGTTACATATTCCCACTCTTGGGCACCACTAGACGGTCACCAAAATAGACAACTCCATTGTCATCAACAGAAAAACAATTGGCCTTCCCATTAGCTACTTTCTCTTTGATTTCGAGGATTTCAGCATCAGTTTGGTGGGCTGCCTTGATTTCATCCTCAAGAGTAGATTTGATCTCCAGGTTAGCTAGATATCCGGAGGGTACAATCTCCAGATTCAACCGAGCAAATTCCTCATGGTAAGCAGGTTGAGCCTTTTCAACCATCAGAGTGTTGCAATAAGCTTTGCGACTCAGAGCATCTGCCACGACATTGGCCTTGCCGGGCTGATAGTTGAGGGTCACATCATAGTCTTTGATTAATTCCAACCATCTTCTCTGTCTCAGATTCAGATCCGGCTGGGTGAAGAGATACTTCAGACTTTGATGATCCGAATAGATCTCGCAACGGTTGCCCAACAGGTAGGGCCTCCACTGCTTCAGAGCATGAACCATGGCAGCAAGCACTAGATCATGAGTTGGGTAGTTTTGTTCATGCGGTTTGTGTTGACGGGAAGCATAGGCTACCACATGGCCTTCTTGCATTAGCAGACAGCCCAAGGCTTGCAAAGAGGCATCACAATAGACAACAAAGTCCTTGGCTGTGTCAGGAAGGACAAGCACATGAGTGGTAGTGAGCTTGACTTTGAGAGTTTGGAAGCTCTCTTCAGCTTTATCGGTCCATACAAACTGCTTATTTTTCTTGAGGAGGTCAGTCAATGCCTTTGTTGTCTTGGAAAAGCCCTCGATGAATCGGCGGTAGTTACCCGCCAACCCAACGAAGCTACGGATGTCTTTGACGGACTTTGGACTAGGCCAATCCAGGATTTCCTGAATCTTGTTAGGTATCACCGCTACTCCAGCAGCTGACACCACATGACCTAGAAAGATGAGCTCCTTTAGCCAAAACTCACACTTGGAGAACTTGGCATAGAGGCGATGATCACGAAGCTTGGTCAGAACTAGCCGAAGATGCTCAGCATGCTCTTCTTCGGTTTTGGAGTAGACAAGGATGTCATCAATGTAAATTATGACAAACTTGTCGAGGTACTCGTGGAAGATGGAGTTCATAAGCCGCATGAATGTAGCCGGGGCATTGGTGAGGCCAAAGGACATGACGGTGTACTCATATAAGCCATAACGAGTAGTGAAAGCCGTCTTCGGAATATCCTCCTTTCTGATTTTTATCTGATGGTAGCCTGACCTCAGATCCATCTTGGAGAACACAGTTGCACCAGCTAGCTGATCGAAAAGGTCAGTTATTCGGGGAATAGGGTACTTGTTCTTGATGGTTACCGCATTCAGAGGGCGGTAATCAACAACCAGCCAAGGAACATTTGAAGCCCTCTTCTTGACAAAAGATGACCGGGCAGCCCCAAGGTGAGCTACTCGGCCGAATGAATTCCTTCTCCACCAATTCATCTATTTGTTTCTTCAGCTCAGTTAGCTGTTCTGCTGGCATGCGGTAGGGCCTTTTGGAAATTGGAGCAGTCCCCGGAACCAAGTCAATGACAAATTCCACACTTCGATCAGGTGGCATGCCAGGCAATTCCTCCGAAAAGACATCGGGGAAATCACACACCACCGCTACTTCATGCATTTCAGGTGGGGTGGTTCCTTCCATAAAGCATAGACTGATCTTCGGAGAGAGAGGAGTGGCTGCGGATGGAGTTGCAGAAGTTGGGGACCAGTAACGCACTAGCTCGTAGGTTGGGTGGATCACTGTGATAGTCTTGTCAGCGCAATTCAAGTTGGCCTAATATTTGACTAACCAGTCCATGCCCAGAATGACATCTAGCCCATCTGACTTCAGGGCTATCAATGAGAACGGAAAGGGTATTGACCCTATGGAAACCTGAACCTCAGGAGCGATCCATTTAGTATGCCAACTAGAGCCTGGTGTCTCGACCACTAGAGGGGAGTCCATGTTCACAAATGGTAATTGATGGTTGTGTGCATATGCTATGGATATGAATGAATGCGATGCTCCAGAATCAAACAAGACTGAAGCTGGATATGCATTGATTCGAAGCGTACCCATGAGAACTCCGGGGTCCTCTTCGACTCCTTCAGCTGAGACGTGGCTGACAATCATGGCCTTGGCGGCTGGTGTAGAGGGAGCTGGTGCAGGTGGTGCAGTAGCCGGTGCCTTCTGGGGACACTCCCTGGAGTAGTGCCCCGGCTGGCCATAGCTGTAGCAAGTGGGCCTCGGTGGTGGTGGAGGCAGCTGAGGGCGGAAACCAGTTCCAGCGGCACCCAAGGTCGAGGTAGGTGGGCGAGGCGGAGGTGGCCTGTACCCTGACGGCCTGGGCGCGAAAGGAGCACGAGGCACAGCACTGAAGGGCACAAAGACCCTACGCTTCTTGCCCTCGGAAGAAGAGGAGCCCTGATTGTCCATTGGGGCTGGCCTCTTGGATGACTCCAGCTCCTTCCTACCCTGCTCCATAGTGAGAGCCTGGTTGTAGAGCTCCTGGTAGGACTGGAACTTGAAGGGCAACAGCTCGTATCGGAGCCGAGGTGCGATCCCCTTGCGGAACATGTATTGCTTGTCCTCATCGTTGGTCATGTCCCGTGGGGCGTAACGGGAGAGGTGGTTGAACTCACGCCCATAAGCTTGGACGTCCATGCGTCCCTGGGTTAGATCCAGGAACTCCCTTCTCTTGAGGTCCATGATGGGCTTGGGGATATATGCCGCACGGAAAGCGGTGCGGAACTCCGCCCAGGTGAAAGCATGGCCAGCGTCAAACATTGACACATGGCTCTCCCACCAGGAGCCGGCGGCTCCATTCAGAAGGTAGGTGGCGAAGTTGACTTGTTCCGCCACCGGAACATGCAAGGCCGCGAACTTGTGCTCGAGAGCACGGAGCCAATCATCCGCATCTAGTGGCTCCTTAGCTTCAGAGAAAGTGGGAGGTTGGGACCGCAGGAACTCAGTGAGAGTTTTGCAGTCATTGTTCCTCCTTGCCCCTTGTTGCACCAACTGCTCGAGCAGACGGTCGTTGCACAGACGGTTTTCCTCGATAGCCATCAAAATCTCCGCCATTGAGGGTGGCGGCGGCGGCTCAGGATCGCCGGGGTTACCATGACGAGTAGGAGCCATTCTGAAGATTTGGAACAAGGACACAGTTAGTAACCATCTCCGGACATTTAAGATAGATCATTAGAGTCCTTCCTGATATAGAGATCTAAGCTGGCACTAACAGGAAGGAAAAGAAACAAAACAACCACGGGTGACATCACGTCAACGCGGCGGTAGCAAACAGAAGAAAAGGACTCGAGACAACACCGTACGGTAAGAACCCAAACCCCGAGAACCTAGACTTCAACACCACAATTAAAACAAATAGAGATAAGATATCAGAGTAGAGCGAGTTGGATGAAGAGTAAAAAGAATCCTAAGAAGGTTTTCACAACTCATTTTTAGGTTATAAATAAATTTTCACCACACTAGACTCGACATCGACCAATAGAACGGGTTTTCTACAGGCAGTCCTCCTCTAATACCAACTTGTAGCGCCCCGACCCCATAACTATACAATGACGCTATGTGCAACCGGTCATGCTACACAATCGAATGTTACTGGGGTTACCAATCCCAGGCCAAAACCTTTGGCAGACATGCTCGGAATGGATCATCGGCAACGCAACACTTCGATCATGCCATAAGCTCAGACATAGCTATCATGCATAATAGAGAGATCAAGACTGCGGAACAACTGGCACATCACATACTCTACGCCACGAAGAGATCATATAGCAACTCATATATGAGAAAGATACAAATTACAAACAAAGGTTACAGACCCATCAGTACATCATGCGGAAGCGAGGTAGTTGTCTAATGCAACAAGATCCAAAATATGGCCTAAGAGGCCTACAGATAAACATAACCCAGCCAGCTTGTTCCGGGACGTCCCAAGCTGCCACCTGCGAACCCCAGACTACTCGTTGATGTCTACGAAGAACCCACCTGTCTGCTCGGTGTCGTCCTCCTCTGAAACAATAATAATCAACAAGGAGAGACTGAGTACGACGTACTCGCAAGTTTAGTAGGGCGATATAGACCCAAAGATGACAAGGCTCTAAGGCTGTAAAGTAGTTGTTTTACATAAAGCTTTTTTTTTATTTATAAGACATAAAAGACTCATGGCATCGACTACTCAGAAGCTTTTCTCGAAAGGGGATAAGATAGTAAACTTTCTCCTTTTGTTCTCATCGAACCATTAGTAACTAGAAACACCACTCGTCACCTCCAAGGCACCCCCTCAAATCACCCTCAAGGAAATGAACCTTTTATCACACGTTGAGTTGCAACCTCTAGCTACCAAAATGTAATAAATTAGGTTAAGGTTCTCTATGAGCTAATCCGCCTTTCCCAAGATTTTGTCCATTACCGTGGACACGGCTTTTCGAAAAGATTAAACCCTGCAGAGGTGTACTAATTTACCCATTGGTACCGTCCGGCTCGCCTGATTAGCTCTCTTCTGAGGAAAACTGGCAAGTGGGCGCGGTTAAACCTTTACCTCGCATGAGACTATCCAAGAGTCATCTATGGCGACAGGACAAGTTTACCCAGCCTATTTCAGCCCCTGCCCCCATCGCCACGTCCTAAACACCACCATGCTCATCGTTTCTCTTTTCCACCCACACACCCACACGCAAATGGAAATAGCAAACTAGAGGACCCTTGGATACGCCCGCACAAGTTATTCAGTTAGTAAGGAGCCCATACCCCCACCAATGGCAGCACGCTCGGTTCTTTGTTCTAGCTAAAAGCAGTCTCAGCCTAGGCGGAAAGAATGAGGCAAAACACCATCCCCGATGGCAACTCATCCAAGCCTTTTGGCATTTTATTATTTAACACAAATAACCACCATGTCCGAAACTTTCCATCAACAACATAATTTATGGAAATAATTCACCGGACAAAATAGCATTTGACTAAGCATGGCTAAGCATAGCTAAGCATATGAGAAATTGATATCAAGTATCTCGGGCCAACACATCAAACCTATGGTTCATAGGAGGGAAAAACATGTGGTGGTTTAGGGGACAATGCATATCATAGTTTACTCTATATCTTGATCAAAAGTCGACATTAGAATCGAATATAATATTATGGTGGATAAAATACTTGTATAAACAATAGGATGCTATATGCCAAGAAGGTTAGGCTATCTCTTGCCTTGTTGACGGGGCGTGTAGTACGGCTCGTCGGGGTAGGTAGGGGAACCCTCAACTTCTGAATCTATTGATACCCAAACAAATAACAAAGAACAAATAAATCACACGAAGACAAGGTGCAATGCGCAATCATGATGACATGTCAAGTTTATGCAATGATATCATCATATTATTTATTTAACCATTTAAATGGAGTGCCAAATAATCAGTGTGATTATTTGGAAGTAACTCCATATTTAACTTAGTGACCACATTGTTCATAAATTGTTACATTACTAAGAAGTGTCCTAAGTATGCATGAACATGTAGGTATTGTTCTTCTGATCATTTTGGTACCTCATTTGTGATTTTCCAATTTACGATGATTAAATAGGGAATTTAAATAATTATTTGAATTTAATTCTTTTAACTATTTAAATAATAACATCAAAGGAAAATTGGTTGTCATGAGGTGATAGTAGTACATCAAAGGAAAATTGCTGATCAAAATGATATAGCACTTGAAAGATTTTAAAGATATTTATTAAGTTGTGAAAAACCTCAAACTGTATTAAACTAGCCGGTACTTCCGGTGGGATGCCCGGTAGTTCCGGTGATGCCGGTACTTCCGGGTCTACTTCCGTTTATAAGCACTAACGTCCAGTTCCAAAATCTACTAGTCGGTACTTCCGGTGAAGTGCCCGGTAGTACCGTTTTAGCAGTACTTCTGGTGCCACTTCCGGTTATAAATTGAAACTAACAGAACCGAACCGGCACTAACGGCAGTACTACCAAACCTACTTCCGGTTATAATTAGAAATAACCAGAACCGAACTTTGCTAACCGGTACTAATGGCGGTACTTCCGGACCTACTTCCGGTTATAATCAGCAATAGACAGAACCAGAAAATATTAACCGGTACTGCCACCGGTAGTACCACCGGTACTACCGCTCAAGGTTTTGAGCACGGCCGCGACGCGCGCGCGCGGTGACCGCGGCGACGGCGTGCACGCATCCGTCGGTGTGAGGCGCGAGCTACCGGGCACATTCGGCGCGTACGTGTTGGGAATATGCCCTAGAGGCAATAATAAAATGGTTTATTAAGCATATTCAAGTTTATGATAATAGTTTATTATCCATGCTATAATTGTATTAAATGGAAACATAATACATGTGTGGAATATAGACACCCGGAGTCCCTAGTGAGCCTCTACAGGACTAGTTCGTTGATCAAGAGATAGTTAGAGTTTCCTAACTATGGACTTGTTATAGTCACTTGATAACGGAGTCATATCATTAGGAGTAATGGTGTGATGGACATGACCCAAATAAAGAGTTGCAATTAATCGTGTCACAAAAGTTTTGTTGTCAACACTTTTAATATGCCAAATATAGTTTCCTTAGACCATGAGATTATATCACTCCCGTTCACCGGAAGAATACTTTGTGGACATCAAACGTCACTTCGTAACTGGGTGATTATAAAGGTGGCTTTCAGGTATCTCTGATGGTGGGTTGTTGGGTGATATGAATCGAGAGTGGAATTTGTCCCTCCTTGTGACGGAGAAGATATCTCCAGGCCTTCTCGGTAATATAGCATCAAGAGTCTGCAGACATGTGATTAAGTTGTAATCACCGGGATCCTATATTATGGACGAGTAAAGAGAACTTGCCGGTAACGAGATTAAACTAGGCATGGGGATGTCAACGATTATATCTCGGGCAAGTAAAATATCGTGAGACAAAGGGAATCGTATATGAGATTAATTGAATCTCCGGCATCGTGGTTCAATCGAGAAAAGGTTTTCGTTGAGTGTATAGGAATTAATATGGACATCCCGGTCCCGCTATTAATTACTGATATGATCATGTCTATGCATTCTCGAACCCGTAGGGTCACACACTTAACGTTCCGATGAAATTAGGTTTTGCGATGAATTAAATGATGAAGTGAACGAATGGTGATTCGGAGTCTCGGATGGGATCCCGGACATCACGAGGAGTTCCGGAGGAGTCCGGAGAATAAGATTCATATATGGAAAGTGGTTTCCGGAGGTTTCGGAAAAGTTCCGGAAATTATTTAAAGGGTACCGGAAGGTTCCGGAATGTTCTAGAAGGGTCTAGAAGTGGGACCGCATAATTTGTATGGGGCCCACATGGTGCAAAGGGGTGCTGCCACCACTTGGTGGGGCGCACCACCTAAGCCCATGAAGGGGTGCGGCACAAGGAGGGGAGTCCCACTCCTAGTTGGACTAGGAGGTGGGCTCCCACCCCTTTAGGAAAGGGGCCCAAGAAGGAGTCCTTGTTGGACTCCAACTTGGGGGCAAGCAAGGAGGGGCCGGCCGGCCCCCTCCCCTTGACCTAGCCGCCACCTATATAAGGAGGGGAAGGGGGGGTGCGCACACAACCCCTTGGAGGCTGCCGCACCACCCCCCTAGCCGCACCCCTCTCTCTCCCATCTACTCTAGCCGCACCCCTTACCCCGAAGGGCTGCCGCCATCCTACCTCCACACCTAGCCGCACCCCCTAGCCCTAGGGGCTGCGCCACCATCTCCTCTCCCTCTCCCCTCGCTTGGTTTGGCGAAGCCTCGCGTGCGGAGATCGTCATCGTCACCGGCACTACCGTCGTGCTGCTGAGATCATCAAGGCCACGTCGTCTCGCTTGCGGGATCAAGGAGTCGACGTCTTCATCGAGCTGTACGTGTGGACGCCGCGGAGGTGCTGCCCGTTGCTGCACTTCACCGGATTGGATCTCGAGGATAATACATCTCCTCGCGACTAGACGAGTCTAGTTGCGGGGATCGACTAGCCAACCCCTGCACCGACAAAACGCGTTTGTTGATCTTCGAGGGTAAGAGATTGGATCTCATCTTCGCTATCTTCATCTCGTAGATCTAGATCCTTGGGGTTTATTCCGCTTGGCGCGTAGAAAATTTTTGTTTTCCATGCTGCGACCCCATCAGTGGTATCAGAGCCTAGATCTATTCGTAGGTGTTGATGCGATTAGAACACAAGGAGTTGTGGGCGTTGATATTTTATGTTGCTACCTTCTCGCGTGCACTTTGCATCTTTGCGGTATTGTGAGATTGAAGCGGCCCGGACCAACCTTACTCGTCCACGCACGAGAGACCGGTTCCACGACTGACATGCAACTTGTTTTGCATAAGTGGCTGGCGGGTGTCTGTTTCTCTTGCTTTAGTGAGGATGCAATTTTCAATGGAAGGCCTTTCAAAAGGATAAGTAAATAAGCAACTATTATATCACCGTTGTGGTTTTTGCGTAGATTAGAACGGTTCTAACTCGTTGACCCAAGCCACGTAAAATTTGCATAAACAAAGTAGAGGCGTCTAACTTGTTTTTGCAGAGGGGGTCAAGTGATGTGATATGGCCAATGTGATTTGTGATAATGTATGCAATGATCATGTTTGTAATGTTTCGCGACTTGCATGTCGACGAGTACGGCAACCGGCAGGAGCCATATGGTTGTCTATTATTTTATGTGACCTGCGTGTCAATGAATCACCATGTAATTGCTTTGCTTTATTGCTAAGAGTAGCATTAGTTGTAGTTGCAATAGTTGGTGGACAACCATGGTGATGGCGCCAAGATGATGGAGATCATGCCGGAGATGGAGATCTTGCCGGTGCTTTGAAGATGGAGATCTAAGAGCATATAAAGAAAGGCCATATCATATCACAATTTTGAATTGCATGTGATGTTAATCCCTTTTATGCACCTTATTGTTATGCTTAGATGTGATCGCGACGGTAGCATGATAAGGTGATCTCTCATGTTAATATCAAGATAATTAAGTGTTCTCCCCTAGTATGCGCCGTTGCGAAAGTTCGTCGTTTCGAAGCATCACGTGATGATCGGGTGTGATAGATTCAACGTTCACATACAACGGGTGCAAGCCAGTTTGCACATGCGGAAATACTACGGTTGTCTTGACGAGCCTAGCATGTACAGACATGGCCTCGGGAACACGGAACCGAAAGGTTAAACACGAGTCATATGAATGATATGATCAACACTGAGTTGTTCACCATTGAAACTACATCATCTCACGTGATGATCGGTGGTGGTGTAGTGGATTTGGATCGTGTGTCACTAATCAACCGGAGAGATGTTGAGTTTAGTGGGAGTTCGTTAATTTGATTAAATTGAACTAAAATTATCATAAACAAGTGTCCTGAAGATGTCTTTGCAAAATCCTTGTAGATCATGGGAGACTACAGTAGTATGTTTCTAGCTGAGGAGCTGCGTCTCGATGGGTCAAACTTTGCTGAGTGGTACATGCGTCTGAGAGAAGCCCTTTTCGCCAATGATGAGCTCTACGTGATAGATGAAGCTTTAGAGAAACGCCCTGATGTTACTGTTGACTACGAAGGGTATATGGAGTGGTACGATCAAAAGACCACCTACTTGAGAGTCGAGTGGCTGATATGCACCTTCATGGATTCTAACCTTGGTAGGCAATTTGGGAACTTGAGCGCAATGGAGATTGTCGATGAGCTGAAACAAAGGTTCATAGCACAAGTCAGAGTTGCAAGGTTTGAATGCCTGGATGAATTTCTTTCAACTAAGATGGAAGAAAACACTTGCTTGGAACAGCACCTAAGTAAGATGCACCGGCTGTATTATACTATGGTGGATGTTTGGAACCATGAAATAACTGACGAGATGGCAATAGATGGGGTGCTGCGCTCGCTTCCCCCCAGCTATAAGGATTATGTCAGGGAGTATGTCATGGGAAGGGATTCGATCACTTTCTGTGAGTTTATTTCCCAGCTGCGTCAAGTTAAAGTGGAACCCATAGCAGGAGAGGTAGTCAACACAGAAGGTATATTTTGATATACTAGTTATAAATGTTTAAATGTCCCATTTACACTTATGGTGAGCTAAGTATTTGATACTTGTGCTGTTTTATGAAAACAGGGCCTGCCGTTTGAGAAGTGCATGGAGGGACTGAGTGGATTTCGCGGGAAGATGGCAATCAAGGAGTTGATGCTGGCGATGTTCTACTTCTACATTTATCGTTTTAAATTAAAGGATTTGAATAAGTTTTTGTAATCGAATTAAGTGTGATCTTAAATTAGTGTGTCTCGGTTTGTGAGACGGTCATTCATGTTAAAGACAAGTGGTTGTTCTATTTTCATGAGTAATCCTTTTTGGAGATCACGTTTCGATTATGAGATTATTGTCCTTTGCTAGATTTAAACGATAATTAGTTAAACACTTATAAAATAAAGACATACTAAAATATCCAATACTTAATGATGAGATTTGTTTTAATTGTACTATTAGTGCTGAAGAGCATGTTGATGCGCATCACTAAGTAGTGTGATTAAAAATGCCATTTTCTGAAAATGCCATGAGTTGCTGAAAATAAACACAAGTGTTGGTTGTATTTTTCAGTGAATAAAAGACATCATTATTTTATCATGGATGAGTAAATAGGAGTATTTATTCATGTCATGATGAGATTTTGGAAGTAAAGGATATTAAGTTAACAAGATAATTGAGTCTTTTCGATTTGATCAAAAGAGACAGAATATTTGAGTTATTGTTTTAGTATGGTGACTTGTGACAAGTGTTATCACAAATTACAATGTTTAGAGTTTATTCAAAAGTTGTTTTGATAAACCTAAAGTATTGTAGTCACATTATATTTGATATCATGTGGTCATAAACAAAGGGTTCTTGGTTTTAAGGTTTCATTAGTATCATTTAGATTTATTTTGATAACACTCTGTTTTAAATAAAGGATCTATTTAATGATTTGCATTTCGCATATGAGTTATGTGAAATAGTGGTTTCAATAATTATGAGATAATTAAAAGCCAAAGCAAATAAAGTTTTGTAGAATGTTCATATGAGATTATGAATAGAGATTCCACAATGTGAGACTAAAAGGAACAAACCAATGTGTTTGGTTGTGTTATGTATTTTAGTGGTTTTATCGTGAAATTGTTTCATGGATAAAAGATTTGTTGGAATAAGTTTAGAAAGATTAAACCTTGCATGTTTATGTATCAAGTGGCACATATGTAAAGTGCTATATTGGTTAAAACTTGACACATAAAGGTTTTAATGATGGTGATCATTGAATTATGGTTTAGCTTGTCTAAAGAGAAGTAGGATTCAAGAATATGAATTTTGTCAAAAGTTGCAAAATAATATTCATGATTTACTTGTCATGTTTGGGAAACAAGACATACCTACAAAACTACAAAAGAAAGAAATAGAAACTTTAAATACGAAAGTGACTGAGAGTCATTCTACTTTAAGTTTAAATCATAAAGTAATTGTTACTTGATTTTGTGAAAAGAATGTTTCACATATTTATTTTGGCAAAAGAGTTTGCGTGAAATAAATAAAACTTAGAGCTAGCAAAGTGCTGGTGTTTCGTATATGAGTTCTCGAATCTTAAAAGTTAAGAGTTTTGGAGGAGTCCAAAGTGTCGAGAAAGTGCATAAGAAACTGAGTGAGATCTAATTAAGATATGTGGTGACATATATTAAGTTAGAGCAGAAATTAATTTCCATAATCAAAATATGTGGTGACATATGTTTGAGTGGGAGCTAGTTAATCATGGTCAAATATAAAGATAACATATTTCTGAGTGGGAGCCAAAGTGGCTTCACAATTTAATATGTGTATGAGGTATATTTGAGTGGGAGTTTACAACATAGTGTTTGAATGAAATGGAGATTTCATAAATGTTGTAAATGTTATCATGGACCAATGCATAACTTATGAAGTTAGTTTGAACGTCAAATATTCATGTAGATGAATGTATCTATGGAGGATAGATAAGTTTGATAAATATCAAAGTCAGGGTGTTTTACCTACACAAGTTTTGAAGGAGTTCAAAATGAAACAAGAGAAGAATGGTTCATCTCATTGTGGCATATAGGTGAAGCATTGAGTTAGAGAACTCAGTACAAAATTGATGGTTGGAGGATATGTTGGAATTCAATATGAATTGTTCATAAATCTCAACATATAAGAACCATATGTTTGTATGTGACGATACGTGACCCAAGTTCTTAATTGTAAGAACATGTTGAATGAGGAGTCATTTTTCATGAGATTGAGATATATTTAGAAAATGGTGGACTTGGTTGAAGTCATAAAGCCAGACTAAATTAGGGATCTCTCTATATCAGAATAGCACAGCGAAAGCATGATCGGAAATATCAAAGTGACAAGGTTCACTGTTGATTTGTTAAGTCTACAACATATAGGAGTATATGATTAATTCAAGGATTGAAATAAGATATAATATTTTGGTTTGAGAAAGGTGTTTCAAGATTGAGTGAGTTCCAGATGCATATGTTGTGGGAAAGTCCTTTTTGACTGAACATACATATAGGCATGAAAGGATATGAGTACCTCATTCTATAACCAAACATATTATATACATTATATGATAATGGTTTTATCATGGGATGATAAGAAGTTTATCATGTGATGATAAAGTAATGTCAAATTAGGTGACAGTTACAATTTTGCAAAGGACATAAAGAACTGTAAAGGTACAGAGTACGGACGGAACCTCTTCCACAAGCAAACATGATCAGCACTGAGACTTCATGAGTGAGACTTCATGGGTGTTGGATCGCGGAAATGTAAACTAGATTATTGACTCTAGTGCAAGTGGGAGACTGTTGGGAATATGCCCTAGAGGCAATAATAAAATGGTTTATTAAGCATATTCAAGTTTATGATAATAGTTTATTATCCATGCTATAATTGTATTAAATGGAAACATAATACATGTGTGGAATATAGACACCCGGAGTCCCTAATGAGCCTCTACAGGACTAGTTCGTTGATCAAGAGATAGTTAGAGTTTCCTAACTATGGACTTGTTATAGTCACTTGATAACGGAGTCATATCATTAGGAGTAATGGTGTGATGGACATGACCCAAATAAAGAGTTGCAATTAATCGTGTCACAAAAGTTTTGTTGTCAACACTTTTAATATGCCAAATATAGTTTCCTTAGACCATGAGATTATATCACTCCCGTTCACCGGAAGAATACTTTGTGGACATCAAAACGTCACTTCGTAACTGGGTGATTATAAAGGTGGCTTTCAGGTATCTCTGATGGTGGGTTGTTGGGTGATATGAATCGAGAGTGGAATTTGTCCCTCCTTGTGACGGAGAAGATATCTCCAGGCCTTCTCGGTAATATAGCATCAAGAGTCTGCAGACATGTGATTAAGTTGTAATCACCGGGATCCTATATTATGGACGAGTAAAGAGAACTTGCCGGTAACGAGATTAAACTAGCATGGGGATGTCAACGATTATATCTCGGGCAAGTAAAATATCGTGAGACAAAGGNCTTGGACCATGATGGAGCAGTTTTGATAATAATTGAGCAACTACTACTATTGGAAAAGAAGTACATATTCCCTGGGAAAGGCGTTTTGGCTATATAGAAAAATAAAAAAAATAGTAAATCATATTTATAAATCTTGAAAAATTTGGTGACAAACATATATATGTTTTTACATTCATGTAAAATTTCGTGAGCAAATAATATTTTTTCTGCTCTGCTAAAAAAAGATAAATTCAGTGACCAAAATGAGATTTAAAAAGTATGTTTTCAGAGCAGTGATTTTGTCTTTTTTGCAAAAAACAACAAAAATGTCACTTCATCACGAAATTTTGCACGTATGTAGAAAAACATGTATATGTTCATCACCAAACAAGTTCATAATTATATGACAAGTTTTACTATTTTTTATGATTTTTATTTGAATAGGAGCATATGAGCTCGGGTTCTAAAGTGAGATTCTGATCCCAGATATGTTTCACAAAAAGGACGGAGCACCCCCTGAACTTCAAATCGATGTACTTAACCCCCAACCCTAGTCCCAGTTGTTTTGCCGGCCGGTATGGCACATGTGGATACCATGTCGTCATCCTGCTGTATCGCCTCAAAACACGTTGACCAGCTTGCAGAGGCAGGGTATGGCATTGGCGGACCTAGAGTTAGTCAAATGTTTTGACTGCCGCTAATATGAGACCGAGTTAGCATCCTCGTATTGGCTCATCTGTTGGCCTGCATTCAGCATTCTCTTCCCTCTTGCTCGTGTGCGGTTTGAGGGTAAATTTCCTGCTTTTGCATAGGTTAAGGGATTAAGTGTGCTAATTTATAGTTTAGGGGATCATAACAGATGTTGATGCCCGCACATACAACAAAGTAAACGGCCGCTTTGGAGATGACGCCATTTTCCTAGACGGCGATACCTCCCCTCGGAGGATACAAACACATCGAGAGTATATAAGGAAGTAAATATCAACGAATTACCTTATTCCAGTGATAAATGTTGCAGTACTATATTGTACTCCCTCCATCACAAAATATTAGGCACGCTATCTTTGTACTGATCTTTGATGCTCAATCTTGACCAGTAATATGCAAGAAATAATAGGAATTGAGAATGTGTAAATGACACCGCTGTCTTGCAAGAAAATTAATTTCATATATCTATCACTACAACAAAAAGAACACGTAGAGACGCCCTACATCTGACGCTTTTGTATTCGTCTTTACGTGGTAATCCATCCCGTGAATAGAGACGAACTTTTAGACGTTTGCATGTCGTCTCGCCGTGACAAGATTTACCGTTCCCACTCCTGGCTAGTTTTGGTCGCCAGGGATCCCCGTACTTTCCCCGGGTGAGAATCCCAGGTGAAAAACTAGTCCCGGTTTTTTCTGCCATGACATTTGGTGCCACAGGGGGAGAGGAAGTTTAATCCCTATCCGCCCGTTATCCCCGGGTGGCTCTCCCACGCCTCTGGACATGGGGAGAATTCTCCCCGACGAACGCTCGCGACGACGCGATCTCTCTGCCTCGAGACGACCTCCTCCGGCTCCTACAGCCCGACCTCCTCTAGCCCCTCCGGTGACGGACCGACCTCCTCCGTCCCCTCCGGCGACAGGCACGGCCTCCACCTCCGTATCGAAGCTTTGATTTCCTTCACAACAAGCTCAGTTAGCCAGTAACGGAGGAAGTTGGGAGGCAGCACGAGGGCCGTCGGTGTCGCACGGAAGGTTGGGGAGGGCGGCGGCCGGCGTAGATGGTGGGAGGCGGCGACGCATGGGGGGAAGCAGGAGGAGGTCCACCAATCGCCCGCGACCTGGAAGGTTTGGGCCACCGCCGACCTTGCAGATGAGGGACTCGGTGGGTGGCGGGGCTGGTGTGGGCAGGTCGCCGGCGGCGGGGGTGGCCTGCCCGGGTGGCGCGCGGAGGTGGTTGCAGGCGTAGGTGGGGCAGTAGGTTTGGGCGCTGCACCCGGTGCCGGTGGCCGGTGGGGAAGAAGGTCGGGTCACTGCGGCTCCCGCCGGTGGGGAAGAAGGTAAAGGTTGGTGACGGAGGTTGATGGGGAGGGCGCTCGCGGGCTCGCAGCCGAGGAAATGGAGCCAGACGAACACATGGAAAGCCGAGGAAGAGGAGAGGATCCCGTGCGCACCATAAAATTTCCCTTGGGGCCATATTTCCCTGGGTTTTTTTTTCTCTTGACAACCAAACAAAGCCTTAAAATAACACGGGAACTTCCCGATATCTCTCTCATCGCGTACCTACCTGTGTAAACCTAGCGCCGCCACTATGGGGAAATCTTATACCAGCATGGGGAGGAGAGGTTCCGCGGTCGCTGCGCAGAGTTTCGCCGGAGAGGCAGCGCCTGGGGATGATCCATGGTGCCTCGCAGCCAGCCACCTCCATGTGGTCTGCCGCAGGTATGTTCTTGTACTACTAATTTAATCTCAGCGTGTATCTTATTTTTTTTAACCGAAGCCTGTGTCTATTTGATTGGTACGTCTCCGCAGTCAATCGACTAGCGCTTGCCAGATTCTAGCTAGGAAATGTGTATTTGATTCCTTTAGTGTTCAACCAATCTAGCTAAGAGTTTTTTTCGAAATGGAATCTAGCTAATAGTATTATCTATACGGTGTGAACTCAAACAAACAAAATTGTGAGATTAGCATCACTCGACCTAGTGCTAGATCGGGGACTACATTCTGTAGGTTATATCAGATCGCCCAAGATTTATATCACAATTTGCGCTTTGGTATATTCTTTAACTTGAATTTGAGCCAGTGAGATTTTTTAGTACTTATGTCATTTTTGTGTAATCCATATAAAGCTTCCATTAGATGTGATTTACTTAGACCAACTGAAATTACCGGTAATTTACTAACCTGAAACTATTGATGTATTGTAAGGAATACATATATGAAGGTTGTGGAGCCTTCCAACTACATGAAGAAGTTGACTGTATCTACAGTGTATTCAAGCAGCGATTTCTTCATGTCTTATTGGAGATATAAGTTAGATTGCTTAAGTAATCGAGACCAATGTGTAAGGCTTATGGATATGTCAGTACCTTTCATCATTTTTTCGTTAAATTATGTCCAATCAACGCCACTAACCTTTCTTTCTTGATAGGCTTCAACTATAATGCACCAAAGCTTCAAGTTGTACTGCCAAGAAGCAAATTGATAAAAGTTCTCAAGATGCATCGTAAGAATGTTGCTGCATCACGATGGCTGTAATTATTTCTTAAAGACAATAAGTAATGTGAATATTGTAGTTTAAATTTAAAATAAATTCCAGCTAGCTAACTACCACAGTATATTATAAACCGATGTTGTCCATGATTATTCTATATATTTTTGGATTTTTTATCTAACCTGAGTTAGATTCTTTGGTGCAGAGTTATGATTATGCTCCCAAGAAAATTGCCCTGATGCTAAGAAGGTACATATCTTGGCCGATGTTAAACAATTACTGTCCTTGATGCCAATGGTTTGTTATCCACCTTCGATTTTGTAAGACTAACTAAATGAATATTATTCTTTAAAGAGATATCCGTGATATTTCGGTTTTTTTTGCAGCTGAAGAATTATAATGAATCATACTTAAGACCGCAAGAAAAGAAATCTACATGATGCAGTGAAGACCCAGTGGGTGTTGATGTACATGGCAAAGTTTAGAATATTCGATCTAGTTAGAATTACATGAGTACTTTAAGTACTTTTTTTTGTCAGGATACATTATATGGATGTACATTGCAGTTGTAAAGTACACTTTTCCTTATTTAATATATGTATTTCCCTTAAATGTACTATACTTGTCTATTGAGTTGCAAGCCGTACATATTTTATCTTTCTTGGTGGCTGCTACGGTGGTGCCGAAGAAGATGGATAGACGTTGGTTTGTCATATAGGTGTATCCTATCTTTTCAGATCTGTAAGATCGGTATATACGTATTTTGTATCTCGTATTTTATTTATTAATGAGAATCGTATTACCATGCCAAAAAAAAAAAAACATATTTTATCCCTTCAATACATGAGGCGATAATTCCCCATCGTTTAAATATTAAATGATTTTCTCCCATTAGCACTCCTCAAAGCGACTCAACTTTTGGTAGAGACGTCATGCAAGTGCATGTTTGTGTTCAGCTTCCACTACGTCTCTATGAGAATATACACGCTTTATAGAACGTCTCAATATTTTAGACACGCTTTCAATACGTCTCTACGGTCTTTGAGACGGTGCATAAGAAGACGCTCATGAGACGCTTTCTAGTAACGTCTGTATAATAGCCTAGAGGCGATATAAAACGTCCTTAACACCCAAATTTAACGTCTCTACATGACTTTGTGTTGTAGTGTATAGACTAATTTTATGGAAATATTATAATCAAAGTTATACGCTGTTGACCAGCGAACTTAAAGGCCACCATATATTTTTGGACGGAGGAAGTACTGTTAAGTGGGATACCTAATGTAGTACTATTATAACTAATAACATGCAACTACTACCACGTTAGAGTACATGATTGTACACAAGCATTGTATGCACAAGGATATGGTGTCATGATGACATCCAAATGGGTGACTGATGGCGTGTTGTTGGGAGAACCGAAGAGGAAGGTATGATGCAGCATAGAAGAAGTTTTCCCTTGATTAAAAAAGCAAGGTTATCGAATCCAGTAGGACTTGGAGAAGGCTTAGAAAGATGTCAATTCACTCTGGCGCTTGTAGATTAACACGGACCTGCACACAATTACAAACAAACTAGTTTGCCCCAACAAAATAAAGAGGTTGTCAATCTCTCCGGCTTGCCAAACATAAATAATTAAATGTGTGGATGTAAAATATGATGATGATGATGAAATATGACCAGCAAGCAAATAATGATGAAAAGTTATGAAAACAGTTATAAGCAATGTAGGAAAATAGGACCAGGGTGCACAGTTCACTAGAGGTGTCTCTCCAAAAGATATACATGATGGGTAAACAAATTACAGCATGAAAATTGACAGAATTGTAGGCGCACAACAAGGCTATCATAAAACAATATAGTTCACCGCTTTATCTAATATGGGCATTACGTCAAAATACATAGACCGTTATCTAACTACATCTATGACTAATAATCCACTTTGGGATCCCTATCCAGCATGCCACCCAAAAGTATTAAGTTGCAAGCAACAGATCATTGTAATAAGCAAAATGCATAATGTAAGCAATGTAGATAACACAAAGAAATCACACCATTTTTTCTCCCAAGTGGCAACAGGACATCTCTAGCTGTGACCGTTCCTGTCACCGAACTCAGACAAAGAGAGGCATGAACCCACTATCTAGTATAAATACTCCTTCATACAACACTAACAATTACTCGGCCAAAGCACCAACTAGCATCGGAGAGCATGCAAGATCATAGATGAAACACATAACTGAACAAAAGTAATGACTTTCACAATTCATCGCATCCATGCAAACACAATCATGTAGCAATTACAGATAGATGATCTTGATCATGATAGGCAGCTCAGAAGATCTAAGTAATGGAGTATAAGGAGGAGAGACAAACATCTAGCTACTACTATGGACCCGTAGTCCCGGGGTGGACTATTCACGCATAAACTGGTTGAAGCCTAGTAAAGTGCTCTTTTTCGAAGAAAAAAAAGGTATCTTCCCTATACGGAGAGCTTCAGTTCCAACATGTATAGAAGGCCGCCGTGCAGCAAAACTCACAGCTATAATAAAAGCCACACGTATCAAAGTATCATGTTGTAAACACTTATGAACATATTTGTTCAGATGTGGAGCTTGTTTTATCTTTAGTTTTTTCTTTCATTTTGGATGAGCGTTCACGTATCACTAGTTGGTTGACCCAAACTCTTTATGATTTACTAGCTGGTTGAGAGAGCACATTGAAGGAAGTGATTAGAGTAAGCTCTGATCAGTATCCATCATGAGGAATATCAGTAGCAAACCATCCATGGACCGTTGTTTCTGGCCCACTGAACCTAATAGCAACTAGTCTAGTTGTAGTGCAAGCTATCCTCCAAGTTACAGCTACAATGGCATACGCATAATTCTCTCATTACTATCTGCTGCTAGAATCGTCAGTATAACTACCACAAGGAAAACGCACGAGTAGAATAGTTCAAATAAAGAGATACCCAGCGCAAAAACAAAAAAAAAGATAAAGATATACCCACCCTCAATTTTTCTCCTTCTACTCCGAATCAAACACAATTGTGTCGTGGCCACGCCCCCGACTGAATCATGATCATAGAGACTCACCTGACAAAATGCTAGCTGAAAAAAATTCACTAATTTACTGAAACTTAGCTGAAAAAAATGCTAGCTGAACTAACCCGACGAAATTAAGTGAAAGTGAATGGCAGGTGTATTATTCAACAGATAGAACGGACACGATATCGGCTGCATGCATGGACACATCCCACAGTTACACCACACAAACAGCAGCTAGCTGAGGCACCTATACATTCTACGGGACTAGTAACTAAAAGTTTTACTTGGTTTTTTTTTTGAGAAAAGAGAACGCGTTTATAGATAAAAGAGTAACATTACAGCACTTAATATATCCCCTCTGCGCACGAAAAGGGAAAGCTACTCTTCCAGAGTATATGCCGAAAATCCTATGTTTGGAGTGACCATGAACACACTGCTTGAGACCCTTCTTTCGTGAGACAGTTGTTATTCCACTTTCATGTTTTGCATTTAGCTTTGTAACTCTTTCTATGCCTCTTTCTTTTTCTTGGAGGACAACACACACGTGGCGCTAAGGTTCCCGTGGTAACTGAACTAGGATTCGAAGCCAGGATGAGCGGATCTACCGCTCCAGGTCCTTTCTCTTATACTATGTAAGTTCCTTGTGTTTAGAACTAGAACGTGAGTCATAGTAATGGCGCATGTGTAATATTCTATTGATCTTGTTTAGGCTGCGGATTTCTAATAGTCGGTGTTGCTGCACATGCAGCAATTTTTATGGTAAGAGACTATGAGCCAACTACTCGATACAACGATCTATTAGATCGCGTTCACACGCACCCACAACACTTCGATTTGGAGACGAACGAAGAAACAGCAACAAAGGAGTAGCAAGCACGACTAACCTATCACCTAAGCTACAACCCAGCATCCTTTGATGAACCAGAGGAGACACCCGCCGCGCACGAGGCCGGCGAGATAAAGAACGATGAACGAACGCGGCCGGGGACACACCCCGTACTTGCTGGAACTGAGCGCCGCCGTCCTTCTTCAACAACGTCGACGAAGAGCAGCCGCCACTCCCACCATCAACCTCAGACCGAACTCCCAAGTTGCTGCAACCACGCCGGCAGATCCACGCACTGTACAGGCAGCAGACGACCACCGGAACACCGCTGCACCACCCCCAGAAACTCCACGGCAGGGCCAGAGTGTACCTCGCCGAGACGGAGATGGAGACGGGGGACAAAAGCTCCACAGCGTAGCCACTACCTCCGCCGCAGCAACCACGCCAAGAGCACCAGAGCCTAGCAGATCCATGGATCCATGGGCACAGAACGCCAGAAGCTCGACGGCTCCATCGAAGAAGACCTCACCGCGGTGGGCAAGGAGCTCCGGCCACACCCCCTTTATTCCACAGCGCCGCCGCCACCACCACCCTGCTGGCGCCGCCGGGGAGCCCTACTCTACTATTTACATGCCACGAGCACAGATCGGAGGCCCCTCCACCCTCCCGCCATCTCAGCGACGGCCAGAGAGGCAGGAGACCGCCGATCCGGCCGCCGCCGCACAAGAAGAGTGGGTTCGCCCCCTTTTCGCCTGTCGGTCTTTTTCTTGGTTGAGCAGCGGCATCTAGGCTAGCCATGTTCCTCATGTTTGTAGGCTGGCTAGCCCTTCTACCGGAACAAAGTTTCAGATTCTTCGTAGGATACGAGCAGATGCATCGGTGCCCTTCTCGTCTGAAATCTCCAGATGCAAAAAATGAGAACATCTGCAAACGAGCAAGGCACAAGTACATGTTTTTTTTCTGTATATACTCCAGATGACAATTAGTTAAAACAATCATAAAACGGATGTGATATAAAATTCTCCCATCAACCACAACAGGTATATAAGACCAATCGATTATGTATGTTATATCCAAGTTTCAAGAGTTTCTCCACAGGTCTTCTATTCTCTCCTACTGAAGTGTTGCCTCAGACTAGTCACAATGGGTAGTATCATATACTAGTATCATGCATATTAAACAATTTTTTCCGAGTTCGTACGCAAAAGTTATTGCCATTTTACTGAGAATTTGCAAAAAAAATCAGAATTCAAAGTTTTCAATTTTCCCTAAAAGTAGGTTGTGTGAGGTACACGCATGTCAAAGGATTTTAAAATTTGAAGTTTTTATCAATTTCATTTACTTGTTTTGGACATTTCTGATGCGCGGGGGGGGGGGGGGGGGGGGGTTAGGCATGAGAGGCTAAATTCTGTTTTTTTTCAAAACGTTTAGTCCGGGTTGGTGGCTCCAACCGGGACTAAAAGTGTAGCATTTAGTCCCGGTTGGTGGCGCCAACCGGGACTAAAGGTGCTCGCCCCTTTAGTCCCGGTTCTAGCCATGAACCAGGACTAATACCCCCATTCGAACCGGGACCATTGGCATTCCGGGCCCTAGCAGCTCGAACCGGGACCAATGCCTGCCATTGGTCCCGGTTTGTGTCTGAACCGGAACTAATGGCTTTGGAGCTCCTTCCGAAAGACCCTTTTTCTACTAGTGGCCATCACCTTTACCAAAATGTAGTTGTCCATAAGAAACGTTGGCCTTGGCAGGTGAAGTATGTGGGCCAGGAGAGCCACCAACCTGAGAGCTTTTACCTCAGCTTGGAAGACTGAAGAAGCTTGTGAAGCTGAGGCTTGGACCATGATGGAGCAGTTTTCATAATAATTGAGCAACTACAACTATTGGAAAAGAAGTACATATACCCCGAGAAACACGTTTTGGCTACTTAGAAAAATAAAAAAAATAGTAAATCATATTTATAAATCCTGAATAAATTTGGTGACAAACATATATATATTTTTACATTCATGTAAAATTTCTTGAGCAAATAATATTTTTTCTGCTCTGTGAAAAAAGAGAAATTGAGTGACCAAAATGAGATTTAAAAAGTATGTTTTCAGAGCAGTGATTTTGTCTTTTTTGCAAAAAATAGCATAAATGTCACTTCATCACGAAATTTTTCACGTATGTAGAAAACATGTATATGTTCATCACCAAACAAGTTCATAATTATATGACATGTTTTACTATTTTTTCTGATTTTTTTATTTGAGCAGGAGCATATGAGCTCGGGTTCTAAAGAGAGATTTTGATCCCAGATATGTTTCACAAAAAGGACGGAGCACCCCCTGAACTTCAAATCGATGTACTTAACCCCCAACCCTAGTCCCAGCTGTTTTGCTGGACGGTATGGCACATGTGGATACCATGTCGTCATCCTGCTGTATCGCCTCAAAACACGTTGACCAGCTTGCAGAGGCAGGGTATGGCATTGGCGGACCTAGAGTTTGGCAAATATTTTGACTGCCGCTAATATCAGACCAAGTTAGCATCCTCGTATTGGCTCATCTGTTGGCTTGCATTCAGCGTTCTCTTCCCTCTTGCTCGTGTGCATAGCCTCACAACATGTTTGTGGGTAAATTGCCTGCTTTTGCATAGGTTAAGGGATTAAGTGTGCTAATTTAGAGTTTAGGGGATCACAACAGATGTTGATGCCCGCACATACAACAAAGTAAACGGCCGCTTTGGAGATGACGCCATTTTCCTACACGGCGATACCTCCCCTCGGAGGATACAAACACATAGAGTGTATATAAGGAAGTAAATATCAACGAATTACCTTATTCCAGTGATAAATGTTGAAGTACTATATTGTACTCCCTCCATCACAAAATATTAGGCACGCTATCTTTGTATTGATCTTTGATGCTCAATCTTGACCAGTAATATGCAAGAAATAATAGGAATTGAGAATGTGTAAATGACACCGCTGTCTTGCAAGAAAAATTAATTTCATATATCTATAGACTAATTTTATGGAAATATTATAATCAAAGTTATACGTTGTTGACCAGCGAACTTAAAGGCCGCCATATATTTTTGGATGGAGGAAGTACTATTAAGTGGGATACCTAATGTAGTACTATTATAACTAATAACATGCAACTACTACCACGTTAGAGTACATGATTGTACACAAGCATTGTATGCACAAGGATATGGTGTCATGATGACATCCAAATGGGTGACTGATGGCGTGTTGTTGGGAGACCCTAAGAGGAAGGTATGATGCAGCACAGAAGAAGTTTTCCCTTGATTAAAAAAGCAAGGTTATCGAATCTAGTAGGACTTGGAGAAGGCTTGTAGATTAACGTGGACCTGTACACAATCACAAACAAACTACTTTGCCCCAACAAAATAGAGAGGTTGTCAATCTCTCCGGCTTGCCAAACATAAATAATTAAATGTGTGGATGTAAAATATGATGATGATGAAATATGACCAGCAAGCAAATAATGATGAAAAGTTATGAAAACGGTTATAAGTAATGTAGGAAAATAGGACCGAGGTGCACAGTTCACTAGAGGTGTCTCTCCAAAAGATATACATGATGGGTAAACAAATTTCAGCATGAAAATTGACAGAATTGTAGGCGCACAACAAGGCTATCATAAAACAATATAGTTCACCGCTTCATCTAATATGGGCATTACGTCAAAATACATAGACCGTTATCTAACTACATCTATGACTAATAATCCACTCTGGGATCCCTATCCAGCATGCCACCCAAAAGTATTAATTTGCAAGCAACAGATCATTGTAATAAGCAAAGTGCATAATGTAAGCAATGTAGATAACACAAAGAAATCACACCATTGTTTTCTCCCTAGTGGCAACAGGACATCTCTATCTTTGACCGTTCCTGTCACCGAACTCAGACAAAGAGAGGCATGAACCCACCATCTAGTATAAATACTCCTTCATACAACACTAACAATTACTCGGGCAAAGCACTGATGTCTACACACGCTTCTATTCTTGTAGACAGTGTTGGGCCTCCAAGAGCAGAGGTTTGTAGAACAGCAGCAAGTTTCCCTTAAGTGAATCACCCAAGGTTTATCGAACTCAGGGAGGTAGAGGTCAAAGGTATCCCTCTCAAGCAACCCTGCAATCACAATACAAAAAGTCTCTTGTGTCCCCAACACACCCAATACACTTGTCAGATGTATAGGTGCACTAGTTCGGCAAAGAGATAGTGAAATACAAGTAATATGGATGATTATAAGTAGTAATTGCAATCTGAAATAAAAATGGCAGCAAGCAAACATGTAGCAGAACTTGTTGTAAACGGTGTTTCAATGCTTAGAAACAAGGCCTAGGGATCATACTTTCACCAGTGGTCACTCTCAACAATGCAATCATAATTGAATATAAATATAAGCACTTCAATATACTACTCCAAAGTATTCTCCGGCTGGATAACGAACACTAATTCATTGTGTAGGAATGCAAAAGCACACCTCAAACATATATTCCCAAGTACTAATGAATACCCCACACTGGACCATGAGCATTCATAGGAGGTACTAACACACCACAATTTCATAGAGACATCCAACTCAAATAATAAATCAGTGAACAAGTATCTTGTGAAATATAGCCTAAAGACCCACACGGTGCACACACTGTCACCTTTACACACGTGGGACAAGGAGTCTCCGGAGATCACATAAATAAAGCCCACTTGAGTAACATAACAACATCTAGATTGCAAAGCTCATGATCACATATAGATCACATCATGGGAGAGAGAGAGATATAGACCACATGGCTACCGGTACGGCCCTCAGCCCCGAGGGAGAACTACTCCCTCCTCATCATGGGAGTCAGCAACGGCGATGAAGATGGTGGTGGAGTCGATGGAGATGGCTCCGGGGGCACTTCCCCGTCCCGGCAGGGTGCCGGAACAGAGACTTCTGTCCCCCGAAACTTGTCGGCGATGGCGGCGGCGCTGCAGATGTTTCTTTGGAATATGACGGGGTCGTCTAGGTTTTATGCGTCGGGGGCAATATATAGGCAAAAGGGCGGCGTCGGAGGGCTCCCGTGGGCCCCACACCACCTGGTGGCGCGGCAGGCATGGGTCCCGTGCCACCCTATGGTGTGGCCGGCCCACGGCCCTCCAGGTCCTCTCATTCGGGCTCCGTGTACTCCATTGAATTATAAGACTGCTGCTTTTTGTCCCGTCCAATTCCGAGAATATTTCCTTAAATACTTTTCTGAAACGGGAAAACAGCAGAAAACAGGAACTGGCACTGTGGCATCTTGTTAATAGGTTAGTTCCAGAAAATGCATAAAAATGCTATAAGATGTAAACAAAACATGTAGCAAATGGTATGAAAACAAACATGGATCATAAGAAATTATAGATACGTTGGAGACGTATCAAGCACCAACTAGCATCGGAGAGCATGCAAGATCATAGATGAAACACATAACTGAACAAAAGTAATGACTTTCACAATTCATCGCATCCATGCAAACACAATCATGTAGCAATTACACATAGATGATCTTGATCATGATAGGCAGCTCAGAAGATCTAAGTAATGGAGTATAAGGAGGAGAGACAAACATCTAGCTACTGCTATGGACCCGTAGTCTCGGGGTGGACTATTCACGCATAAACTGGTTGAAGTCTAGTAAAGCGCTCTTTTTCGAAGAAAAAAAGGTATCTGCCCTATACGGAGAGCTTCAGTTCCAACATGTATAGAAGGCCGCCGTGCAGCAAAACTCACAGCTATAATAAAAGCCACAAGTATCAAAGTATCATGTTGTAAACACTTATGAACATATTTGTACAGATGTGGAGCTTCTTTTATCTTTAGTTTTTTCTTTCATCTTGGATGAGCGTTGACATATCACTAGCTGGTTGACCCAAACTCTTTCTGATTTACTAGCTGGTTGAGAGAGCACATTGAAGGAAGTGATTAGAGTAAGCTCTGATCAGTATCCATCATGAGGAATATCAGTAGCAAACCATCCATGGACCGTTGTTTCTGGACCACTGAACCTAATAGCAACTAGTCTAGTTGAAGTGCAAGCTATCCTCCAAGTTACAGCTACAATGGCATACGCATAATTCTCTCGTTACTATCTGCAACTAGAATCGTCAGTATAACTACCACAAGGTAAACACACGAGTAGAATAGTTCAAATAAAGAGATACCCAGCGCAAAAACAAAAAAAAAGATAAAGATATACCCGCCCTCTATTTTTCTCCTTCTACTCCGAATCAAACATAAATGTGTCGTGGCCACGCCCCCGACTGAATCATGATCATAGAGACTCACCCGACAAATTTCTAGCTGAAATTTTTTCACTAATTTACTGAAACTTAGCTGAAAAAAATGCTAGCTGAACTAACCCGACGAAATTAAGTGAAAGCGAATGGCAGGTGTATTATTCAACAGATAGAACGGACACGATCTCGGCTGCATGCATGGACACATCCCACAGTTACACCACACAAACGACAGCTAGCTGAGGCACCTATACATTTTGCGGGACTAGTAACTAAAAGTTCTACTTGGTTTTTTTTTGAGAAAAGAGAACGCGTTTATAGATAAAAGAGTAACATTACAGAACCAACACACGCACCCACAACACTTCGATTTGGAGACGAACGAAGAAACAGCAACAAAGGAGCAGCAAGCACGGCGAACCTATCACCTAATCTCCAACCCAGCATCCTTTGACGAACCAGAGGAGACACCCGCCGCGCACGAGGCCGGCGAGATAAAGAACGATGAACGAACGCGGCCGGGGACACACCCTGTACTTGCTGGAACTCAACAACGTCGACGGAGAGCAGTCGCAGCTCCCACCATCAACCTCAGACCAAGCTCCCGAGCTGCTGCAACCTCGCCGGCAGAACCACGCACTGTACAGGCAGCAAACGACCGCCGGAACGCCGCTGCACCACCCCCAGAAGCTCCACGGCAGGGCCAGAGCAAACCTCGCCGAGACGAAGACGGAGACGGGGGACAAAAGCTCCGCAGCGTAGCCACTACCTCCGGCGCAGCAACCACGCCAAGAGCACCAGAGCCCAGCAGATCCAAGGATCCATGGGCATAGAACGCCAGTAGCTCGACGGCACCGTCGAAGAAGACCTCGCCGTGGTGGGGAAGGAGCTCCGGCCACACCCCCTTTATTCCACAGCGCCGCCGCCACCACCACCCTGCCGACGCCGCCGGGGAGCCCTACTCTACTATTTACAGGCCACGAGCACAGATCGGAGGCCCCTCCACCCTCCCGCCGCCTCATCGACGGCCAGAGAGGGAGGAAACCGCCGATCCGGCCGCCGGCCACACAAGAAGAGTGAGTTCGCCCCCTTTTCGCCTGTCAGTCTTATTCTTAGTTGAGCAGCGGCATCTAGGCTAGCCATGTTCCTCATGTTTGTAGGCTGGCTAGCCCTTCTACCGGAACAACGATTCAGATTCTTCGTAGGATACGAGAAGATGCAGCGGTGCCCTTCTCGTCTAAAATCTCCAGATGCAAAAAATGAGAAACATCTGCAAACGAGCAAGGCACAAGTACATGTTTTTTCCGTATATACTCCAGATGACAATTAGTTAAAACAATCATAAAACAGATGTGATATAAAATGCTCCCATCAACCACAACAGGTATATAAGACCGATCGATTATGTATGTTATATCCAAGTTTCAAGAGTTTCTCCACAGGTCTTCTATTCTCTCCTACTGAAGTGTTGCCTCAGATTAGTCACAATGGGTAGTATCATATACTAGTATCATGCATATTAAACAATTTTTTCCGAGTTCGTACGCAAAAGTTATTGCCATTTTACTGAGAATTTGCAAAAAAAAATCAAAATTCAAAGTTTACAATTTTCCCTAAAAGTAGGTTGCGTGAGGTACAAGCATGTCAAAGGATTTTAAAATTTGAAGTTTTTATCAATTTTGTTTACTCGTTTTGGACGTTTTTGATGCGGGGGGGGGGGGGGGGGGGGGGGTATAGGCATGAGAGGCTAAATTCTGTTTTTTTTTTTTCAAAAACCTTTATTCCGGGTTGGTGGTTCCAACCGGGACTAAAAGTGTAGCCTTTTGTCCCGGTTGGTGGCTCCAACCGGGACTAAAGGTGGTCGTCCCTTTAGTCCCGGTTCCAGCCACGAACCGGAACTAATACCCCATTCGAACCGGGACCATTGGCATTCCGGGCCCTAGCAGCTCGAACCGGGACCAATGCCTATCATTGGTCCCGGTTTGTGTCTGAACCGGAACTAATGGCTTTGGAGCTCCTTCCGAAAGACCCTTTTTATACTAGTGGCCATCACCTTTACCAAAATGTAGTTGTCCGTAAGAAACGTTGGCCTTGGCAGGTGAAGTATGTGGGCCAGGAGAGCCACCAACCTGAGAGCTTTTACCTCAGCTTGGAAGACTGAAGAAGCTCGTGAAGCCGAGGCTTGGACCATGATGGAGCAGTTTTGACAATAATTGAGCAACTACTACTATTGGAAAAGAAGTACATATACCCCGAGAAAGGCGTTTTGGCTACTTAGAAAAATAAAAAATAGTAAATCATATTTATAAATCCTGAAAAAATTTGGTGACAAACATATATATGTTTTTACATTCATGTAAAATTTTGTGCGCAAATAATATTTTTTCTGCTCTGTGAAAAAAAGAGAAATTCAGTGACCAAAATGAGATTTAAAAAGTATGTTTTCAGAGCAGTCATTTTGTCTTTTTTGCAAAAAACAGCATAAATGTCACTTCATCACGAAATTTTGCACGTATGTAGAAAACATGTATATGTTCATCACCAAACAAGTTCATAATTATATGACATGTTTTACTATTTTTTCTGATTTTTTTATTTGAGCAGGAGCATATGAGCTCGGGTTCTAAAGAGAGATTCTGATCCCAGATATGTTTCACAAAAAGGACGGAGCACCCCCTGAACTTCAAATCGATGTACTTAACCCCCAACCCTAGTCCCAGCTGTTTTGCTGGCCGGTATGGCACATGTGGATACCATGTCATCATCCTGCTGTATCGCCTCGAAACACGTTGACCAGCTTGCAGAGGCAGGGTATGGCATTGGCGGACCTAGAGTTTGGCAAATGTTTTGACTTCCGCTAATATCAGACAAAGTTAGCATCCTCGTATTGGCTCATCTGTTGGCTTGCATTTAGCATTCTCTTCCCTCTTGCTCGTGTGCATAGCCTCACAACATGTTTGAGGGTAAATTGCCTGCTTTTGCATAGGTTAAGGGATTAAGTGTGCTAATTTATAGTTTAGGGGATCATAACAGATGTTGATGCCCGCACATACAACAAAGTAAACGGCCGCTTTGGAGATGACGCCATTTTCCTACACGGCGATACCTCCCCTCGGAGGATACAAACACATCGAGAGTATATAAGGAAGTAAATATCAACGAATTACCTTATTCTAGTGATAAATGTTGCAGTACTATATTGTACTCCCTCCATCACAAAATATTAGGCACGCTATCTTTGTACTGATCTTTGATGCTCAATCTTGACCAGTAATATGCAAGAAATAATAGGAATTGAGAATGTGTAAATGACACCGCTGTCTTGCAAGAAAAATTAATTTCATATATCTATAGACTAATTTTATGGAAATATTATAATCAAAGTTATACGTTGTTGACCAGCGAACTTAAAGGCCGCCATATATTTTTGGATGGAGGAAGTACTATTAAGTGGGATACCTAATGTAGTACTATTATAACTAATAACATGCAACTACTACCACGTTAGAGTACATGATTGTACACAAGCATTGTATGCACAAGGATATGGTGTCATGATGACATCCAAATGGCTGACTGATGGCGTGTTGTTGGGAGACCCCAAGAGGAAGGTATGATGCAGCATAGAAGAAGTTTTCCCTTGATTAAAAGCAAGGTTATCGAATCCAGTAGGACTTGGAGAAGGCCTAGAAAGATGTCAATTCACTCTGGCGCTTGTAGATTAACGCGGACCTGCATACAATCACAAACAAACTACTTTGCCCCAACAAAATAGAGAGGTTGTCAATCTCTCCAGCTTGATAAACATAAATAATTAAATGTGTGGATGTAAAATATGATGATGATGAAATATGACCAGCAAGCAAATAATGATGAAAAGTTATGAAAACGGTTATAATCAATGTAGGAAAATAGGACCGGGGTGCACAGTTCACTAGAGGTGTCTCTCCAAAAGATATACATGATGGGTAAACAAATTACAACATGAAAATTGACAGAATTGTAGGCGCACCACAAGGCTATCATAAAACAATATAGTTCACCGCTTCATCTAATATGGGCATTACGTCAAAATAAATAGACCGTTATCTAACTACATCTATGACTAATAATCCACTCTGGGATCCCTATCCAGCATGCCACCCAAAAGTATTAATTTGCAAGCAACAGATCATTGTAATAAGCAAAGTTCATAATGTAAGCAATGTAGATAACACAAAGAAATCACACCATTGTTTTCTCCCTAGTGGCAACAGGACATCTCTAGCTTTGACCGTTCCTGTCACCGAACTCAGACAAAGAGAGGCATGAACCCACTATCTAGTGTAAATACTCCTTCATACAACACTAACAATTACTCGACCAAAGCACCAACTAGCATCGGATAGCATGCAAGATCATAGATGAAACACATAACTGAACAAAAGTAATGACTTTCACAATTCATCGCATCCATGCAAACACAATCATGTAGCAATTACAGATAGATGATCTTGATCATGATAGGCAGCTCAGAAGATCTAAGTAATGGATTATAAGGAGGAGAGACAAACATCTAACTACTGCTATGGACCCGTAGTCCCGGGGTGGACTATTCACGCATAAACTGGTTGAAGTCTAGTAAAGCGCTCTTTTTCGAAGAAAAAAAAAAGTATCTGCCCTATACGGAGAGCTTCAGTTCCAACATGTATAGAAGGCCGCCGTGCAGCAAAACTCACAGCTATAATAAAAGCCACAAGTATCAAAGTATCATGTTGTAAACACTTATGAACATATTTGTTCAGATGTGGAGCTTCTTTTATCTTTAGTTTTTTCTTTCATCTTGGATGAGCGTTGACGTATCACTAGTTGGTTGACCCAAACTCTTTCTGATTTACTAGCTGGTTGAGAGAGCGCATTGAAGGAAGTGATTAGAGTAAGCTCTGATCAGTATCCATCATGAGGAATATCAGTAGAAAACCATCCATGGACCGTTGTTTCTGGACCACTGAACCTAATAGCAACTAGTCTAGTTGAAGTGCAAGCTATCCTCCAAGTTACAGCTACAATGGCATACGCATAATTCTCTCGTTACTATCTGCAGCTAGAATCGTCAGTATAACTACCACAAGGTAAACGCACGAGTAGAATAGTTCAAATAAAGAGATACCCATCGCAAAAACAAAAAAAGATAAAGATATACCCGCCCTCTATTTTTCTCCTTCTACTCCGAATCAAACACAAATGTGTCGTGGCCACGCCCCCGACTGAATCATGATCATAGAGACTCACCCGACAAAATGCTAGCTGGAAAAAATTCACTAATTTACTGAAACTTAGCTGAAAAAATGCTAGCTGAACTAACCCGACGAAATTAAGTGAAAGCGAATGGTAGGTGTATTATTCAACAGATAGAACGGGCATGATCTCGGCTGCATGCATGGACACATCCCACAGTTACACCACACAAACGGCAGCTAGCTGAGGCACCTATACATTCTGCGGGACTAGTAACTAAAAGTTTTACTTGGTTTTTTTTTTGGAGAAAAGAGAACGCGTTTATAGATAAAAGAGTAACATTACAGAACCAACACACGCACCCACAACACTTCGATCTGGAGACGAACGAAGAAACAGCAACAAAGGAGCAGCAAGCACGACGAACCTATCACCTAAGCTCCAACCCAGCATCCTTTGACGAACCAGAGGAGACACCCGCCGCGCACGAGGCCGGCGAGATAAAGAACGATGAACGAACGCAGCCGGGGACACACCCCGTACTTGCTGGAACTGAGCGCCGCCGTCCTTCTTCAACAACGTCGACGAAGAGCAGCCGCCACTCCCACCATCAACCTCAGACCGAACTCCCGAGTTGCTACAACCACGCCGACAGATCCACGCACTGTACAGGCAGCAGACGACCACTGGAACGCCGCTACACCACCCCTAGAAACTCCACGGCAGGGCCAGAGCGTACCTCGCCGAGACGGAGATGGAGACGGGGGACAAAAGCTCCGCAGCGCAGCCACTACCTCCGCCGCAGCAACCACCCTAAGAGCACCACAGCCCAGCAGATCCATGGATCCATGGGCACAGAAATCCAGAAGCTCGATGGCTCCGTCGAAGAAGACCTCGCCGCGGTGGGGAAGGAGCTCCGGCCACACCCCCTTTATTCAACAGCGCCGACGCCACCACCACCCTGCCGACGCCGCCGGGGAGCCCTACTCTACTATTTACAGGCCACGAGCACAAATCGGAGGCACCTCCACCCTCCCGCCGCCTCAGCGATGGCCAGAGAGGGAGGAGACCGCCGATCCGGCCGCCGGCCGCACAAGAAG
Source organism: Puccinellia tenuiflora (assembly GCA_012064385.1). Lineage (NCBI taxonomy): Eukaryota > Viridiplantae > Streptophyta > Magnoliopsida > Poales > Poaceae > Puccinellia > Puccinellia tenuiflora. Next base: position 644,377 of record QRDG01000248.1, on the reverse strand, counting down.
AGTGGGTTCGCCCCCTTTTCGCCTGTCGGTCTTTTTCTTGGTTGAGCAGCGGCATCTAGGCTAGCCATGTTCCTCATGTTTGTAGGCTGGCTAGCCCTTCTACCGGGACAATGATTCAGATTCTTCGTAGGATACGAGAAGATGCAGCGGTGCCCTTCTCGTCTGAAATCTCTAGATGCAAAAAATGAGAAACATCTGCAAACGAGCAAGGCACAAGTACATGTTTTTTTCTGTATATACTCCAGATGACAATTAGTTAAAACAATCATAAAACAGATGTGATATAAAATGCTCCCATCAACCACAACAGGTATATAAGACCAATCGATTATGTATGTTATATCCTAGTTTCAAGAGTTTCTCCACAGGTCTTCTATTCTCTCCTACTTAAGTGTTGCCTCAGACTAGTCACAATGGGAAGTATCATATACTAGTATCATGCATATTAAACAATTTTTTCCGAGTTCGTACGCAAAAGTTATTGCCATTTTACTGAAAATTTGCAAAAAAATCAAAATTCAAAGTTTACAATTTTCCCTAAAAGTAGGTTGTGTGAGGTACAAGCATGTCAAAGGATTTTAAAATTTGAAGTTTTTATCAATTTCGTTTACTCGTTTTGGACGTTTTTGATGCGCGCGGAGAGGGGGTAGGCGTGAGAGGCTAAGTTCTGTTTTTTTTTTTCAAAAACCTTTAGTCCGGGTTGGTGGCTCCAACCGGGACTAAAAGTGTAGCCTTTAGTACCGGTTGGTGGCTCAAACCGGGACTAAAGGTGCTCGCCCCTTTAGTCTTGGTTCCAGCCACGAACCGGGACTAATACCCCCATTCGAATCGGGACCATTGGCATTCCGGGCCCTAGCAGCTCGAACCGGGACCAATGCCTGCCATTGGTCCCGGTTTGTGTCTGAACCGGGACTAATGGCTTTGGAGCTCCTTCCGAAAGACCCTTTTTTCTACTAGTGGCCATCACCTTTACCAAAATGTAGTTGTCCGTAAGAAACGTTGGCCTTGGCAGGTGAAGTACGTGGGCCAGGAGCGCCACCAACCTGAGAGCTTTTACCTCAGCTTGGAAGACTGAAGAAGCTTGTGAAGCCGAGGCTTGGACCATGATGGAGCAGTTTTGATAATAATTGAGCAACTACTACTATTGGAAAATATAATTAGGGTATTACCCCAGAAAGAAGTACATATACCCCGAGAGAGGCGTTTTGGCTAATTAGAAAAATAAAAAAATAGTAAATCATATTTATAAATCCTGAAAAAATTTGGTGACAAACATATATATGTTTTTACATTCATGTAAAATTTCATGAGCAAATAATATTTTTTCTGCTCTGTGAAAAAAAGAGAAATTCAGTGACCAAAATGAGATTTAAAAATTATGTTTTCAGAGCAGTAATTTTGTCTTTTTTGCAAAAACAGCATAATTGTCACTTCATGACGAAATTTTGCACGTATGTAGAAAACATGTATATGTTCATCACCAAACAAGTTCATAATTATATGACATGTTTTACTATTTTTTCTGATTTTTTTATTTGAGCAGGAGCATATGAGCTCGGGTTCTAAAGTGAGATTCTGATCCCAGATATGCTTCACAAAAAGGACGGAGCACCCCCTGAAATTCAAATCGATGTACTTAACCCCCAACCCTAGTCCCAGCTGTTTTGCCGGCCAGTATGGCACATGTGGATACCATGTCGTCATCCTGCTGTATCGCCTCAAAACACGTTGACCAGCTTGCAGAGGCAGGGTATGGCATTGGCGGACCTAGAGTTTGGCAAATGTTTTGACTGCCGCTAATATCAGACCAAGTTAGCATCCTCGTATTGGCTCATCTGTTGGCTTGCATTCAGCATTCTCTTCCCTCTTGCTCATGTGCATAGCCTCACAACAGGTTTGAGGGTAAATTGCCTGCTTTTGCATAGGTTAAGGGATTAAGTGTGCTAATTTATAGTTTAGGGGATCATACCGGAACAACGATTTAGATTCTTCATAGGATACGAGAAGATGCAGCGGTGCCCTTCTCATCTGAAATCTCCAGATGCAAAAAATGAGAAACATCTGCAAACGAGCAAGGCACAAGTACATGTTTTTTTCTGTATATACTCCATATGACAATTAGTTAAAACAATCATAAAACAGATGTGATATAAAATGCTCCCATCAACCACAACAGGTATATAAGAATAATAGATTATTTATGTTATATCCAAGTTTCAAGAGTTTCTCCACGGGTCTTCTATTCTCTCCTACTGAAGTGTTGCCTCAGACTAGTCACAATGGGTAGTATCATATACTAGTATCATGCATATGATACTAGTCTATGTTACTACCTTCACAGTGGGTAGTAACATATTTGTGATATCATATAATACTATATGAATTAGGTTGCAGACTCATTTTGCATTGGAATCAGTTATGTTACGGTATCTACCTATGATACTATTATCACCTCTCTCATCATTAATTGCAGTGACATGTCAGCTTTTTACCAACATGACATGTATGATACCACTTATGATACCCCCATTGTGGCTAGTCTCAAGAACACGACTGAAAGAGCCAACGGATCGGGCTAAGAATGTAGCATTGTGTTAATTTGGGAATAGGACACACCGGGGAGGGACAATAATGTATTAGCCATGCTATTAATGATGAGAACAATGAGCTTAATTGATTGGCGCCCAAAACCGATGGGGGCACTTTATAGCTATGATACACAAAGAAGAGAAGGCCATCGGAGGAGATGAGGTGGAAACAAAAAGGTAATCAAAGGGCGGTCACAATTGATCTGTTAGATGATGAACATCAAGACGCGCCGATCTTGCTCAGGTTTGCCATGCGGATAGTAGTACAGTGGTGCAAGTTTTACCACCAGTGCGAGCATCATTCAAAAGAGCAAGTTAAAAAATCGAATCCCTTAGTACCACCTCTTCACCTAGAAATCTACTGCTCCTTGAGTTCGTGCATTGAACTTGTTGTTAGATACGAGGTTGGGACGTGGAGGCATTGTTCACCATCTACCCTTGTCCCGGTGTCTCTTCCCGTGCTATTATGATGACCGGGACACTCATACGTAGACATGAAAGCAACTTGCAGACGCGTATGTCTTTTTCAAGAAGGCTACTTCTTTCTATTTATTAAATTATATTGCATTTGTAGCACTAGGTCAAACCAACAATATGAGAACTAGGTCATGTAAAAATAATCTATAGGACTGGTGTCATCGATCTAGTGTAGTTGTTATAGAATTAGTGAGCCTAGCTCAACTGGTTGGGGGAGTGGATGTACAAACCCAACACCCAAGTTCAAGTCCTCACGGACGCGAATTTAGGTTCCTATTTATACTTGAGGATTAGGCCTTCCTGATACTCATACAATTTATCCTGAGGATCAGGCTTGATTATTAATCAAGATAAAAAATCCTGGTACTCATGCTTAATGGCTGTGTGCATCCCTAGTTGGTGCAGAGGCCGGGGAAGTGAAATTCTCCCCCAAAAAGTTTAGGAAGTGAGCCTAGCTCAACTGGTTGGGGGAGTGGATGTACAAACCCAACACCCAAGTTCAAGTCCTCACGGACGCGAATTTAGGTTCCTATTTATGCTTGAGGATTAGGACTTCCTAACACTCATGCAATTTATCCTGAGGACCGGGCTTGATTATTAATCAAGATAAAAATCCTGGTACTCATGCTTAATGGCTGTGTGCATCCCTAGTTGGTGCAGAGGCCGGGGAAGTGAAATTCTCCCCCAAAAAGTTTTTAGGAAGTGAGCCTAGCTCAACTGGTTGGGGGAGTGGATGTACAAACCCAACACCCAAGTTCAAGTCCTCACGGACGAGAATTTAGATTCCTATTTATACTTGAAGATTAGGACTTCCTGATACTCATGCAATTTATCCTGAGGACCAGGCTTGGTTATTAATCAAGATAAAAATCCTGGTACTCATGCTTAATGGCTGTGTGCATCCCTAGTTGGTGCAGAGGCCGGGGAAGTGAAATTCTCCCCCCAAAAAGTTTAGGAAGTGAGCCTAGCTCAACTGGTTGGGGGGAGTGAATGTACAAACCCAACACCCAAGTTCAAGTCCTCACGGACGCTAATTTAGGTTCCTATTTATACTTGAGGATTAGGAATTCCTAATACTCATGCAATTTATGCTAAGGATCAGGCTTGGTTATTAATCAAGATAAAAAATCCTGGTACTCATGCTTAATGGCTGTGTGCATCCCTAGTTGGTGCAGAGGCCGGGGAAGTGAAATTCTCCCCCAAAAAGTTTCAGGAAGTGAGCCTAGCTCAACTGGTTGGGGGAGTGGATGTACAAACCCAACACCCAAGTTCAAGTCCTCACGGACGCTAATTTAGGTTCCTATTTATACTTGAGGATTAGGACTTCCTAATACTCATGCAATATATCCTGAGGACCAGGCTTGGTTATTAATCAAGATAAAAATCCTGGTACTCATGCTTAATGGCTGTGTGCATCCCTAGTTGGTGCAGAGGTCAGGGAAGTGAAATTCTCCCCCAAAAAGTTTCAGGAAGTGAGCCTAGCTCAACTGGTTGGGGGAGTGAATGTACAAACCCAACACCCAAGTTCAAGTCCTCACGAACGCGAATTTAGGTTCCTATCTATACTTGAGGATTAGGACTTCCTAATACTCATGCAATTTATCTTGAGGACCAGGCTTGGTTATTAATCAAGATAAAAATTCTGGTACTCATGCTTAATGGCTGTGTGCATCCCTAGTTGGTGCAGAGGCCGGGGAAGTGAAATTCTCCCCCAAAAAGTTTTTAGGAAGTGAGCCTAGCTCAACTGGTTGGGGGAGTGGATGTACAAACCCAACACCCAAGTTCAAGTCCTCATGGACGCGAATTTAGGTTCCTATTTATACTTGAGGATTAGGAATTCCTAATACTCATGCAATTTATCCTGAGGACCAGGCTTGGTTATTAATCAAGATAAAAATCCTGGTACTCATGCTTAATGGCTGTGTGCATCCCTAGTTGGTGCAGAGGCCGGGGAAGTGAAATTCTCCCCCAAAAAGTTTTAGGAAGTGAGCCTAGCTCAACTGGTTGGGGAGTGGATGTACAAACCCAACACCCAAGTTGAAGTCCTCACGGACGCGAATTTAGGTTCCTATTTATACTTGAGGATTAGGACTTCCTAATACTCATGCAATTTATCCTGAGGACCAAGCGTGGTTATTAATCAAGATAAAAATCCTGGTACTCATGTTTAATGACTGTGTGCATCCCTAGTTGGTGCAGAGGCCGGGGAAGTGAAATTCTCCCCCAAAAAGTTTCAGGAAGTGAGCCTAGCTCAACTGGTTGGGGGAGTGGATGTACAAACCCAACACCCAAGTTCAAGTCCTCACGGACGCGAATTTAGGTTCCTATTTATACTTGAGGATTAGGACTTCCTAATACTCATGCAATTTATCCTGAGGACCAGGCTTGGTTATTAATCAAGATAAAAATCCTGGTACTCATGCTTAATGGCTGTGTGCATCCCTAGTTGGTGCAGAGGCCGGGGAAGTGAAATTCTCCCCCAAAAAGTTTTTAGGAAGTGAGCCTAGCTCAACTGGTTGGGGGAGTGGATGTACAAACCCAACACCCAAGTTCAAGTCCTCACGGACGAGAATTTAGATTCCTATTTATACTTGAAGATTAGGACTTCCTAATACTCATGCAATTTATCCTGAGGACCAGGCTTGGTTATTAATCAAGATAAAAATCCTGGTACTCATGCTTAATGGCTGTGTGCATCCCTAGTTGGTGCACAGGCCGGGGAAGTGAAATTCTCCCCCCAAAAAGTTTAGGAAGTGAGCCTAGCTCAACTGGTTGGGGGAGTGAATGTACAAACCCAACACCCAAGTTCAAGTCCTCACGGACGCTAATTTAGGTTCCTATTTATACTTGAGGATTAGGACTTCCTAATACTCATGCAATTTATGCTAAGGATCAGGCTTGGTTATTAATCAAGATAAAAATCCTGGTACTCATGCTTAATGGCTGTGTGCATCCCTAGTTGGTGCAGAGGCCGGGGAATTGAAATTCTCCCCCAAAAAGTTTCAGGAAGTGAGCCTAGCTCAACTGGTTGGGGGAGTGAATGTACAAACCCAACACCCAAGTTCAGTCCTCACGGACGCTAATTTAGGTTCCTATTTATACTTGAGGATTAGGACTTCCTAATACTCATGCAATATATCCTGAGGACCAGGCTTGGTTATTAATCAAGATAAAAATCCTGGTACTCATGCTTAATGGCTGTGTGCATCCCTAGTTGGTGCAGAGGCCAGGGAAGTGAAATTCTCCCCCAAAAAGTTTCAGGAAGTGAGCCTAGCTCAACTGGTTGGGGGAGTGAATGTACAAACCCAACACCCAAGTTCAAGTCCTCACGAACGCTTATACTTGAGGATTAGGACTTCCTAATACTCATGCAATTTATCTTGAGGACCAGGCTTGGTTATTAATCAAGATAAAAATTCTGGTACTCATGCTTAATGGCTGTGTGCATCCCTAGTTGGTGCAGAGGCCGGGAAAGTGAAATTCTCCCCCAAAAAGTTTTTAGGAAGTGAGCCTAGCTCAACTGGTTGCGGGAGTGGATGTACAAACCCAACACCCAAGTTCAAGTCCTCACGGACGCGAATTTAGGTTCCTATTTATACTTGAGGATTAGGAATTCCCTATACTCATGCAATTTATCCTGAGGACCAGGCTTGGTTATTAATCAAGATAAAAATCCTGGTACTCATGCTTAATGGCTGTGTGCATCCCTAGTTGGTGCAGAGGCCGGGGAAGTGAAATTCTCCCCCAAAAAGTTTTAGGAAGTGAGCCTAGCTCAACTGGTTGGGGAGTGGATGTACAAACCCAACACCCAAGTTGAAGTCCTCACGGACGCGAATTTAGGTTCCTATTTATACTTGAGGATTAGGACTTCCTAATACTCATGCAATTTATCCTGAGGACCAAGCGTGGTTATTAATCAAGATAAAAATCCTGGTACTCATGTTTAATGGCTGTGTGCATCCATAGTTGGTGCAGAGGCCGGGGAAGTGAAATTCTCCCCCAAAAAGTTTAGGAAGTGAGCCTAGCTCAACTGGTTGGGGGAGTGGATGTACAAACCCAACACCCAAGTTCAAGTCCTCACGGACGTGAATTTAGGTTCCTATTTATACTTGAGGATTAGGACATCCTAATACTCATGCAATTTATCCTGAGGACTAGGCTTGGTTATTAATCAAGATAAAAATCCTGGTACTCATTCTTAATGGCTGTGTGCATCCCTAGTTGGTGCAGAGGCCAGGGAAGTGAAATTCTCCCCCAAAAAGTTTCAGGAAGTGAGCCTAGCTCAACTGGTTGGGGGAGTGAATGTACAAACCCAACACCCAAGTTCAAGTCCTCACGGACGCTAATTTAGGTTCCTATTTATACTTGAGGATTAGGACTTCCTAATACTCATGCAATATATCCTGAGGACCAGGCTTGGTTATTAATCAAGATAAAAATCCTGGTACTCATGCTTAATGGCTGTGTGCATACCTAGTTGGTGCAGAGGCCGGGGAAGTGAAATTCTCCCCCGAAAAGTTTCAGGAAGTGAGCCTAGCTCAACTGGTTGGGGGAGTGAATGTACAAACCCAACACCCAAGTTCAAGTCCTCACGGACGCTAATTTAGGTTCCTATTTATACTTGAGGATTAGGACTTCCTAATACTCATGCAATATATCCTGAGGACCAGGCTTGGTTATTAATCAAGATAAAAATCCTGGTACTCATGCTTAATGGCTGTGTGCATCCTTAGTTGGTGCAGAGGCCGGGGAAGTGAAATTCTCCCCCAAAAGTTTTTAGGAAGTGAGCCTAGCTCAACTGGTTGGGGGAGTGGATGTACAAACCCAACACCCAAGTTCAAGTCCTCACGGACGCGAATTTAGGTTGCTATTTATACTTGACGATTAGGACTTCCTAATACTCATGCAATTTATCCTGAGGACCAGGCTTGGTTATTAATCAAGATAAAAATCCTGGTACTCATGCTTAATGGCTGTGTGCATCCCTAGTTGGTGCAGAGGCCGGGGAAGTGAAATTCTCCCCCAAAAAGTTTTAGGAAGTGAGCCTAGCTCAACTGGTTGGGGCAGTGGATGTACAAACCCAACACCCAAGTTGAAGTCCTCATGGACGCGAATTTAGGTTTCTATTTATACTTGAGGATTAGGACATCCTAATACTCATGCAATTTATCCTGAGGACCAGGCTTAGTTATTGATCAAGATAAAAATCCTGGTACTCATGCTTAATGGTTGTGTGCATCCCTAGTTGGTGCAGAAGCCGGGGAAGTGAAATTCTCCCCCCAAAAAGTTTCAGGAAGTGTGCCTAGCTCAACTGGTTGGGGGAGTGGATGTACAAACCCAACACCCAAGTTCAAGTCCTCACGGACGCGAATTTAGTTTCCTATTTATACTTGAGGATTAGGACTTCCTAATACTCATGCAATTTATCCTGAGGAGCAGGCTTGGTTATTAATCAAGATAAAAATCCTGGTACTCATGCTTAATGGCTGTGTGCATCCCTAGTTGGTGCAGAGGCCGGGGAAGTGAAATTCTCTCCCAAAAAGTTTTTAGGAAGTGAGCCTAGCTCAACTGGTTGGGGAGTGGATTTACAAACCCAACACCCAAGTTCAAGTCCTCACGGACGCGAATTTAGGTTCCTATTTATACTTGAGGATTAGGACTTCCATACTCATGCAATTTATCCTGAGGACCAGGCTTGGTTATTAATCAAGATAAAAATCCTGGTACTCATGCTTAATGGCTGTGTGCATCCCTAGTTGGTGTAGAGGCCGGGGAAGTAAAATTCTCCCCCAAAACGTTTTACGAGAAAAAAGAACCTAGTTTTTTCCCCAGCCCTCCCCAGCCCCAGCCGCCAGGCCGCCGCCGCCGTCAGCGCCCTCGCCGCCCGCCTCCCGCTACCCCTCCCTCCCTCGCCAACCTACAGCGCCGCCAGGTCCCCCTCTCCGCCGCTGCCGCCGGCCCTGGCCTCGGTGGCGGCGCCCCCCGCGCCCAAAGGGGAGTGGGGGGGGGACTCTGACCGTTTTCTCGGCGGAGGCAGGATCTCTGGCAGCGGCCATGGAGGAGAGTTGTGGCGGCTTCGGTGGCTGCTAGGGCGGCGCCGGAGTTGGACCCGGCGGCTTCCCTCTCCGGCTAGTGATGCGCTCGGCGTGTGCGAGGCGGCGGGGAAGACGAGGGTCTGGACCGAATAAATGGTGGTTTCTGCCCTAGCACCTTCTGCTGCCGTTGTGAGATCGATTGCTCTGATCTCAACCTCAAGATCGCGGAGCTCCTCCTTTGGATCTTCGCCACCATCCTGAAGATCGGGGATTCGGGCCTAGAATGGGAGGCCTATGGGCTAATCCTGCCCTGATGACCCGACCTCCGCCATGTGCATGCCGTGCGATCTCCCTCCTGCCATGGGTGTCGCTACGGGCGATAAGGAGGGGCAGAATCGCGTTGTTGCACTCAGTGGCCACCCCAATCACCTGGGTCTGTCTTGCATTGCTGCGTTCACCAAGGTTTGATGGGAGGATCAGAGAGGTTGTATTTGCAGAAGATCGGTTTTGAGTCGGGAGGCTCCACCTCGCATCTCATTGAGTCGAGGTTGTGTAGTTTCCTGAGTCTGTTCGCAGTGGTTTGGAAGATTGATGCGTGTCTGATGATCGGAGTTTTTCAACAATGTTCATGACGAGTGGGGATGCACACTACCAGATTTCGTTCTTGGCGGTCTCAGTTCTCCAGGGTGAAAACCCTCAGGCCGACCGTCATGGTTGTGCTGGCAATGGCGGCTTCCTAGCCGTTCCCTTGTTGAAGGCATTGTTTAGAGTGGTTGGATCGGACGGCGATGGTGTATGTGCACCGTTACCTTCCTGGAGGCGTCATTTTGGAGGATCTTTTTCGAAGTCTCGGTATTGTCACCATGGTTCTTGTACTGTTGTAAGCTTCTATTTGTTTCGACGGGGCTTTTTTCTTTTTCTTCTTCCTTTCTTTCGGCTGTGTGCATCCATAATGTCTAGATCTCCGGACATTATGTTGTTGCAGAGGCTGGGTGTAATTGGTAGTATCTTGATATTAATATATTCCCTTTATCTAAAAAGAGGATAGACTCAGCCCACGTGGCCTAATCGTCAGAGCTTGGATCATCCGCATCAGGGGCAGGGGATGGTGTTTATATTTATTTTTTCTATGACGTATGAAATAAATAGAGCACTAGTAGAAAATGAGGCTTTGGGAAGGGGGCTGGAGAGCATTTAGTCCCGGTTGGAACACCACCCGGGACCAATGCCAGGCATTGGTCCCGGTTCGACCTGTCACAGCGTCGTGGGCCAATAGTCCCGGTTGGGCTGGTGGCATTAGTCCCGATTCGGGCTACCAACCGGGACTAAAGCTCCGGCAGAGCATTAGTCCCGGTTGGTAGCCCGAACCGGGACTAATAGTCCCCTGCCTATAAAACCAGCAGCCAGCTTCTACTCCTCTATTTTTTTCTGCTAGGAGGTGTGAGAGGTGGGTGCTAGTTTGTTTTCCTTTGCTATGCACTAGAGGTGTTCGATGAAATGCCCGAGCCACATTTCAGTTCACACAAAATGATATGAGGTGCCCGAGCCACCCTTAGGCTTTGTCCTCTCTCTTTCCTCCGATCGATCGAGGTTAATTAGCAACCTAGCTTTGTCTTTTAATGTCATCTGTAATTGATACAAATTTTGCATGTGTCGATATACGGTGGTCATTTCAGTATTGAACATGTATTTTAATTGTATTTGATAAACTTAATTATATGATATGCAGATGGATGCCCGGCGGCGATGGATGTACGGCGATCGACGCAGTTCCGATTTTCTTGCAGGCTTGCATAAATTTATCCATGTGGCTGAGACAAACAAAGAGGATGGTTTTATGCCTTGTCCATGTGTGGACTGTCGGAACGTTAAGGAGCACTCTTCCTCGAAAACCCTTCAAGGCCACCTGCTTCGGAGAGGTTTCATGCCCAGCTATAATTGTTGGACCAAGCATGGAGAAAGAGGGGTTATGATGGAAGACGATGAAGAAGAAAATGATGATGAGAACTATCGTATGTTCTCTGAAGAATACGGTGATACTGCGATGGAAGACAATGAAGAAGAAGGAGGTGAAGAACAACGGACGCCAGATGAGCATGCTGATGGTCTTGGTCGGGTCATTTCCGATGTACAACGAGAATGCGATACAGAAAAGGAGAAGCTGAAGTTGGAGGCCATGCTAGAGGATCACAAAAAGTTGTTGTACCCAAATTGCGAAGATGGCAGCACAAAGCTCGGTACCACACTGGAACTGCTGAAATGGAAGGCAGAGACTGGTTTATCTGACAAGGGATTTGAAAAGTTACTGAAAATAATGAAGCCGAAGCTTCCAAAGGATAACGAACTGCCCGAGACTATGTACGAAGCAAAGAAGGCTATCTGCCCTCTAGAATTAGATGTGCAGAAGATACATGCATGCATCAATGACTACATCCTTTACCGCGATGAGGAGTACGAGAATTTGGATGCATGTCCGGTATGCAATGCACTGCGATACAAGATCAGACAAGATGATCCTGGTGATGTTGAGGGCGATTACGAGCCCGTCAGGAAGAAGATTCCTGCTAAGGTTATGTGGTATGCTCCTATAATACCACGGTTGAAACGTCTGTTCAGAAACAAAGAGCATGCCAGGTTGTTGCGATGGCACAAAGAAGAGCGTAAGAAAGACGGGAAGTTGAGACACCCCGCCGATGGGTCTCAATGGAGAAAAATCGAGAGAGAGTTCCCGGACTTTGCAGGTGACGCAAGTAACTTATGGTTTGGTCTAAGTACAGACGGTATGAATCCTTTTGGGGAGCAGAGCTGCAGTCACATCACCTGGCCCATGACTCTATGTATCTACAACCTTCCTCCTTGGTTGTGCATGAAGTTCATTATGATGCCAGTTCTCATCCAAGGCCCGAAGCAACCCGGCAACGACATTGATGTGTACCTAAGGCCATTAGTTGATGAACTTTTGCAGTTGTGGGCCATACCAGGTGTACGTGTGTGGGATGACCATCAATAATTGGCCTGCTCTTAGTAACATTTCAGGACAGTCAAACAAGGGATACAACGCATGCACGCACTGTTTAGATAAGACTAAAGGTACATATTTGGAAAAATGTAAGAAGGTCGTGTACCTGGGGTGTCGTCAATTTCTTCCAGGCAGTCACCCCGTAAGAAAGAAAGGCAAGCATTTCAATGGTGAGGCAGATCACCGGAAGAAGCCTAAGCTCCCTGATGGTGATGTTATATTTGGTATGGTCAAGGACATAGAAGTAATCTTTGGAAAGGGTCCTGGCAGTCAATCTGTTCCGAAAGACGTCGCTACCGGACACGCGCCCATGTGGAAGAAGAAATCTATATTTTGGGAGCTACCCTATTGGAAAGTCCTAGAGGTCCGGTCTTCAATCGACGTGATGCACGTGACAAAGAATATTTGCGTAAACCTGCTAGGCTTCCTCGGTGTGTATGGGAAGACAAAAGATACACCGGAAGCAAGGGAGGACCAGCAGCGTATGAAAGACCCAAACAACAAGCATACGGATAAAGGGCGTCATTACTTAATTAGCTACGCTCTTACGAAAGCAGAGAAGGAAATATTTTTTGAGTGCCTGAGCAGTATCAAGGTCCCGGCTGGCTTCTCGTCAAATATAAAGGGAATAATAAATATGGCAGATAAAAAATTCCAAAACCTGAAGTCTCATGATTGCCACGTGATTATGACGAAGTTGCTTCCGATTGCATTGAGGGGGCTTCTATCGGAAAATGTTCGAGTACCCATTGTGAAGCTATGTGCATTTCTCAATGCAATATCTCAGAAGGTAATCGATCCAGAAAGTCTGACAAGGTTACAGAAGGATGTGGCCCAATGTCTTGTTAGTTTTGAGTTGGTGTTCCCCCCATCATTTTTTAATATTATGACGCATCTCCTGGTTCACCTAGTCGACGAGATTGCAATTCTCGGTGCTGTATTTCTACACAATATGTTCCCCTTCGAGAGGTTCATGGGAGTCTTGAAGAAATATGTTCATAACCGTGCTAGGCCAGAAGGAAGCATCTCCAAAGGCTATGGAACAGAGGAGGTCATTGAGTTTTGTGTTGACTTTATTCCCGACATTAAGTCGATTGGTCTTCCTGAATCGCGGCATGAGGGGAGACTTAGTGGAAAAGGCACGCTAGGAAAGAAAGCAATGATATGTAGGGACGGGCATTCTTTCACTCAAGCACACTACATAGTTCTACAAAGTTCCACCTTCGTGACTCCGTATATCGAGGTACACAAGAATAGTGTACGCTCCAAAAACCCAGGGAAGCCTGACTCCTGGATTAAAAAAAACACATGGAGACTTTCGGCAGTTGGTTGCGATTACATCTCATGAATGACACCGATGTTTGAGATCAACTCTACTTATTGGCCGCGTCACCATCTTCGACTGTATTGACTTTCCAAGGGTACGAGATAAATGGGAATACATTTTACACGATTGCCCAAGATAAAAAGAGTACCAACCAAAACAGTGGTGTTCGCTTTGATGCAACAGACGAGAATGGACAAAATGACACATACTATGGTTACATAGAGGAGATATGGGAACTTGACTATGGACCTACTTTTAAGGTCCCTTTGTTTCGGTGCAGTTGGGTCAACATGAATGGAGAAGGGGTAAAGGTAGACCAGCTGTACGGAATGACAACAGTGGATCTCAAGAATCTTGCGTACAGAGACGAACCATTCGTCCTAGCCAATGATGTGGCTCAGGTTTTCTATGTGAAGGACATGAGCTCCAGACCGAAAAAAAAGAAAAGATAAGGAAACAAATACAGCACACGATGAGCCAAAAGCGTCACATAGTTCTTTCAGGAAAAAGAAACATCGTGGGAGTCGAGGACAATACAGACATGTCAGCAGACTATAATAAGTTTGATGAAATTCTGCCATTCACAGTGAAAACTGACTCAAGCATCCCGTTACATAATAAAGAAACTCCATGGTTAAGGCCGAAGAAGCGATCATGATCTAAGTATGAGTGTAATAGTATATAAAACAATTTATGTACGAGTGTTGTCAAAACCTTTTTATGTATGAATGATTTGTATTCGGTCGATGAACTGAAGGATGTTGGATGCTTCATGGCTACGGCGCAGAAGAAAACCACAACACTAGATAGGGATGTTGGTGATTTGTAATAATGGCTATATGTGAATACAAACCGTATGTTTTGACTATATGCACCATCGGGATGTATGCATGGAATTTGAATGATTTGTATTCGGTCGATGAACTGAAGGATTTCTAGATAGAACAAAACACACGGTATCACCTGCATACAACCCTACTGTGGCTAGAGAGTGCCCGCATATCAAATGCACCGTAGGGCGTATGCAGGTGAAACCGTTTGATTTGTATTCGGTCGATGAACTGAATGATCAGAGCGCCTTGCCGCTGCTTGGATCCGACCGAGGGGCATGGCTACCACTTCCACCACCACCACTCCCACCTCCTCGGCAATTCATCATTGTGTCACCCTAATCCAGTGGTTGGATTCAACCTACCCGAGGGCTTGTGTTTCCAACAGCGTCATTGGATTCAACACAATAATGCTAGGGAACATGCCAGCGGGTAGGCTAAATCCAACCATTGGGTTCGGTGGCAAAGGTAGACGCTCGTTGTGTGCCGTTCGCTGCAGGGACGTCGCTATTTATAGGCGATTAGAAGGTGTACCTGTGGATGAGGTGGGAGTGCAGATCCAACAGGTCACAAGCCCTCAAAAGAAACACACCCCTGATCCAACGGCTCGCAAGCGCTTGAAAGAAACACACGATCCGTGTGCTTCTCTAGTCCCGGTTGGTAACACGAACCGGTACTAAAGGCCCTGATCCAACAGCTCACAAGCGCTTGAAAGAAACACACGGTCCGTGTGCTTCTGATCAAACGGCTCACAAGCGCTCTAAAGAAACACACGATCCGTGTGCTTCTGATCCAACGGCTCACAAGCGCTATAAAGAAATACACGATCCGTGTGCTTCTTTAGTCCCGGTTGGTAACACGAACCGGTACTAAAGTCTCGTGAGTGCCTGCATATCAAATGCACCGTTGGAGCTCAAATTTAAACACTTTTCATGTTGAAAGTTTAGTGAGATATTGAATTTAATAGATATAAATTAAATCAATAGATATGAATTATAATTCAATAGATATAAATTAATTCAATAGATATAAATTAAATAGATAGATAGATTAGATTTTTATCAACAATTTGATATATTATTTGTATTTTTCTGATAAACAGATCAAAAGATAATTAAATTTATAAGTTTAACTAATGTCTTAATGAATTTATAGGTTTATTAAAAAAATTAAAACTTAATCTCAAACAAAGTTGGATTTGATATAAATATATAGATTATATTTTTTTGAACAATTTGATATATTATTTGTATTTTTCTGATAAACAGATCAAAAGATATTAAATTTATAAGTTTAACTAATGTCTTAATGAATTTATAAGTTTATTACAATTTTTTAAACTTAATCTCAAACAAAGTTGAATTTGATATAAATATATAGATTATATTTTTTTTGAACAATTTGATATATTATTTGTATTTTTCTGATAAACAGATTAAAAGATATTAAATTTATAAGTTTATTGCATTTTTAAACTCTTTATTAAAAAAAATACCTTTAGTCCCGGTTGGAACCACCAACCGGACCAAAAGGTATTTTGGCGCGCGACTTTTCGGTGCCGCCGAAAATTGTCTTTAGGTCCGGTTGGAGGCACCAACCGGGA
Source organism: Puccinellia tenuiflora (assembly GCA_012064385.1). Classification (NCBI taxonomy): domain Eukaryota; kingdom Viridiplantae; phylum Streptophyta; class Magnoliopsida; order Poales; family Poaceae; genus Puccinellia; species Puccinellia tenuiflora. The sequence goes on along the minus strand of QRDG01000248.1, from coordinate 628,498 downwards.
CTAAAGGGTTGGTCTTTAGTCCCGTTTGGTGCTGCCAACCAGACCTAAAGACCCTTTAGGTCCGGTTGGGGTGGTGAACCGGGACTAAAGCTATTTTTTTAACTGCTTCTTCTTCCTCCTCCCCCAAATCTCCTCATTCTTCTAAGGACCAGCGCGAGGAACAAAATCACGCCGTCAGGCTGCCAAATTCCCGCGCCGCCGTCCTGCTCCTCCGCCGCCTGCTCCTCCGCCCTCCTCTTCCTCCCCTTCGAGCCGTGCTTGCAGGGACGAACGGAGCCGGCCCAATCGAGCTCTTCTCTCCCGCCTCCGGCCGCCGTCGCCACGGACGGATTCGGCGCTGTCCGACCTCCTCCGGCCTCCCCGAGCCCTCCATCGCCTTCGAGGTGAGCTCCTGGTCCTCCTGGACCCCTCTGCCCTCTCCCTCTCTCTCTGTACCTCGCCGTCGTCGCGATCCTCCGTCCGCCGCCATGGGTGGAGCTCGCCGTCACTACTCCGGCGACCCAAAAGGGGCGGCGCCGCCACCATATGGTTTGCCGTCGTCCGCCGCGTCCAACGCGCCCGTCCGCGCGTCCTCTCCCGCTCGGAATCGTCCAGCGTGTGCGCGCCTTGCGTGCTGCTTGCAGTGCTGGCGTCATCATGACGTCAACCGATTTTGTTCAGACTTATTCTTTTGCAGAAATTCCAGAAATTTGTATAAACTTGTAAAATTCATAATTAAATATCTGTTTATCAGAAAAATATGAATAAAATACTAAAATTCTCAGAAAAATTAGATCTATCTATTTATTTCAAATTCATGCATGATTGAACAACTTCAATTAAGAGTTGTCTAGATTCACCAAAATGCCACTTTATGTAATTATGGTTATAGGAATTTTGTATTAGCTTATATTGTATTATATTAGTCTCTTATATTTGTGTAATAGAAATATTGTATCAATTTTGTATTAGCTTATATTGTATTTATTAGTCTCTTATATTTTATTAGAGAGGGAACTTGTATGAAACTTGTATCAATTTTGTATTAGCTTATATTGTATTATATTAGTCTCTTATATTGTATTAGTCCAACATTGTATGTTCAAGTGATATATATCACGACGACGCTTAGGAACAATGGGCGCAACAACGCGCGCCTTTCCTTTTAGTACCATTTTGCAGCAACACGGCAGAGACGGCTCCAAAAATAACCTTCGCATTTTGCAGAAACCATGGATCCAGTCGGTAGAGATGAAAATGACGAACATATCCTCGAGGATATGATCCGCGGCGACGATGTCGTAAGTCAATTCCTGAACGAGTCCGGTGAGGGGGATGAGTCTCTCAACCGAGGTGATGGCGGCCCCGACGCCTCGGAAGAGGCCGTACTCGGTGAGGGGGAAGCCGACGAGGCAGAAGCCGGTGGCTCGGGTGCCACATTGATCAACACAAACTCCGGAGAGGTGCATATATATATTTATATTAATTAATTTAGCCTCCGTTGTCTATATACACATAATAACAGTCTTTCTTCTTTTAGCCCTCCGGATCGAGCAAGTCCACTGCGAGGACGAAACGAGGACCAACCAGAAAGTTGGAGGACAATGTCCGGTACAGGATCGAGGTGGTCGCTGCAGACGGCGAACCCATTGTTCCAACAGATGTCAAACAGAAGTTTGTGAAGCAATGCGGTGTCATTGTTAGGGACTTTGTCCCGATCACCATCCAAGAATGGAATAAGCCAAAGGATCGTGATCTTACCTGGCTCAGCGACGAAGGCAAAAAACACATTTTTCAAAAGGTCATGCATAATTTCACCTTGCCGTGGCCAGAGGTGGATCCAGAGGAGGGGGGGCCATCTGAGGAGTAGATGGATAAACTTAAAAAAGAGCTAGTAGATAAAGTCAAGGCGTGGGCTCTTAAGAAGATGGCTGAGCTATTTAACAAATATAAGAAAAGATTGTACACCGACTATGTGTTGAAAGGAAAAACTCCGGATTTCGATCGAGGGTATGAGAAGATAAGAGACTATTGGGATGAATTTGTAGCGTACAAATTCATCGGAGCCAGCTCTGGCAAAGTCTGAAATAAATAAGGCAAATGCTGCTAAGAAGAAGTACCACCATAATATGGGGCCCGGTGGCTACGCCCGTTCCATGCCTAAGTGGGACAAAATGGAGAAGGACCTGCTGGATCAAGGGATTGTACCAGAGCCTATTAGAGATGGATGGATCGAGCGGTCCCGAAATTGGTTCTACGGGCATGGGGGCACACTGAACGCTTCTACCGGGGACTGCATATATAACAAAAGACACAAGGATAATCCTCTACTACCCATCGATGACATTCGAAAAGCAGTAAAGGATGTTGAAGAGGGACGGTTCCGTCCCGATAGAGAGAATGACGAGCTTGCACGCGCCCTTGGGAATCCCGAACATAACGGACGAACACGAGGCACCTCAGGCTCCAAGCCAAGGGCACATGGGTTTCCCGTGGAAAGGAAATTATGGACCGACAAAAGTCATATGAGGAGAAAGGTAAGGGAGCAACAGGAAGAAGCCGAGAAGGCAGACCGGCTCCGCGCGCTAGAAGAAGGGTACAAGCGGCAGCAGGAGCAAATCGACCGACTTAGCCAGCAAGGCACTCTCGCCCTATCTCAGCAGCACGTCGATGCTGCTGCCCCATCGAATCGGAGAAGCAGCGTGGCTTCGAGCAGGCTCGTTCATGATGATGATCCTCTTCGTCGCTACCTAGTGGATGATATCACGGAGACCACAACTTGTGAGCTACATGTGAAACTGATGAACATAAGTATGAAAGTGGCGGTCGGCTATGCCGTACCTATTGGACCTACACCAACTTTCCATTGCTCGCCTGTTCCTCTTGGCTACCCTATTGTCGGGGTGGATGAAGTTTTTAAAGGATTTGAGGAGCTGAAGCTGGATCACCCCACAGGTAAAGATGGGGAGATCGTTGAACTTGGAGAAGCCAAAAAAAACACCATTCTATGGAGAAAGGAATTAATCGTGCTTCCAAGGACATCGACTCCTCAGAGTAGCGATCCAGCGCAACACTCTCCAGCGCAACAGTCTTCTCCGCCGTCGCCGCCTCAGGCGCCGTCTCCGCAGCCTCAGTCTCCAGCGCATGAGTATCCGCCGCCTCAGTCTCCAGCGCGGCCGTCTCTGCCGCCTCAGTCTCCGCCGCGTGAGTCTCCGCCACCTCAGTTTCCGGTGCGTTCGGGTAGGTTGGGGTTCGATAAGAACCGATTATCGAAACGTACGTTATCACCCCTACCAAAAATACCTCACAAGAATATGGTCAAGAGACCTTACGACCGTACATCGGAGGAAAACGCGGTGTACGCAGAAGCCAAAAAGGTCACATGGTTTGCTAAGTTGAAGGAGAAACAGAAAAAGTTTCCCGACACCCCAGAAGAGCATGCCAAAGTCGTAGCAATGCTGAAGAATATGCAGCAACCCCCGCCAGCGGAAGAACCAGACTACGAACGCTCTATTCATAAGGCGACGAAACGGAAAGCAGAAATATCAGTTCCCCAGCTCGGAACACAGAAAAAACAATCAGTTGCCCCGCTCAAAGTGGTCTCCAATACCGAGGCGGGGTCGAGCAGAGTACGGCCCGTTGTTCCGATCGACGACAAGTCTTGTATACCTGAGATTGTTGCCATGTTCGGAGAAGCAGCCGCTGCTCAGGGCTTAACTATTCATCAGTACTTAGACCGAATAGATTATCAGAAAGTTGCAGACTACACATACAAGCACGGGCGTCCTCTCGTCAAATCTGAGTTGGTCAAAGATCTACCAACAAAAATGCGAAGATTGCATAATTGGTACATGGCAGCCTCAAAGAGAGGGGGGATTGGCTCTACATTAAATATGATAACAAGGCTTTCGGGTCTGGAAATGGAGTGACAATGATTCAATTTTCTGAATTATTTCAGTTGTTCCAACAAAAAGCCCTCGACAAAGCTATCATCAGTGCCTATTGTCTGAAAGTATTATTTCTGTAATTAATTTTCTTGCTAGCTCACCTCGTTCATTGTATTTTATAATCTTACTCATCACTATATTAATTATGCAGAATGAGGATTCTCCAATGCAGAAGAGGACAAATCTATGACATTGGGTTCATTGACCCAAATGTCGTTCATGAAAAAGTTCTCGTTAAACATTACCAAGATACAGAGAATAACTTGGTAGATGCATTCTTGTTTAACGAAACCAAAAGAAAGATACTATTTCCATACAACTTTGAGTAAGTGTTACTGTCTTGTACACATTATTCTATTTCGCTTAATTTCTCGATGTTAAGTGTATAATTGATAACTTATGCATGCGCAGCTTCCACTTTATTCTACTAATCATTGTGCTGGACAAATGAACAGTACAAGCCATGGACTCGAGACGTCATCCCCTTGAGCACTAGGAGAGCATGCAGATATGCCTCCAGAGTTAATTTCAATCATTATGTCAGTATATCGATAGCAATTAATTAATATATAAGTCCTTTATTCATTTTCTTTGCCGGACAGGGATTGGAAATGATTCACTACAGCCGCCAAGGATAGGGGTGCTTGGGCGGAGAAGCTTGACTTTAAAAGATTAGATGTAAGTACTACTAGCTATATCCGTGCATCATCTCTTTGATTCTAGTTTCAATACCATTATAATTCTTGATTTTTATTTTCATTGAACTTTGTTCCTGTAAAGTGCTTGGAGCAGCCAGAGGGGACAAATTTATGTGGATACTACGTCTGCGAGTTCATTCGTCAGACGTGTTGTGAGAAGGACAGAATTTTAAAACAACTTGAAGTGAGTATGCAATATTCACAATTTTTGTTTATTGCCATCAATTTGTTTAGTTTCATTCATATATATTGACCACTTGTTTAATTAGATCGAACGGTTGCGAGACGGCCTTCTACCAATGGATCATGTACGAGCAATCCAGAAAGAAATTGCCGGATTCATAGATGTAGAGGTCCTAAATAAGAATGGAGAATACTATACTGATTCTAATGCATTTGTGGAAAGTAGAAGATGATGTGTTTATATTACAAGGTGATCGAGTGTAAAAAAGATGTGACGACGATCGTGTGTGTAATATATTTGTGACGATGATGTTTAATATATAGTGGTTCCACATATTGATTCTACATTTTGGTATTTTAATTTCATTTTTTTACATAATCAAATAGGTCTTACTTTTCTGAACATTTTGGTATTTTATTCATATTTTTATGAATTACAGAATAAACATTATTGATTCTACAAAATTAAACCTTTTTCTGGAATTTGTGAAAAAAAAAAATCGGCCAATAGTCCCGGTTCGTATTACGAACCGGGACTAAATCTCCTGGGCCCGACGGCAGCGGAGGGGCCACGTGACGCCGACATTAATCCCGGTTAGAGTCCCAACCGGGACTAGCTTTAGTTCCGGATTGCTAGTCCCGGTTGGGAAACCGGGACTAAAGGCTCTCTCCAACCGGGACTTTTTTTTTAGAAAAGGAGGAGGACCCCCAACCTCTGCATCGAAAAGATGCATACGGCTTTCTTTATTAACTTGTTCCACAAAGGATGTATAAAGAACATACATAAAAAAAACTCGAAGCCACCACACAACACCTACGAACCCGACAATGGGTGAAAAGCATGTCTACAAAGCCTATTGCCCGGAAGACATTGAAATCCATTGACCTTTTTTCTACTAGTGGAGCTAGCGGACTAAATGCAAAACATACGGCAAGGTATAATTCAATAAACACCTACATGGTCCAATTTAATAATAAAGATATACACGATCGATCAGTTCACTACATATATGCTATCTCGATGCTATAGGAATTCACCTCCATGCTATGCTACCGCGCCCATGTTTCCCAAATTACAAAAGGGATAGAGATAAGGGTTCGGGCAAAGAAAGTAGCAGCATCCACCAAAGTGATTTTAGAATACGAGACATCGGGAAGAGACACCATCAGGGCCACCAGTGGCGTGCACTGGTGCTTGAATCCTATAGGGATTGCATCAGTAGAGCACACATACAAGGAGAGAATCGACTGTCACTAAGATCGATGGTCACCCGGTCCTGCGTTCGGCTGAAAACCGAGTCAGCGTCGGAAAATTCCGGACGCCCTGTGGTGCTGCTTCTATCAGGAAGAACAACAACATCGGCGACTTCACCCCATGTTCCTGCGTTAACTTCTGCCTCCAAACATAAGCACATGCAGAGGGAGTCAACGCGGCGGCGGCCATGGGCACCATGTGTGGATGTTCGTGGCGTTGCAAGCTCGTTCGAGCTCGCTGGCCCTGGTGCTTCACCAGGAGCATGGGGCCGGCAGGCTTGAGCATGAGTCTTGTTGAGTATAATAATTAGTTAGGAAATATGAGTTAGAGTAGGATTCTATTCTACCTTGTTTTGTACTCCAACTAGATCATTGTACTCCTATATATATATATGTTCATGAGACTCAAGCAATAAACATCCAACGATTTCACCGATCTCTCTATATCATTCTACATGGTATCAGCCTAACCGATCCAACCCTAGCCGCCGCCGCTTCCGCACCGCGCCGCCCCCGGGGAGGTCGATCTCCATGATCTCCGCTGGGGGCCGCGCCGCCCGTACCTAGGGTTCGTCCGCCGGTCCTGTGGATCGGCTGCCCTAGAGTCTTTTCTCCCGATCCCTTGATCGGGGCTTTTCTCTTGCACCGGTCGCCTTTGATCGGCGTTCTTTTTCGGTTTTCCGATCTAAGATCGGTTTGCGTCGCCCACCGCCGCCGTCGTTCTCACGCGCCTCTACTCCGTCACCGGCGCGACTACCGGCTTCTTCCCCGACAAGGCGGCTTCGCGCGCCGCCTCGCCGGTCGTCGCCGCCCTGCTCCGATCGGCGCTGCATCGGCCGCTCGGGCCGTCTGCCACGGTCGCCCGGCTGCCCGCTTTAGCGCCGGCATCGCGCATCGCCCGCGTCGGTCATTGACGCCGTGTTCTGCTCGGACGCCTCCGCCACTCCGCCAGTCGTCTGTCGTCTCCGCGCGCCTCTACTTCAACAATGACGCCGACCTGCACCAGCTCACTACTCGACAGCCAGCCATCGCAGCCAACTCGCCAGCGCCGACTCCGCACCGGCCGGCACCTTCAAGCCGGCTATCGCGGGCGACTCGCTAGCGCCGACTCTGCACCGACCGGCTCGTCTTCACCGACCGCGCAGCAAGGCCAGACGCGTCGTCCAAGGTACGCCTCGACGCGTCGCAGCCGGCCTCCTTCGTCTGCACGGTCTCCTTCGCCGGTTCGTCTTCGCCGTCATCGACCGGGACTTCACCGACCACTTCGCCTTCATCACCGAGCAGCATACCCACCTCGTGGGCGATCGGATTGGCCATCCGCCCGCCCGCGATCGGCCCCATCCACGCCACGCAGCCGACCTGATCAGTCGCCCGCGTGCGCCTCCACAGGATCCCGTGAAGATCGCCCGAGTATGAGCGCCTATCCACCGATCGAGCAATGGGATGCCGCTGCGTCGCCCCTTCAGGCCGCAGCGCCGCCTCCCCGTGGTTCTCCAGGCGGCTACCTCGACCTGCACGCTACCGCTACGTCGCCCCTTCGGGCCATAGCGTCGCGGCACGCGGTCCACCCCGCCGCCCCGAGGCCGTACCCGCGGCTGCCCGACACGCGCGCCACCACTGCATCGCCCCTTCGGGTCGTAGCACCGTGGCACGCGGTCCACGCCGCCTCCCCGAGGTCTTCCCCGCCGTCGCCCCCGACACGCGCCGCCGCTGCGTCGCCCCTTCGGGCCGTAGCGCCGTGGCACGCGGTCCACTCCGCCGTCCCCGCGCGTCGACTTCTACGTGGTATGCGCCGTGCCGCCCCCCCTAGGCGCGGCAACGCCAACGACCGCGCTTGGTCTTCGTCATGTTGTCGGGTTCTCCTTCGCCTACTTCGAGCATCGTCGCCGCGCTCCTACCGGTGACCGACGTGGCCCCCTCCCACCACGGGCTGCCTCTGTCGCCGACCGCCTCTTCGTCTTCGTCCAGCACCAGCTACTCGCCAGCGTCGCCGTTATCTTCCCCGACCACTTCATCTACTCCGACAACCGCGGGCGTCATCAGCACCTTCTACCCCATGCTAATTGGCGCCGCAACCGTCGTCGAGTCCTCCTCTGCTGGCCCCTCCGACATGGCGCGTCTAGCTCGTACTGGTTCCCCATCTCCGCATGCCCGGTGCTGGCAACACCGACGTGTGCCTTCGTCTACGATGTGTCCCCGGGTCTGGCAAGCCTGGTGCGGCGCTTCGTCAACATCAACTAACTTACCATCATCGCGCCGCTGCAGCTCACCGAGTCACGCCGCTTCTTCCGACGCGCCGCTGTGACACGCTGAGCCGCGCCGCATCCTCTCACCGCCCCTACGCATGCCCGGTGCCGGCAACACCGATGCGTGTCTTCGTCCATGACGTGTCCTCGGGCTTGGCATGACGCTTCGTCCACGACACATGACTACATGGCGCCTTTGCGCCCGCGGCTCCTCGACGACTTCCTCGACACCGGCTACTCCGACTCGACTTCGACCACGGCTACCTCGACTACGGCTTCACCACCCTACGCTATCGGCTCCTTCGACATCGGCACAAAGGGCTACCGCCTCCTTGGGAACCTCATCGTCTTCCACTCCTGCAACAACTTCCGCAATGCGTCGACGGCTACGACTGTGGTGGGGATGTCCGTCGGCTCTGCCTTTGGATTCTTCTCCAGTCTCACCGTCTGCGACACTACGTTGTGACTGCGGGGGGATGTTGAGTATAATGATTAGTTAGGAAATATGAGTTAGAGTAGGATTCTATTTACCTTGTCTTGTACTCCAAGTAGATCATTGTACTCCTATATATATGCCCATGAGGCTCAAGCGATAAACATCCAACGATTCCACCGATCTCTCTCTATCCTTCTACAAGTCTGGACCGCTGTATGCAAATCAAAGATTTACGATATACATCATATGGAGTAAAATGAAGAGTAATAAATGTTAATGAAATAGCTGCAAATACCTCGTTTAATAAACTGTAAATACAATACGCTTATTTCTCGGTGAGTTTTATTTACAAAAAAAAAAAATAGACCGTCATGCCCCCTAGCATGTAACCAATTACGGCTACCGCTCCCACCCTAATAATAGTTAGTAACTTAGGATCAACCTCATGTAACCAATTGTCAAAGATGTTTGCAACGGATCGTGGAGGATACAAGTGTGAACCTATATGGATGGCTGACCATATAGAACGTGCAACTTTGCACTCGAAGAATAAGTGTTTAATATCTCATCATGTAAACAAAAAAAAACACTTAGTGCTTCCATGCTAATTGCATTTAACAAGGTTATCTTTCATTAAAATGACACCTTTTCAAACATACGAAGCAAATACACTAGTGGAAACATGGCCTTCGGTTTGGCCCTTTCGTCCCGGTTCCCTTACGAACCGGTACCAATGGGGGCACTAGTCCCGGTACGAATGCCCAGGGCGCCGGCCAGGGCCAGTCCCGGTTCGTAGGGGATCTGCAGTCCCGGTTCGTGATACGAACCGGCACTAAAGGGTCGTGGCAGGCGGCCGTAGCGGTGGGGCCAGCGCGAGCAACCCATAGTCCCGGTTGCCCTTAAGGACCGGGACTAAAGATTAACCTTTAGTACCGGTTAATAACACGAACCGGGACTAATGTTTGCCCCCTATATCATCCCCCGCCCCCCGACCCGGCCATGGCCATTTTTGAGCTCGGGTTCATCACCATTTTCTCATCTATTTCCTCTCCCGAGCTCGAGTTCGTCCCTATTTTTTCCCACCATTTGTCAAGATTGACGGCGCCTCATCTATCTAAGGGTTAGCACTTCCGACGTTGCTACTTAAGCTCATTTTGTTGCTATTTAGCTCATTTCATTTTTCTAGTGCTAGCTAGGTGTTTGATGAAATGCCTAAGTTAGGGATTTCATTTGTTTTATATGTAATTTGAGCTCAAATTAAAGTATAATGTGTGGGTTTTAGTGTCGTCCGGTCCCTGTCCTCACCGCCGTCGATCGTCGGCGCCGTCCCGTCACCGGCACCACCTCGGTGAGCCTCTTGTTTGTCTCTTTTGTTTTAAAAAACTTATTTATATGATTTAGATGCATATTTATTACTTGTATAATTTTCTTACGTTTTTTTATATGTATAGTGCCATGGTTTTGATATCCGTCCCCGTTGGCCCTCGTCCGGTCTATGATTCGGATGTGGTTGAACCGGACATTCCAACCGACCCTATTGTCGAGTTTTTTGAAAAAGAAAATAATGATTTGAAAGCAAAATTAAAAAGAAGTGAAAATCTTCGTCTTCAATTCCTAGAAGAGAAGGTGAAATTGGAGCTCGATCTTACCGACATCGTCGATAAACACAAGATCAAGATGGATGCAATGCACTTGAAGATTAGAAAGATTAGAAAATATGCCATTCATAAAGAGGCTTGGTATCATTATGCTGTTGGTTCAATAATTACCTTAGTTGTGATTTTTATCGTATTTGTTGTTGGGTTTAAATTCTTTAGATAGTTGTATGTTAATTTCTATTAATGTATGTTTTATGAGACTATGCATTACACTTGATCACTACTCTACTTTAGTTTTAATGTGATGAACTTATATTAATTAATTTGGTCACTATTATATATTCATGATGTAGTGTAATGGTTTTTGATATATTTTATATAATACAGATGAGCCGGCAATGGATGTATGGTGACCAAAGTTATCCCGACTTTATTAATGGCATGCATTATTTTCTCTGTGTGGCTGAGACAAACAAGCCGCCGAATGGTTTTATTTCTTGTCCATGTAGTGTCTGTAAGAATACTCGAGATTACTCTACCTCACAAACCATTCACGTCCACCTGTTGAAGTCTGGTTTCATGTCTGGTTATAATTGTTGGACCAAACACGGAGAAAGAGGGGTTATAATGGAAGACAATGAAGAAGAAGAGGATAATGACAACTATCCTATGTTCACTGAACACGGTGATACTACAATGGGGGAAGACGGAGATGAAGAAGAGCCCGATGACGATCTTCGTCGTGCCATTCTTGAAGCGAAGATAAACTGCGGAAGTGAAAACGAGAGGTTGAAATTGGAGAGAATGTTAGAAGATCACAACAAATTGTTGTACCCAAATTGCGAAGATGGCCAGAAAAAGCTGGGTACCACACTGGAATTGCTGCAATGGAAGGCAGAGAATGGTACTTCTGACAAGGGATTTGAAAATTTGCTGAAAATAATAAAGAAGATGCTTCCAAGGGATAACGTATTGCCACCCAGTACGTACGAAGCAAAGAAAGTTGTCTGCCCTCTAGGATTAGAGCTGCAGAAGATACATGCATGCATCAATGACTGCATCCTCTATCGCGGTGAGGAGTACGAGAATTTGAATGCATGCCCGGTATGCGGTGCATCGCGGTATAAGATCAGGCGAGATGATCCTGGTGAAGTTGATGACGAGATGCGCCCCAAGAAGAGGGTTCCTGCGAAGGTGATGTGGTATGCTCCTATAATACCACGGTTGAAACGTTTGTTCCAAAACAAAGAGCATGCCAAGTTGTTGCGATGGCACAAAGAAGACCGTAAGAAAGACGTGATGCTAAGACACCCCGCTGATGGGTCGCAGTGGAGAAAAATCGACAGAGAGTTCCCGACATTTTCAGATGACGCAAGGAACTTAAGATTTGGTCTAAGTACAGATGGCTTTAATCCTTTTGGGGAGCAGAGCTCAAGTCATAGCACCTGGCATGTGACTCTATGTATCTATAACCTTCCTCCTTGGTTGTGCATGAAGCGGAAGTTTATTATGATGCCAGTGCTCATCCAAGGCCCGAAGCAACCCGGCAACGACATTGATGTGTACCTGAGGCCATTGGTTGAAGAACTTTTAGAGTTGTGGCGTGAAGAAGGTGTATGTGTGTGGGATGAGCACAAACAAAATGAATTTAACCTACGAGCGTTGTTGTTTGTAACCATCAATGATTGGCCTGCTCTTAGTAACATTTCAGGACAGTCAAACAAGGGATACAATGCATGCACACACTGTTTAGCTGAGACTGAAAGTATATATTTGGGAAACAAGAATGTGTACCCGGGGCATCGTCGATTTCTTCCAAAACATCATCCCGTAAAAAAGAAAGGCAAGCATTTCAAAGGTGAGGCAGATCACCGAACGAAGCCTACCCGTCCTACTGAGGATGTTATATATGATATGGTGAAGGATTTAAAAGTAATCTTTGGAAAGGGTGTTGGCGGACAATCTGTTCCGAATGACGCTGACGGATACGTACCAATGTGGAAGAAAAAATCTATATTTTGGGAGTTACCCTATTGGAAAATCCTAGAGGTTCAGTTTGCAATTGACGTGATGCACGTGACGAAAAATCTCTGCGTGAACCTGCTAAACTTCTTGGGCGTGTATGGGAAAACGAAAGATACACCGGAATCACGGCAGGACCAGCAACATATGCACGAACGAGACAACCTAAATCTAGAGAAGTATCAAGGTCCTGCCAGCTACGCTCTTACCAAAGAAGAGAAGAAGATCTTTTTTGAAGTCCTTAGAAGTATCAAGGTCCCGTCTGGCTTCTTGTCGAATATAAAGGGAATAATAAACATGACAGAGTTAAAGTTTCAAAACCTAAAGTCTCATGACTGCAACGTGATTATGACACAATTACTTCCGGCTGCATTGAGGGGGCTTCTGCCGGAAAATATTCGAGTACCAATTCTGAAGCTATGTGCATTTCTCAATGCAATTTCTCAAAAGGTCAAAAATCCAATAACTCTACCAAGTTTACAGAAGGATGTGGTCCAATGTCTTGTCAGCTTCGAGTTGGTGTTCCCACCATCCTTCTTCAATATTATGACGCACCTCATAGTTCACCTACTCGAAGAGATTTCCGTTCTCGGTCCTGTATTTCTACACAACATGTTCCCCTTTGAGAGGTTCATGGGAGTCTTAAAGAAATACGGTCATAACCGTGCTAGACCAGAAGGAAGCATCTCCAAGGGCTATGGAACAGAGGAGGTTATTGAGTTTTGTGTTGACTTCATTCCTGACCTCAAGCCAATTGGTGCTCCTCAATCGCGCCATGAGGGGAGACTGCGGGGAAAAGGCACGCTAGGAAAGAAAGCAACAATATGTATGGACGGGCATTCTTTCAGCCAAGCACACTACATAGTTCTACATAATTCCAGCTTGGTGGCTCCGTATATCGAGGAACACAAGAATATTTTACGCTTGAAATACCCGGAGCAACCTAAAGATTGGATTGATGGAGAACACGTGAAGAATTTCGGAGGTTGGTTGCAAACACGTCTCATTAATGACACCACTGTTGGAGAACAACTATACTTGTTGGCCAAGGCACCATCTTCGACTATATTGACTTTTCAAGGGTACGAGATAAATGGGAATACATTTTACACGGCCGACCAAGATAAAAAGAGCACCAACCAAAACAGTGGTGTCCGCTTTGATGCAACTAACAACAATGGGCAAAAGGACACATATTATGGTTACATAGAGCAGATATGGGAACTTGACTATGGACCTTCTTTTAAGGTCCCTTTGTTCTGGTGCAAATGGTTCAACCTGACAGGCGGGGTACATGTAGACCCGAAATACGGAATAACTACAGTGGATCTCAAGAATCTTGGGTACGACACCGAACCATTCGTCCTAGCAAGTGAAGTGGCTCTGGTTTTCTATGTGAAGGACATGTCTAGCAGACCGAAGAAAATAAAAGATAAGCAAGCGAATACATCATATGACGAGCCAAAACGCCACATAGTTCTTTCAGGGAAAAGAAACATCGTGGGAGTGGAGGACAAGACAGACATTTCAGAAGATTACAATAAGTTTGATGAAATTCCCCCCTTCACAGTGAAAACTGACCCAAGCATCGTGTTGAATGATGAAGATTGTCCATGGTTACGGCGCGATAAGAAGAAAAGAACACACACGAAGAAGTTTATAGCACAACACTAGAGACGGATGTTGATGGTGATGTGTAATAATGTATGAAACGCTTTTTTTATCCTGGTTCTATGTGTAATAATCGGAAAAATAGTGTTGACTATGGAGTTTAGGATTTTCATTGAATAAAAAAGCCCATTTTATATTTTTTTAGTGTCACGGTTTGAAATCTTAGTCAAATTTACTCAACTCAGCCATTTGAAATTTGAATACAATCAACATAGTTAAATTTGAAAATAACCAGTACCAAATGAATCTATATTTCCATAGCTTAAGTTTGATATAAAGTTTGTCAAATTTAAACAATTAAATTAATAAAATAACATAAATCAGGAAAAAAGAAAACTAAAAAATACAAACGACCCTTTAGTCCCGGTTCGTGGATGCAACCGGCACTAAAGGTGGGCTTTGGCGCGCTATGTTGCCACAGGCCCGAAAAATTGGACCGACAGTCCCGGTTCGTGGCTGCAACCGGGACGAAAGTGGCCTCTGGTCCCGGTTTGTGGATGGAACCGGGACTACATTGGCCTCTGGTCCCGGTTTGTGGATGGAACCGGGACTAAAGGCCAATTAGTGCCTTTTAGTTTGCCCGCATCCTCTCGTCCCCCCATTTTACCGCCAGCCCAAGAAGAGGAAGGACGCCGCCAGGCTGCCGCGCCGTGCTCCCCTGCTCCCGTGCCGCCGCCGTCACCGCCGCCGTCTCCTGCTCCGGCCACCGCGGCTACCCTCCTCCTCGCCGGCGAGTTTCACGAGCTGTGCGGCCGTGAATCGGCTGAAATCGGCCCCCTTTCCCGTCCCAAAGTCGACCTGCTGCTCCGTCCGGCTCCGGCGCCCTCGTCGACCTGCAGCTCCCACGCCCACGCCGCCGTCCTCCGCGCGGGAAGGTACGGCAACCCTACCCTCTCCCCTCCTCCCTCGCTAGAAAAGCCCTAAATCGGCGGCGCGGTAGCCCTAAATCGGTGGTGGTACCCTAGATCGACGGCGTGGTAGCCCTAAATCGGCGGGGCGGTACCCCTAAATCGGCGGCGGAACCACGGGCGGCGGCGGGGAAACACGGCTGGCGGCGGGGAAACACTTAGGGTGGGAGCATTTACATTCATTCATAGATAAAAAGGCCTAATGGCCATTACATTCGTAGATAAAAAAGGCCTAATGGCCGTTACATTCATAGATAGGGGGTGGGGGAACACGAAGGGCGCGGCGCGTTCCACAGATGGGCCGGCGGATGCGCCTCCGGCGGAACCTGGTGCTCCTCCGGCTCCTGGGGCAGCGGTGGAGGCAGCGGATGCTCCTGGCGCTGTGGCGACCAATTGCCGCCGGTGAAGCACCACGACTGGCCAAGGAGGCCTGGGGGCAGGGGAATAACTTGCTGCTGCTCCTCCCGCTCCTCGGCCTCCTGCTCCTGGATCAGCTGCTGCCACCAGGGCTGTGCAGGCTGCTGCGGCGGTGGCAGCGGCGGCAGCATTTGGGTCACGGCCTGCACGACCGACTCCCAACGCCTGACTTCGTCGTCGACGAGGGAGCGGCGGGACACCTCGGAGGCGGCCTGCAACTCCGGGTCCTGCTCCTCGTCGTCGTCGTCGTCCTCCTCGAACCAGAGCTCCCGCTCGTCGCCGGGCGGCGGCGCGGGGTACGCCGTGGGCTCCTGCAACGGCGCCGGGGCTTGCGCAAAGAAAGCGCGGCGGCGGTCGTCGTGCTCATCCCGGAACCACCGGTCCCAGTGGGGGGAGTCCGGCGCGTAGGCGGGGTCGTTGAGGAGGTCCAGAGGGAGGGAACTGCGGCGCTGGGCTATCTCCACCGCCCTGGCCCGACCACTGGACGGGATCGGCGGCACCGGAATCCGTTGCGGATTCAGGTGCCAGTCGTCCGGCAGGTGGACGTCTGGCCACTCGACTGGCACGGCATTGTTCCAATGCCACCAGCACTCCTCGACGTGGACATAGCACCGCATCCTCTTCTTCTTCTTGTCTCTCGGCGCCGGGTCCGCTGCACCGGCACGGCGCGTCGGTCGGAGGACCCGCACACCGTCCGGCGCGATGCCGAACGCCGCCGGCGGTGGGGGAGGAGGAAGGGGGTGGAGGAGGAGGAAGGAGGGGCACGCCGGCGGCCGGAGGAGCCGCTGGACTCGCCCTGGTTCTTCGGGTTCTTCAACCAGCGTGACATGGCTCTCTCTGGCTAGGGCTAGGGCTAGGTCTAGGGGCTACGTAGGGGTGGGGGCGGCGGTGTGGTCGCTATCCCCACGGCCGGAGTCCATTTTTAAAGGACCAGATGGGTCACTGGGAGGTGGGCCGCGGTCATTAACTACGGGCGGCGGGAGCCGGGTGGTTGGGAAGCGGGGAGACAAAGAGGGAGCATTGACCACGCACGTGGCCAGTTGGGGCGTGCACACGTGGTCGTGGCCTAAGTGGGGAAGATGGGGCGGTTGGGCGGCGGGGTCACTGGCAGGTGGGCCAGCGGGGTGGGGAGATGAGGAGGGAGCATTGACCACGCGCTCGTGGCCAGGGGGTGGACGCGGCGCGTCGGCCCGACGCATGCTGGCCCTAATTTGGGTTGGCAGCTGCCAGGTAGGACCCAACGCTGGCCCTAATTTGGGCTGTGATTTTATGTGACACTTGCATACTGCTGGCCCTAGTTTAGGCTCTAATTTTGTGTGAAACAAAATTAAAAGCATATATAATTGACTGCAGGTACATTGAGCTATGGATGCTCTTCCCTTCAGAGGCGACAATAATGAAGAGGAAATACAACAAATAATATATGCGAGTGCCCGTGGAGAAGATGATTTCGGAGGAGAAGATGATTTCAGCTCACAATTTCTGAACGACTCCAGTGAGGGACTTCAGTTTGAGGACGAAGTTACCTTAACGACAAACTCCGTCGAGGTATATATATATAGTAAGGCTGTGTTGATTCACTATATATATGCAGTAATTGATCTGTATTGCATGTGTTAACAAATCATTTTTTCAGCCCTCCGGATCGACCAAAGCTGCAAAGCATGCTCCTTGAGGTCTGACGAAAAGGATGCCCAGCGATGTACCGAGGTTAACGATCGAGGAAGTTGCTGATAGTAGCGAACCGCTGGCACCCATACCGAACTGCCATAAATTTGTAAATCAAGCTGGAGTCATTGTTAGGGACATGCTCCCGATCACCATTACAGATTGGCATAAGCCGAAGGGCGCGGACGAGGATGAAGCTAGTTATGTCCACTATCATACAAAAGATTTTCTTTACGATACGCTCATGGTACATTACAACATGCCAGAAGGCAAGAAGGAGAAAGTGAAGGAGTGGACTCTTAAGAAGATGGCCACGCAATTCCAGAGCTGGAAGAAAAAATTATGGGGAAAGTTTGAAAATAAAGATCCAGATAATTTCACCGGAGTACTCGAGAAGTTAAAACATTCCTGGTCCGCATTCGTGGCATAAAAGAAATCGTCTACCGCCATGGCCCGATCGGCCATAAATAGGATAAATGCTGGGAAGAAGGAATACCACCATAGGTTGGGGACAGGTGGCTACAAGACTGCCATTCCTAAGTGATTAGCCTTTGAACCAGAACTGATTGCTAAAGGGATCACTCCACAGACAACGGACTGGCCCGAGAGGTCCAAGTTTTGGTTGTTCGCGCATGGGGCAGTGTTGGACCCAGAGACGGGGTTGATTGTTGCAAAGAGAAAATGGAAGAAAAAGGTTGAAACAATCGTTCCGTTGCTTATAGACGCAATATATAAAGTTCGAAAGGGAGAGTACCATCCCGAGAGAGAGAGAACAATGAGCTAACACTCGCACTGGGGAATCCTAAACACTGTGGATGATTACGAGGCTATCCCGGCGGTGTCACCTTGAAGGAAGGGTTTCTGGAGTGCGCTGACAGTTATAGAAGCCGTGGGAGAAAGAAGAAGAAGGAGTCACACCGGTTATCGGAATTGGAACACATGGTACGGCGGCAGCAGGAGCAACTGGACTCACTCAGTCAGCAGAGGGCATCTGATCAGCAGCGGCTACAATGTTCAGAAGTCGATGTCGTCCCAGATCAGCGGAGAAGCAGCGTGGGTTCCACGCAGCTAGAAGCATCTGCCACATTACAACAGCCGGCTCACTACCCCGTGGATGATATCACGGAGAAGACAGATTGTGAGCTTCATATGTTAATGAAGAACATATCCTTCAAGGTGGCGGTCGGCTTTGCGTTACCAAATGAACCTGGAGCAAGCTACCATCTTGGTCAGATTCCAGCTGGCTATGCTCGTGTCGGGGTGGATGAAATTATACCGGGATTTGAGACACTTGAGCTTGACTATCCTGGAGGTGACGATGAGAAGACACTGGGACAAGTCAGGCATGGTTTAGTTCTATGAAATAAGAAACACATCGTGTTTCCAGGCTCGGCACCAAGGCCACCGACTCCTCCGAGTAGCAGTCCACCACCTCTAAGTCCACCCGGCCTACCCCAGAGGGACCCCAGCGCGAGTTCGTCTCCATCTCCAGCTACGCCAGTCCAGTCGTCTCCATCTCCAGCGCCAGTCCAGCGGACTCCGCCCACTAAGTGGTTAAATAGGAGGAAGCTCAATGGTTCGCCTCCTAAGCAGAGACAGAAAAAGCAGCGAAAAGTCAAGACTCCTGAGAAGTTACCTTGTGAAAGGACTTACGAGGAAAATTGTGCCATCTCGAAGGCCGAGGTGGATGCCCATTTTGCACCGAAAAAGCCCCCACCTAAGCAAGTAATAGATCCTATAGCATTAGAGCGCACTATTAGGAGCTTATACAACCCTCCACCAAAGCCGCCATTAGACTATGAGCGCTCTATTGGCATTTCATACAACTCAGAGATGGAGAGGTGGAAAAGCGGGAAACAGATAGCCCAGCTCGGAGAACAGGTTGTACAATCGGTCCCCCCGCTTCAGGTATTTCCCGACACAGACGTCCACATACCTGAGGTAGCATATGAATATGTTCATGGCAAGCCTTTGGTCAGACCTGAGCTGGTCAAGTTACTACCAACAAGGATGCGTCAGTTGAATCAATGGTACATGAAAGCCGCAAAGAAAGGTATAATCGGTGTCATGGCGAAAGTTAAGAAGGAGCACTTCTTCCAAGAATACGGTGTGCAAGTTGATTTTAGCGAACTTTTTCAGTTATACAATGGAAAAGCCCTCGATAAAGCTATCCTCAGTTGCTTTTGTCTGTAAGTGATTTATTTCTGTAATTTAAGTCTTTATATAGCTCAGCCCATTCTATAATCTTTGGTACGCTATTTATGCAGAAAGAAGATGCTCGACTACAAAAGGAAAATAATAACCCCGGAAGACATTGGGTTCATTGACCCCAATGTTGTTCATGAAGTGAACATACAGAAGAAACCCGAGGAAGTAAAGCAAGCATTGCTACGGTGCTTCAAGCGACACCGTAACAAAAAAGAAATACTTCTTCCTTACAACTTCGAGTAAGTGTTACTAATTTCTTGTACACATTCTATTTTTCCTCACCCGATCTTAAGTGTAATTGATGAGTTATGCATGACTGCATATGTAAACGTGTAGCTTCCACTATATTCTCGTGTGCATTAGATATGACGAGGGAGAAATTGAAGTCTTCGACTCATTAAGGAGAGGACCTAAAGAATTCAAGAGCTTGTTTGATATCATGAAAGAGTAATTTAAATTCTTATCACACTATATCGGCCTCTTTCAGTCATTTCGTGATATCAAGTAATTAATAACTCTTTTATTCATTTTCTTTGTCGAGTAGAGTACGGGAAATGTTCATCAAGAAAGAACCCGGTCAATGGCAACCGAAGCTGATATGGTCTCTGAACAAGGTAAGTAGTACTACCTAGATCCACGCATCTCTTTAATTGTAGTTTCAATACCATTATCAAACTTGATGTGATTGAATTCTATTCTCGAACAGTGGTGTCTGGAACAGCCAACCGGGACCCACTTATGTGGATACTACGTTTGCGAGTACATTCAAATGAGGACCACTGAGAAATTTAATAATCTAAGAAACAAAGAGGTAAGTAAACATTATTCAAAAAAATTTTGTTACCATCAATTGTGTGGAGTTTCATTCATAATTGTTTTTCTCCTTCTTTTAAAGGTTGCAAGGAAGCGGAACGCCCTCCTACCAAATGACCGTATAAAAGCAATTGCAGAGGAGTTGGCGGGATTTCTTCTTGACGAGGTCATACCTGAAAAAGGAGAGCACTACTATCTACATATATAAGTGATCTCATGTACTATGATCTCATGCATGTAATTGAGTACTTATTATACGGAAACGTGATCTTTATGTAATACTTGATTTGTATGTGTGTTATATATATGCATCAATGTGATCTTAGTGTAGTAATATAATTTATATATTTACCAAAACGCATTTTTGACATATCGACGTGATTCCGAAACCATCCGAAACCCCTAAACGTCAAACCCTGAAAAATATTCTAAAAGGAAAAAAAAGGCCTTAAGTTAGTCCCGGTCCGTAACACGGACCGGGACTAAAGCCATCCAGCCCGCGGGCTAGTCCGTGGCCACGTGGGAGGGCCTCTAATCCCGGTTCGTAAACAACCGGGACTAGAGGGGGGGGGGGGGGGGTCTCTAGTCCCGATTGGCTAGTCCCGGTTGCCCAACCGGAACTAGAGGCCCTCTGGAACCGGGACTAGTGCCCCGTTTTCCACTAGTGATATTTACCCAGATTTGTTAACTTCTCATGAATAAGAAATGTCAGGCCACGTACTGCTCTTGAGGACTTCTGCAGAGGAGCATCTTATAGTTCATGCTAGAATGCATTCTGCAACTTCAGCAAGGCACGAGGAAAATGAAACCCTGCTTCAGTTAATATTGTTGGTAATGTAATTGTTCATCAAGAAGTGAGCATAGCTCATTTGTTTAGGGAAGTGGATGTACTACCCAGCCACCCAGGTTCAAGTCCTCAAGGACACGGATTTGGGTTTTTATTTTTTCGAAAAATAAAAATCACTGTAGGGGCTTCCCTTACCGTATTCCTTTCTGTATCTGGTTGGGAGTGATGAATAGGGACTACTTCTTTTGAGCTTCTGGTCAAGCTTCTAGTTTTGCTGAAGCAGAAGCCTAAAAGAAAGAAAAAAAATTGGTGGGCTTATTTCCACGGCTGAGCTTATGTCTTCTTGTCCCGTCAACCCAACAGAGCACCACTTTACCGTCTCTCCTCCTGTCATCTCTTTCGACTCGTGAGTGAGCGCCACCGACGCAAGCCGCATCCTTCCAAGCTGTCTAATTACTCAATTCACTTAGTTGCGAGCAGTGGCAACATCCAGATCATCAAGATCATGTTCAATCGCTGTACATTAACAACATAGCTCTCTAAATACTCAATTCACTCAACAATTCAAGTACATCCACTGAAATCAATGATTCAATGCAGGAGGAACACCACTGGAAGATGGTTGCTAGCAACAGCAAGCCACGTACCCCAAACAAGCCGAGAAGGACGATGTCGCCTAGTTCCCAACCTTGTTGTTAGACCTTCGCTGTGTATTTGTGGTGTTCCCTTCTGAGGCTTCCTTAGCCCATGGACAATCCCAGGCGACATAATGGTTTGTGGGTAACAAATGAAGGCAACAAGTCTTTTGCATGATTCGAGAGCATGGTGTTGGTCTTGCATAAGGGTGTTGGTCCTCTGAATAAGTTCACTAGCGAAATAAATAAATATTTGTTGATGGAAAAAATTCCATAGCGGATCCTATCATCTATATTCGTCTACTAAATTTTCGTGCACAAATTGATTATACATTGACACCATGTTTTACTTATGATTTTAGAATTCACAACTTTCTTTGTTCATTTTTAGATTTTTTTTCTGCTACTAAATTGTTATAAATATTGTGTAAACACTTATTTATGACACTTGTCAAATTAAAGGGCATAACGGACAATACACAACTCCATACAATAAATTTCATAAATCGAAAAGAAGAGAAATAATAGCTTATACGGGTCACAACGCAATCGGGAGTGACGTGCTTCTCTCCTCTTGGGCTGGATTAGTAACTTGAACATCTTGTATACCTAATTATCAGGCTTCGTGCCAGGTTTTTTTTAAAGGAATGTGGTTGGGGAAACACCTACACAATTTTTAAATAGTAAGAACCAAAAATATGCATCCATCGGACTTGAACCTGGGTGACATGATATTGTGCAAGGGTTATGTAGACTGAACTCGTTGCTTCCTGCCAGCGGATGTGCAAGGGTTATATATGTAGACTGAGCTCAATTGCTGAGAGGAGATGTTCTATCACTACGGGAAAATTCATCTCCGCCGAGTGGCCCCGCCTTCGCCGGGTGCCAAAACGCGGGGCATCTCGGCGAAGAGGCTCTAAGCCGGCGCAGGGCAAATAAATCTCGGCGAAGCAAGTCCAACTCGGCGAAGGAGATCTTTGCCGAGAGAAGGCCGAAATAGCGCTCGGCGAAGAAACGTCGGTCGGCAACGAGCCAACAAAACACTCGGCGAAGCGGACATCTCGGCGAACCGTCCAGCCACGTGGCACCTGACAATCGGCCCCACGAGCGCCGTGGCGGACCTTCTCTTCGCCGAGCGGGCATTCTTCTTCGCCGACACCACCTCTCGGCAAAATCTGCGCGCGAACCATTTTCGTTTTGCCGCCATTTTCGCCCTCCTCTTTGCCGAGTATGGCGGCGGACGACACTCGGCAAAGAAAGCGCGCGCAATTTTTTTTGTTTGGCGCGAAAATTACGCCCTCTTTGCCGAGTTTGTCGGTGGACAGCACTCGGCAAAGGTTAGGGCGGGAAATAAAATTTCGCGCCGCGCCATTTCTTCGCCGGGTGGGCGTATTCACCGAGCTCCCCTCTCGGCAAAGACGGTGCGCGGGAAAAAAAAATCGTCCGCGCCAAATCTTCGCCGAGATTACGTATGGGCCGAGTTCCCTGTCTCGGCAACGACAGTGCGCGGGAATGAATTCGGCCCGCCGCGCCAAAACGTCGCCGAGATGTCTGCTTTGCCGAGTGCCCCACTCGGCAAAGTTTGCATTTTTTCCCTCTCTTCCTGGCGCCGGTTCTCACCTATAAATAGACCCCATTCGCACAGATTGCTCACTCACCTCACTCACCTCTTATACAGCTGAAACACAAAACATCCGGTCTCCCTAGCTGCGCCCAACAGTGAATGCAAAGGTGTTCGACCGTTAATATCACTGTTGGGCTGTAGCTAGGGGAAACCTGGTGTTTTGTTTCGTAGATAGTCGTCGTAGCGCGTTCTCTTTGCCCTGTCTCTCCTCCACGCACTGCTTCTCCTCCGCGCCGGCCTTTCCGATGCCCCTTTTGATCAACCCGGATGGCGATGTCCGGGACTGGCATCCGCCGGGCTGGCACTGGGAGAGGTTACCTTCCGGGGCGGGGACCTTGGTGAGGGATTCAGGTCGCATCGTCGATCTGGATCTTCTTTGGTGGTATTGGCCACGGAATGTGTTCAGAGCGCCGGCCCCCGAGGAGGTGGTACGTCGCCGTATTAGGGAGGAGGACGAGCACGTCCTTCGCTACATGTATTTGTTCAATAATCCAAGTAACAGGCGTTGGTCGCTACTTCAGAATCCTTATGACGCGAGCGTGTCTCTCATGGTTCCGGCTCTTTGGAAGCAGAGCGTCCGCGGCTCAGCACCGCGCGGCTTAGGACCTGGTCGTAGTTAGTTTGAGTACCTATGTTGAGTACTGTGTGTGTTCTCATTTATGTTGAGTACCTATGTTGAGTGTTGTGTGTGTGTGCCCACCTATGTTGAGTACTGTGTGTGTTCTCATTTATGTTGAGTACCTATGTTGAGTACTGTGTATTTTCTCATTTATGTTGAGTACCTATGTTGAGTGTTGTGTGTGTGTACTCATTTAGTTTGAGTACCTATGTTGAGTACTGTGTGTGTTCTCATTTATTGTGGAAACTCCCATTCCGGATGGAACCGATGGAATCATGTGATAACATGTGCCCAAATTGGGTCCCTTATGTTCACATGGCCCACCCTAACACAACAAAGTACAAAAGTCCTCGGAGCTACCCCCTTTCGACGCCCGTGGAAGGGGTAGACGACACGGGTGACTTCCGGTCGAATCCGGGGTGGGGTTCGACATGGGAGGGGGGTTCGGTGTGTCGGAACCACACCAAAACCTAGGTGATTTCATATAACATGCATTAGAGTGTGGTGGCGGGTTGTTAGAGACACCTTGAGACTCCGAGGTGTGACCCGCTTCACACACCGCACTTACCCCCCTCGAAGGTTCAGCTCTTCCAGGTGGAAACTCCCATTCCGGATGGAACCGATGGAATCATGTGATAACATGTGCCCAAATTGGGTCCCTTATGTTCACATGGCCCACCCTAACACAACAAAGTACAAAAGTCCTCGGAGCTACCCCCTTTCGACGCCCGTGGAAGGGGTAGACGACACGGGTGACTTCCGGTCGAATCCGGGGTGGGGTTCGACACGGGAGGGGGGTTCGGTGTGTCGGAACCACACCAAAACCTAGGTGATTTCATATAACATGCATTAGAGTGTGGTGGCGGGTTGTTAGAGACACCTTGAGACTCCGAGGTGTGACCCGCTTCACACACCGCACTTACCCCCCTCGAAGGTTCAGCTCTTCCAGGTGGAAACTCCCATTCCGGATGGAACCAATGGAATCATGTGATAACATGTGCCCAAATTGGGTCCCTTATGTTCACATGGCCCACCCTAACACAACAAAGTACAAAATTCCTCGGAGCTACCCCCTTTCGACGCCCGTGGAAGGGGTAGACGACACGGGTGACTTCCGGTCGAATCCGGGGTGGGGTTCGACACGGGAGGGGGGTTCGGTGTGTCGGAACCACACCAAAACCTAGGTGATTTCATATAACATGCATTAGAGTGTGGTGGCGGGTTGTTAGAGACACCTTGAGACTCCGAGGTGTGACCCGCTTCACACACCGCACTTACCCCCCTCGAAGGTTCAGCTCTTCCAGGTGGAAACTCCCATTCCGGATGGAACCGATGGAATCATGTGATAACATGTGCCCAAATTGGGTCCCTTATGTTCACATGGCCCACCCTAACACAACAAAGTACAAAAGTCCTCGGAGCTACCCCCTTTCGACGCCCGTGGAAGGGGTAGACGACACGGGTGACTTCCGGTCGAATCCGGGGTGGGGTTCGACACGGGAGGGGGGTTCGGTGTGTCGGAACCACACCAAAACCTAGGTGATTTCATATAACATGCATTAGAGTGTGGTGGCGGGTTGTTAGAGACACCTTGAGACTCCGAGGTGTGACCCGCTTCACACACCGCACTTACCCCCCTCGAAGGTTCAGCTCTTCCAGGTGGAAACTCCCATTCCGGATGGAACCGATGGAATCATGTGATAACATGTGCCCAAATTGGGTCCCTTATGTTCACATGGCCCACCCTAACACAACAAAGTACAAAAGTCCTCGGAGCTACCCCCTTTCGACGCCCGTGGAAGGGGTAGACGACACGGGTGACTTCCGGTCGAATCCGGGGTGGGGTTCGACACGGGAGGGGGGTTCGGTGTGTCGGAACCACACCAAAACCTAGGTGATTTCATATAATATGCATGACAGTGTGGTGGCAGGTTTTAAATATAATTAATAAAATATGAAAAATATGAATTAACAAATTTATTTTACAGATTTTTTTTTATCTTTTTGCCGAGTATAGATCTCGGCGAAGAAGCCATCTCGGCGAAGGTTTGGCGGGGACTTAGGAAAAATTTGGCCCAATCGAGCCGAAATTTCCCCAAATCCCACGCGCGAACCCCTGCCTCCGGTCTCTCTCCCAACCCCAGTCCCCGCCGCCGCCCGCCACCACCCGCTGCCCCTCTGCCTCCGGTCACCGCCCTCCCCCTTCGCCGTCGCCCCCGCACCACCCTCCTGCTCCGCTCTCCCTCCGTCTCCCCGGTTCGCCGTCGCCCCGTCCGCCGTCGGCCGCCACCACCCGCGCCGGCTAGGGTTCGCCGTCGCCCCGTCCGCCGCCGCCCGCCACCACCTGCAGCCCTCTGCCTCCGGTCACCGCCCTCCCCCTTCGCCGTCGCCCGCCACCATCGGCCCGGTCGCCGCCGCCCCGTTCGCCGCCGCCGCCCCGTTTGCCGTCGCCCGCGCCGCCGCCCGCCACCACCCGCAGCCCTCTGCCTCTGGTCACCGCCCTCCCCCTCGCCGTCGCCCGCCACCATCGGCCCCGGTCGCCGCCGCCCCGTTCACCGCCGCCGCCCCGTTTGCCGTCGCCCGCGCCGCCGCCCGCCACCACATCTATCTAGGTAATTAGTTCTAATTTTTTTCTTGCTTCGTGTACTCATTTGTTAGTTGCTAGGTGTAGTTAGCTGCTGGTTAGGGTTAGTTGCTAGGTAGTTAGCTCCTGGTTAGGGTTAGTTGCTAGGTAGTTAGCTGCTGGTTAGGGTTAGTTGCTTAGTTAGCTTAGTAGTTTAGCTGTTTAGGGTTAGTTTAGTTGCTTAGTTGCTTAGTAGTTTAGCTGTTTAGGGTTAGGTTCTTAGTTAGCTGCTGGTTAGGGTTAGTTGCTTAGTTAGCTTAGTAGTATAGTAGTTGTTGTTTAGGGTTAGTTGCTTAGTTAGCTTAGTAGTTTAGCTGTTTAGGGTTAGTTAGCTTAGTAAAAAAAAAGTCCTTGCTTTGTGCACTCATTTGTTAATTCATTTTTGCAGGATATGCAGCGAGGTTGACAACGGGAGAGTCGTTGTAGGGCAGGGCTCAGGCAGGAGCTACTTCCCCTGTCTTTTCGCCGGTCACGCTTCGAGGGTAATGACGCTCTTCCGCTCCTCGTGCTAGGTTACATTATTTTGTAGCTCACCAAACAAGTCGCGTAACCCTAGGCGTCTCCCGTTCGGAAGGGTTATAGTTATAAAGATGAAACTCTTTATATGTATTTATGTATACACCTTGTCAAGGGTATATGTTTATATATAAAGAGCTGTTTGTATATATTTATGTATGCGCCTTGTCAAGGGTATACATCTATATACAAAGAGCTATATCATTTATAACCGTGGCCGTTTCGAATTGTCCACGTTTTTGGACAGCTCGAGTATGTGTAGCTTGTGTTCGTTTCCCATGTTCTACTCCTATCCGAGACAGAATTTCGGTGGCGCCTCCCATGTTGTTCTCTGGATACACATCCTCTCGACCTTTGTCGAGACGTGTATTTGGAGAACAGCGGGGAGGTGCTGCCAAAATTCTGTCTTGGATAGGAGTAGGACAGGGAAACGAACACAAGCTACACATACTCGAGTGGGATTAGGACCTATCTTTACCTAGTAGATATAGGTGAGTGCATTCAACGCGTAAAATCTATAGTTTTGTAAATAGTTAATTTTATGATGCATGAATCTCTTTGTGAAATAAAACATATTGTATATATGTCTGCATTAATCAGTGTGGATATGGAGGATCGTGAATGGATGTACAGTGGTCGATCTAGTGCGAGTCAAATCACTCTGGAGTGGGTTAGTAAGACTGAAGAGTTTCTGGAGATTGCATTTGCTAAAGACCATGGGGTAGCTGGAACTTGGTGCCCGTGCAGCCGTTGCAAAAACCAGCGAAATCAAACAAAGGATGACATGGGTTTACACCTTAGCAAGTATGGGTTTATGCCAGGCTATCATCGTTGGACCTTGCATGGCGAGCGTGCACCTCGGAGAAAGAAGGCGCGACAGCGCACCGAGGAGGCATCAACAGCTTTTGATACTGGGGCTGATAGAATGCTAGATCAATTCGCTAATGCATGTGCACCTGAAATTCCAGCCGAAGATGCAGAGGTGGAGATGGACAAGAGCACGAAGGAGTTCTATGATACTTTGTTTGCGTCACAGAAAACCCTCCACGCCCATACAAGGGTTTCTCAACTTGATTCCATAAGTTGCCTAATGGCTGTCAAGTGCCAGTATAACGTATGCATTAATGCCTTTGATGCATTCCTGTATGTTATTGCCTCCTTTTCTACCGGAGGGACACCTTCTGCCAAAGAACATGTACGAGTCAAAGAAAATCCTCGGTTCACTTAAGATGCCATATGAGCCGATAGATGCTTGTCCAAAGGGCTGCATGTTATTTAGAAAAGAACACATCGCTGAAAAATACTGTCTCAAGTGCAAGTCCTCTAGGTATATTGAGGTCGACAGCGGTGATGGTCAGAAGACACAGCTCAAAGTGGCCAAAAAGATCCTTCGGTATCTTCCATTCTTGCCAAGGATCCAACGGCTTTTTATGACCGAGGAATCTGCCCAACAAATGAGATGGCCGGTAGATGGGAAGAGGTATCGTCCCGAGAAGATGGTACATCCGTCTGATGGTGAGGCATGGAAGAAGTTCGTTGTTAAGCATCCCAAAGCGGGCTTAAGCAGGAGTGTAGCAGTTGCCTTATCAACAGATGGGTTCAACCCATATGGTATGTCTGCTTGCACATATAGCTGTTGGCCGATGTTTGTCATTCCGATGAATCTCCCCCCTGGCATGTGCATGCAACGACAAAACATGTTCTTGTCGCTGATAATTCTAGGGCCTGAATATCCGGGGAAGAACATGAGTGTGCACATGGAGCCACTGGTGGATGATTTGTAGCTTGCCTGGGAAGAAGGGGTACGGACGTACGACGCCGTAGCAAAGAAGCATTTCACTATGTACGTTTGGTACCACACATCCCTGCATGACTTACCGGCACGTGCGATATTCTGCGGATGGTGTACGCACGGTAAGTGGCCTTGCCAGTGTGTATGCAGGCTATGACTTTCGTTTGGCTGACGAAGGGTGGCAAGTATTCCTGTTTTGATAAGCATCGGCAGTTCCTTAGACCTGGTCATAGATTCAAAAGAGACGCAAAGAAGTTCCTGAAAGGTGTAGTTGTCGATGCTCATGTACCAGTTCCTAAAATAGATGGTGTCGCCATTAAGGCTCAGCTAGATGCTCTTGTGCCAAATGCAGATGGGACTGGCTTTGTGGGTTATGGAGACACACACCAATGGACACACATTCCATGCTTCTGGAAGCTCCCATACTTTCAGGATCTTCTCCTTCCTCATAACATTGATGTAATGCACACTGAAAAGAATATCGCCGAGGCCCTTTGGTCCACACTAATGGACCTCGAGAAGTCAAAGGATAACGTCAAGGCTAGAGTCGATCAGGAGAAGCTATGTGATAGGCCACATATGAATATGCAGCCTCCCGGCACAGTCCGAAGAGGATGGTATAAGCCAAAGGCCCGTTTCACTCCAACAAGGGCCCAAAGGAAAGAAATTCTCCAGTGGGTCCTGGACCACCTATTCTTCCCTGATGGGTACGCAGCTAATATAATGAGGGGAGTGAATTTGGCTGGGCTGCGGATAGGTGGGCTCAAGAGTCATGACTATCACGTATGGATCGAGTGGATAATGCTGGTCATGTTTCGAGGCTATATCGATGAGCAAATTTGGCTAGTCCTTGGCAAAGTTGAGCTATTTCTTCCGCCGGCTTTGTGCTAAAGAATTAGATGTCGCCGTGGTAAAAGAGTTGGAGGCACAGACACCTGAGTTGCTCTGCGAGCTAGAGGCTATATTTCCACCAGGCATGTTTAATCCCATGCAACATTTGTTGTTGCATCTCCCGAATGAGGCAAGATTGGGGGGGCCTGTGCAGACCCGTTGGATGTTTGCCACTGAGAGAGAGCAAAAGGTCCTTCGAAAGAAAAGCACGAACAAATGCAAAATCGAAGCATCCATAGCTGAGGCAACACTAAACGAGGAGGTGTCAAACTTCACCACCAAGTTCTATAGTGACGCTCTTACCACTGTTCATAATCCAGTGCCTCGTTTGAATATCGCCAACCCGGAAGATCTGCCCGAACTTAGCATTTCATCGGGGCCGGTGGAAAATCAAGTGGCCACAAGAAGAGGAAATTATCATATGATGAGTGGACGAGCATTACATCTTATGTCTTGAAGAACACGACGGAAGTACAACCCTACATTGAGTAAGTGCTCATTGTATTGTTCGTCACACTTTCATTTCCTAGTTTGTGGACTAACTCCGTTTCTTGATCGTTGCCATTCATAGCTTATTTGAGAAAGAAACCTGGAAACATCGAAGACCCCTTACCGACAATGACAAGTTGGTCCTTTTTAAAAAGGGGGGTGAAGGAGGCGGCGGTTTCATTCCATGGTTCAAAGCTAAAGTATTTCTCCATCTTACACGTTGATTTTAGTGCAAGACGTTTCGGCAACACTAATATATCATAAATCTTCCTATTGCACTTGTAGGGAATTTCCGACCCCGGAAATGTTGCCCGAGTTGAAGAAACTTACCTCATGCGCCTATGCCGTCAAGACCTATAATTCTTACGACGTCAATGGGTTTCGCTTCCATACTCAAGAATACGAAAACACTCGGCCAAACCGGAAGATAACAAATACCGGGGTCTTATGCCAAGGTCGAGACGGCCTTGATTACTACGGAATAGTCAAGGAAATAATTGAACTGGATTGTGATTTTGGCAAAAAGAAGAACCCTGTTGTCTTCAAATGCCATTGGTTCAATCCAAGAAGAGTGAGACAAAGACCTGAAATTGGGTTGGTCGAAATTGAGCGAGAATCCGTCTATACGGGAGATGATGTCTATATCCTAGCACACCAAGCCACCCAAGTTTTTTATCTCCCGTACCCATGCAAAACTGTGAAACGTCTACTTGGGTGGGATGTAGTGATCTCGGTGCCACCCGCGTAATAAACCACCTACCCCTAATGATGATGACTACCACCACCGCATAAACCCAAAACACGTACGAGGGAGATTTTTATCAAGAAGATGGGCTGCCTGGCCAATTGAACATCATCTTGCCTACAATAGATGAGATGGAAGAAGACGACGATGATGGCATTGGAGTCGACGACGGGCAAGAGGACGGTGAGCCGGTTCTCAACCGGAGAGACGTGGAGCTTCTTGAACGGATGCACCTACCCGATGTAGAGGAGCCGAGCGGTCCACCTCCAGGCTACGTAGAAGATTGGTGGTTTAGTCGTGATAGCGATGATGATGATGATGATGGTCCAAGTTATGATCCAAATGATGTAGACAACGGCTTTTGATGGTATTGAACCATTTGTATGCCACTTTTGAACTTGTAATATTTTTGATGCAATATTTTCTATGAATCATTTGTATGCCACTTCTTAAGCTTGATTTGTTTTTTGTTGTACTGATATGAGTTTTTGCATGGTTCTTCTAGTTTGTTAATATTGCAATTTTTATGAGTTTTATTTAAGCCTATTCATTACTATTGTGTTTTTACTTGTTCTAATCAACACATTCTTTGTGATGACAGGTGATTGAGACATGGCGGGGGGAAGGAGAAGCTGGGCGCCAAGGAAAGCGGCTTGCGGCGAGGAAGAGTGTCGCCAAGGAGAAGCGGCTCGCGGCGAGAGCCGGTCGCCAAGGTTGGCACTGTTGCCAATCTATACGCGAAGTCCGCTGATGGGTCTTCCACGCTCATTGGAAGAAAGCGTGACCGGGTGGCTGCGAAGGAGACCACCACTCGGCGTGGCAGACCTTCGGGATCCACCCAGGCGCCCCGGGGTAATAAGCACCCTCGGGCTCGCTTGAGTAGTCCCGTGCCCTCGGCTTCGTCTTCTGAGTCAGAGGAGGAGGAGGAGGAGGAGCGGCCCGTGGAGCCCGAGGTGGAGGAGGAGCACCACCAGGAGAGTGATGATGACTACCACGACCGGCGCTCGGGGGAGTCAGAGTCAGAGGAGGAGGAGCACCAGGAGAGTGAGGAGGAGGATGAGGATGCCGTGGCGGATGAGGATCTGTTGACAGCTCATCCACTACCGTTGGTCGGCATTCCGCGTGAGCATAAGCCCTACTTGCGAGGTCCTTCCTCGATGCCAGAGCGTGGGTCAAATGGCGTTCTTGACGTCACAGGGGATATGTAAGTGATGGTTGAAAATGATTGTTACCTTCCTGTTTAGTTATCTTTTCATCACAAACATTCTGACTTTATGTTTCGGTATGTGCAGGTCATTCGCGTGGGTGGGCCCAAAGACGAAACGCTTACTGCAGGCGTCCTTGGCCGTCTTCTCAAGAAGCTTTACCCTGGCTTGATCGACCTCAAGAAGGATGGAGTCCCCACTGGTCAAAGGGTGCCTGGCTTGGTTCTTGGTCCCACTGGACGATGGTGCCGGACCCCACCTTCGGCCACCTCGGCATGCGGCTGGTTAATGAGTTCTGGGTAAGTAATTATGAGAACTTTACTACTTAATACCAAGAGTTTGGACTTCATCGTGCTAATTCCTTTGTCCTATACTCAATGATTGTAGGATTACTTCACACTTGTCGAAGGTGAAGGTAAAGCGGAGGCGGCACAGAAGGTGCTGATTAAAATGGCGAAGAAGCTCATCCCCGACCAGATGTACGAGGCGCGTGTTGGCTGCGTTGTCCAGTTCTATGCCGAGCAGATGCATAGGTCGATCACCAAAGAGATGGCCAGGCCATACACCTGTCGAAAGCGCAGTACATGAAGGTAGCCACATATATTTTTCTATTATTCTCCACATAATCGATGACTAATTCTATATTGTTTTAAATAGGTGATTCCTGAGTGGCTAGCCGCCCAGAAGCCTTGCTACAAGAAAATTGTCGACAAGTGGGTCTCGGATGCATTCAAAAATCAGCACAAGGTGGCATCGGACCGGCGGAAATTGGTAGGCGAGCACGGAGTCCACCGTCAAGGCCCCCTCACACTCGACGGTGTTATTGCAAACAAGGTAATAAATTATATTTGTTCTTTCCATACAAGTTTTTATTTGTGTGCTATTCTTTTTATTTTTCCTTTTGACCTCAATTGTGTTTTTCTTTTTTATGTGAATTAATTGTAGGAGGCAAAGGAGGGCCGGAAATTGACCAAGATGCAAGCATTCGTTGAGACCCGGAGGCCAAAGGATCCGGANCGGGTAGGTTCACTTCCCGAGATGCGTGCTCGCCGTACAAGCTCAGCCCCGAGATCGAGCGCCGACCAAGGTCGGACTTGGAGCCTTGGCTGCAATGGAGGTATGTCTGTTGTTTTTGAACCTACTTTTCCATTATTCTACATGTTTGCATTGCGATGACCGCTTCTTACATGGTTGCAATCTCGTAGGCCGAACTTGAGAAGGCTAGGAACAGCGCGAAGGAGGCTACGGAGAGGGCGCAGGCATCGGAACAGAGGGCGCAGGCAACCGAAGAAAAGGTGGTGCAAATGCATACATATCTGGCGGCGCTTGCGGCGGTAAGTGCTTCAAATATTTCTTTCAACTAACCCATGTGCTTGAACTTTGCTAAGTTTAACTTGTCTTCGGTATGCAGAGGTTTCCCTCGGATCCGTCGCTTCCTCCTCTTCCTCCTCTTCCTCCACTAGCCCCCCTCCAGTTGGTAAGTTGTCTTGAAACTAGCTCAGTAACAATTTATTTTGTTTTGCTTACTCGTCTAATGCGAATCTTTGTAGGAAAATCGATCGGCTGGATCCCACACTCCGGTGGATGGTGAAGGAGGAGGGAATGGTGGAGACGGGGCAGCAAGCCCTTCGTCGGCGCCATCGACCTCCAACAGGCCCGAGTGACGACTCTAGGTAAGCTCAAGGTCCCAAATACACTTCATACCCACACTCCACATCCCACACCCAAAACTCTAATTTCTATATGTCAATACTTGCATACACATGTTTTGAAACTAATGCTTATAGTTTTCAAACTTGTAGGATTGCATCGACGAGGCCTTCGGTGACTTGAGGGACTTGTGCTAGCTCGGATTGTGCCATTTTATGCTAGCTGTGAACTTGTGAACTTGAACTTGTGGTGTATATACTTTGTGAAACATTTGAACTAGTGTTTTGTGTGTATATATACTTGTGAACTTGTTGTGAGTGACATTGTGATGAATTTGAGTGATATTGTGATGATTCTGAGTGATATTGTGATGAAATTGGTATATTTGTGAATATTTTGTTTAAATGCAGGGTTTTCACAAAAAAACAGGGAAAATCTGGAATTTTTTGGTCATTTCGCCGAGTAAAACACTCGGCGAAGATCCCTTTGCCGAGAGGGGCACTCGGCGAAGAAGGCTTCCATCTCGGCGACGAGGTGTTCCCAGGACCAAATGGTCACCTGGGATGTAGTCTCGGCGAAGAAGCTTCCCAGGTGACCATTTTGTGCGTGTTTGCCGAGCCCTCATTCCAGCGCGAAAGCACTCGGCGAAATCGCCACTCGGCGAATGCCACCTCGTCGGCGAACATGTCCACTCGGCGACCTGGATGCCCGGCGAAACGTGGGGTTTGGTGTCGGCGACACGGCACTCGGCAAAGAACCACCTCGGCGAAACGCGAGTCGGCCTCGGCGAAGAGGGCACTCGGCGAAGAAGGCTTCTCGGCGAAAGTCTATACGGCACTTGGCGAATAACATCTCGGCGAAGTTTGAAACTTTGCCGAGGCGTGCCTCGTGTCCACGTGGCTTTTTTGCCGAGATGGCCAGAGACCAACTCGGCGAATGTCTGACACACGCCTGCCACACATCTGACAAGGGGCGGTCCGGATCGCCTTTTCTTCGCCGGGTGATCAGCAGAAACAGCTCGGCGAAAGTTTGCCGAGATGTCCCGATGAAAAGCACTCGGCGAAGGGCTCTTCGCCGAGGCGAATTTCGCCGAGACGGTGCCGCCGAGTGCCAACCTCGGCAAAGCCTTCGCCGAGCTTGATTTCGGCCTTTGCCGAGTCTTTTGGCCACACGGCGAAGCAGTGTTTTCCCGTAGTCTGCATGGGTTAGACCAGCTCACAGTTATGGCACCGGCACTCATAATGCTAAGTGTTATCTGCTCCTTTGTTTGGACTTGTGATGCACCGGTTGCAAACATCTCTGCTCCTCAGCTAACGTCCCTCAATTGGAGCGATGCTTATGATCCAAGACTCACCCAGCTTGGGAAGATGGAAAATCTGCATTTCACACTTAACTATCCGCTGGTGAGTTGATTCTTATCTGAGTTATGCGGTCATTTTGAAACTTGCTGTTCAGTTTAAAAATGTGCCATAGGCATATAAAAATTCTCACATCTTTTTCTTTGTACTCCCTGAAATTTGGCTTGGCGCATCCGATCGTTTATCCTTCCTAGCAGCATGATATCCTCTGAGATGCCATTACTTCTTTCTTCCATTGAGCAGTTATCATCTAACTTACACATTGGCACTATGGGTATATTGTTATTCATGGGGGCACATTAGCTCGGACTTGCTAGCATAAAAGAACCATTTCTTGTTTGTTATTGACTTTGCAAACGAGTTTCTTGTGTCTTTTCTTTTGACTTCCCATGACTCTACTGCAGGAAATTACTAACCATGAGTACTTGATGGAAGACGTTACAAGGCTACCAAACATTCCAGTTATGCACCTGAATATAAAGCCAAACGGACATTCCTTTGGAGCCAGCTTGTTCCATCTCCTCAGTATGTGTACTGGTATCAGAAAGCTGATTCTTACACTTGATTGCACAACTAGCCGTCCGGTGGTAATATTATCCTTACTTTGTTTATCTTATATTTTAGTTTGTATTTATATTGCTTGGCACACCTAGGCTTGAGCTGCTTGTTTATGTGCTCTAGGCCTTACCTTGATACTGGCAGCTCTCGTTAGACATGCAAGGCAATGGTGTGAATTACACTTTTCATTGCATGGCAGGCTCAATCTTGATGAAATAGTTATAACATTAATATAGTGTCTTGCTTGAAGCATGTGTTTTCAAAGGTTGCATCAATAACGACAGTCTAAACTCGATTTGAGATCCATTCAGTAATCAGTATAGCTCACCGATAGCACAATACTACTTTGTTCCAAAGAAAAGCACAGTACCATACTGTGTAAATAATATTTTTTGCGACTTTATATTTGCATCAAACAATCAGATACTCCGCAGCAGGTTGGCTTCAAACGAGTTTCCAATTGTTTTGGTATTTTGTACAGTTGTCAAGAGAAATATCAATATTCAGGCAACCTCGGAATTTCTAGTTGCATCATTCTTATGCTAGGCATTCGATCATATTGGTTAATCATATTACGTTGCTCTGAACCTTGTTTCAGGGAGAAACTGCTTGCGCATCTGGTTGTGTTTGTGATCAGCCAGCAAACTGGAAAACTGAGAGACTCGCTGAATTGCCTCAAAGAAGTAGATATTTGTAACTTGAGGGGAACTGACCATGAACTTGCTCTTGTGAAGCGGTCATTCGATTGGGCAACAACGCTAGAAACCATGACAGTAACTTTTGATTGCTCTGTAGCTGCAAGCAAGGCCAAGGAGTTCTGCCAGATGGTACAAAGCTTCTCAAGGGCAGAAATATGTATGAAAGGGCCACACTTCGCCTGATGTAGTCGTATGTAGCGCCACTTGTTTAAGAAAACTTTAAATGTTTCAGGAGCTTGCCGCGTACGCTGGTGGTCGTTTTGCAGTTCATATGTCTCGTCTCGGTATCAACTGCAATGTTTGTGAACGTCGGAATCTGGTATACTGCTCCAAGATGTTAGAAGTTGTATCAGTTGCACCTTTTGCCACCATCTTATGTACGCTGCAGGATGTACTAGACTGTTAAAACATGCTTTATGGTTTGTTTACTGTACTCTTGACATGTGAATGTCCAAACGTTAGTTCCTGTTAAGTTCATCTTTATGTGCAATACTGAAACTGAAATTAATCTTGTAATATTCCGTTGCCTGAAAGAACTGGCGTTACACGGTTGGTACTATGGATCTCAAGTATAAAGTCGCACAAAATAATACTATGAACCTCAAGTTAATACTATTAGTGTTCAAGTAGTTGTCGGGTCTAAAGATAAACTTCCATAAGGGAGCGAGTTGTTTTGTTTTGGTGAGGCTCAAGATAATGCATCTATGTATGCCGCTCTTTTTGGCTGTGGACAAGGCCAGTTTCCTGTCAAGTATTTGGGTATTCCGATTCATTATCGGAGACTTACAAATGCTGAATGGAAAATAGTGGAGGAGCAACTACAAGCTAGACTAAATAGCTAGAAGGGCAAATTACTATCCTTAGGAGAAAGATTGGTACTCATTAATTCATTACTAAGCAATATGATACTATATATGATATCTTTCTTCTAACTTCCAAATGGAGTCTTGAAAAAACTGGATTATTTCAGATCGAGATTTTTTTGGCAAGGGGATAGTGAGAAGAAAAAGTATCGCCTGACTAAATGGAGTGTGGTTTGCCGACCCAAGGACCAAGGCGGACTAGATATTCATGACCTAGAGTAGTCCTGGCCATGGGAAGCCCGGCCCAGTCGGCCCGCCCAGGCCCGACCCGAAATTTCAGGGCTTGGGCCTGAGTTTTGAGGCTCGTGAGTGGGCCTAGACCTGCGTTTTAAGCCCAAAGGATTCATAGGGCCGGGCTTGGGCTTCACATATGTCCGATTTAAGGAAGAGGCCCGGCCCACGACCCTAGGCCCGCCTCTATTTTCTGCCAATGGGCCGGGCTTGGGCCTCAATTATAGGCCTGACGAGAGGGCCTGGGCCTAGGTTTTCTGCTGCGGGCTTTTCCGGGCCCGGCCCGAAGCCCGATCCGGCCCATGGCCAGGTCTAACCTAGAGGTCAAGAACAAACCCTCCTTGGCAAGTGGCTATTCAAGCTCCTGATAGAACAAGGGGTTTGGCAAACTCTACTTAGAAAAAATATATGGGCTCACAGGCATTGTCCCAGGTTTACTGGAAACCGGGTGACTCTCACTTATGGGCTGGCCTCATGGCCACGAAGAAGTTCTTTTTTCCACTCAAGTCCTTTTCTATCAAGGATGGATCGAAAATTAGATTCTGGGAGGACAAGTGGCTGGGTAATACCACACTTCGAGAACAATTTCCTGCCTTGTACAACATTGCACGCCACAAAAGCGAGACGCTCGCTAAGGTGATGGAAATGTCACCACCAAATGTGTCGTTCATCAGAAGTTTATTTGTTCCTAGACAAGCATCTTGGAATGTCTTACTTCAGCGTCTAGCCTCAGTGCAGTTGACGTAGGGATCCGATGAATTTAAATGGAATCTAAAAGAGAATGAGCAATTCTCAGTGGATTCTATCTACAAAGCATTAATCCAACCTGACATTCCGGTTGATAATAATAATAATAATAAAATTTGGAAGATGAAGAGATCCCACTGAAAACTAAGGTTTTCGCGTGGTATCTTCGTCGAGGGATAATTCTTGCCAAATATAACCTTGTAAAGCGGAATTAGCAGGGGAGTAAAAAATATGTCTTTTGTCATCATGATGAGAGTATAAAACATCTTTTCTTCCAATGTAATTTTTCTAGGTCTATATGGTCAGCCATCCATATAGCCTCTAACTTATACCCACCTCAAAGCGTTGCAAATATTTTGGCAAATTGGCTCAATGGTTTGGATTCTAGGTTTAAGCGTCTGTTTAGGGTGGGAGCGATAGCCGTTATTTGGTCGTTATGGCTATGTAGAAATGACAATGTTTTTAATGATAAAAATTCTTCTCTTATGCAGGTCATATACCGGTGCACATCTACGATCCGCTCATGGTCACCTCTACAGCGTGTGGACCACCGCGACCTATTACAGGTGGCGTCTACACGGTTGGAGGATTCTGTGAGGGATTTTTTTCCCAACGTGGATGGCAGCATAATCTAAGGATATGTCCTTCTTAGACGTTTTTACAATTTCTCATTATGATATGTAATTCGCCTATTTTACTTTTGTTCTCAAGACGTTTGTACATGTGGTGGCTATGTGCATCTTAGCTATGTAGAGGCCGGGTATAATACTTAAAACTCTTTAAGTAATAAAACTCCCTTTATCGAAAAAAAAACTACTATGAACATGTTTCAAATTCAATGAGAAAAAAAGAAACCACCAATTGCTACATCCAATCCACGGCGGAAGAAACTAGCAGTATCAAATCTGAAGAACGTTGAAGGAACTAACGAAAGAGTAAGTCAGTTCGGATACTCCAACAGCTTGATCTTGCCATTCACTTCTTCTGAATCCTTCCAGTTGGCGAAGAGTGTCCACACGAAGGGAGGTACGAACGAGGCTTGTAGTATCGAATTCGAGGAAATTCTAAGGAAACTAAAGGAAGGTCGAGTTGGATTGGTTACTCCACCTTCAGGGACTTGATCTCGGCTCCATCGTCTTCTTCGTGAGGGCGGTCATCGTCATCCTTGGGTGGATCGGTCCAATTGTCGAAGAAAGTGGCGATGAATGAAGAGCGCTCCTCGGACCAGCTGCGGCGGTTGGCGGAGGCGCGCCACTGCTGGTCGGTGACCATCTCGGGGGAGAGGCCCCAGGCCTCGAGCTCCTCCTTGGTGTGGTGCATGAGGAGGTTGTACTCGCTGTTCGGGCTGAGCTGCATCATCCTTGATATAAAACAAATATGGATTAATCAAAAATTATAGATACGTTTGACACGTATTAGCGGGCGTATTAGGGACCCCTGGGTTTGCTGGTGACCACGGCCGTGAGGGCGGCGCGGTGGTCGGCGAGTGACGTGTCATGACGCTGGTGCGAGTGCTGCTTCATTGATACCTTGTGCCCGTTGCAGCAGGTGGTGAGGGCGGCCAAGGGAAAAGCCGTGCACAGGGTCTTCTCAGCCCACGATGGCCACATCCATGGACGCCGTATCCTTTTTGTAGGCGTCGCAAAGGCCTCTCTCGCTCCTTCTACCACTCCGGATGAAAATCCAAAATCCTCGGATCGGGGCGGTGCCAGCACTCCGGTGTCGTGCTCTTCTTGAAGACTCCGCTTTGGAGTTCACGGCATGTTGCTCTCCGGAGGTGGAAGGACGTCCTTCGTCTTGCCGTCTCTGGAAAAGCGTGTACCTTACTCTGCACCGTGGAGTTTTTCTTTGTTCGGGGCGCCGGTTGCCTGTCTTCAGCCCTGTGGACAGTGGCGGTAATGATCTAGGTGGTGCGACTCTCGGTGGTGTTGTTCGTCTCGGCGGTGTGCCGTGTGTGTTGGTGTGCCCGTGCTTCCAACTCCGGCCAGACACCTCTGCCAGTCTT
This sequence comes from Puccinellia tenuiflora, assembly GCA_012064385.1. Taxonomy (NCBI): domain Eukaryota; kingdom Viridiplantae; phylum Streptophyta; class Magnoliopsida; order Poales; family Poaceae; genus Puccinellia; species Puccinellia tenuiflora. The sequence continues at coordinate 588,414 of QRDG01000248.1, read as the reverse complement.
GTGTGTGCTCGTCTCCTTCGACTCTACCATTTTGGTGTTCGCATGTAATCTTCTCGATGGTCTTGTGTTTTGTGTATTTGTGCAGTTTTGAGTTGTAAGCTGAGTTCAGCTCTTTGTATCACTTTCGCCCGTTGATAGTGTTCCGTATGCTATAACTGGCCCGTGTGCTATTGTCTCTTACCTTCTACAGCAGCCCACAAAGAGCAAACAAAGCCCTTGAAGCCCGTTGGTTTCTTTTAACCTAGGAGCACAGTTCCTTCTTCGCACTCCCAGTGGCGGACCCGGCCGCCGCCTTCCCACACTCGCACATGTGAATCGGCGGCGATTCCGACCATTCCCGTCCCCCATCCGCCGGCAACGGCGACCGCGTCGGGACCGGAGTCCATCCTCGGATCCTCCATGGAGCACTGCGACCGGGAGATCCCCTCCAAGCGACCCAAGGTATCCGATGGCGGCGACGGCGAGGACCGCCTAAGCGCGCTTCCCGAAGACATTCTCATCCAGATCCTCCTCAAGCTCCTAGACACCGCCGTCGCGGCGCGGACCAGCGTCCTCTCCAGCCGCTGGCGCCGCCTCTGGACCCTCCTGCCAGAGCTCCACTTCCGGTCCGGGAATGACCCCCAGCGCGTACGCCTCGCCCTCACCGCCCATGAAGCGCCGGTCCTCGACAACCTCGCCGTCGGCTTACGGGATGGCGCCTCCCCCGAGTCCGTGGCGTCCTGGCTTCCAATCGCCGCGCGGCGCCTCTCTGGATGTCTATGCCTCGTCAACTCGGTGAAGCACAACGGATCGGAGGCCATGGCCGGTGAAAGAGGCGCCTTTGAGCTGCCCTGCTTCGAGAACGCCACCACGATCTGGCTCAAACTAGGGCCTCTTGGGGTCTCCATGCCGCCTTCCGGTGTATTCGCCCAGCTCACTGTTCTCTGGCTGGTCTGCGTCCATCTACATGGTCCGTGCACGCTCGGTGAAGCTGTTTCCTCACCCCGGTGCCCATCTTTGGAGAGCCTCAAAGTCCAGGATGTCTGGGGTATTGGCAACCTCATCATTCATTCGGATTCTCTCCTAAAAATCAAGCTAAAGAATCTGCAGCAAGATGATGCCCTTGGTCTGCGCAACGTCGCCATTCATTCTGAGTCTCTCAAGCGATTGAAGCTGGATGGTCTGCATGGGTTGGAGCAGCTCACTGTTATGGCACCGGCACTCATAATGCTAAGTGTTGTCTGCTCCTTTGCTTTGACTCGTGATGCACCGGTTGCAAACATCTCTGCTCCTCAGCTAGCGTCCCTCACTTGGAGCGATGCTTATGATCCAAGATTCACCCAGCTTGGGAAGATGGAAAATCTACAGGACCTGGTCACCTCCCCTTTTACTGTATATGGACAAGATAACCATCTACAAAAATTACTCAATAGCTCTTGCACGAAACTTTTGCGGCACTTTGAGCTCGTCCAGAATCTGGGTTTCATACTTAACTATCCGCTGGTGAGTTGATTCTTATCTGAGTTATGCGGTCATTTTAGAAACTTGCTGTTCAGTTTAACAATGTGCCATAGGCATATAAAAATTCTCACATCTTTTGTCTAACTCCCTGAAACACGGCTTGGCGCATCCAGTCGTTTATCCTTTCTAGTAGCCTGATATCCTCTGAAATGCCATCACCTCTTTTTTCCATTGAGCACTGAGCAGTTAGCATTTAACTTACACATTGGCACTATGGGTATATTGCTATTGATGGGGCTCATGAGCTCGTACTTGCTACCATAAAAGAACCTTTTCTTGTTTGTTATTGACTTTGTAAACTAGTTTCTTGTGTCATTTCCATCTATACTTCTTTCTTTTCTTGTGACTTCCCATGACTCTACTGCAGGAAATTACTAACCATGAGTACTTGATGGAAGACATTACAAAGCTACCAAACACTTCAGTTATGCTCTTGAATATAGAGCCAAACGGGCATTCCTTTGGACCCAGCTTGTTCCATCTCCTCACTATGTGTACTGGTGTCAGAAAGCTGAATATTACACTTGATTGCACAACTAGCCGTCCAGTGGTAATACTATCCTTACTTTGTTTATCTTATACTTTAGTTTGCATTTATATTTCTTGGTACGCCTAGGCTTGAGCTGCTAGTTTCCGTGCTCTAGGCCTTAGCTTGATACTGGCAGCTCTCCGTAGACATGCAAGGCAGTGGTGTGAATTGCACTTGTCATTGCATGGCAGGCTCAATTTTGATGAAATAGCCATAATATTAATATAGTACCTTGCTTGAAGCATGTGTTTTCAAAGGTTGCAGGAATAACCACAGTCTAAGCTTGATTTGAGATCCATTCAGTATAGATCACCTATAGCACAATACTCTACTTTGTTCCAAAGAAAAGCACAGTACTAAACTGTGTAAATAATATTTTCTGCGACTTTATATTGGCATCGAACAATCAGATACTCTGCAGCGTTGGCTTCAAACGAATTTCCAAGTGTTTTGGTATTTTGTACAGTTTTTATGAGAAATATCTTAAATATTTAGGCAGCCTTGGAATTTCTATTTGCATCATTCTTATGCTATGGCATTCGATCATATCGGTTAATCATATTACGCTGCTCTGAACCTTGTTTCAGGGCGTAACTGCATGCGCATCAGGGTGTGTTTGTGATCAGCCAGCTAGCTGGAAAACCGAGGAACTCACGCTGAATTGCCTCAAAGAAGTACGAATTAGTAACTTGAGGGGAACTGACCATGAACTTGCTCTTCTGAAGCGGTCATTCGATTGGGCAACAGCGCTAGAAACCATGACAGTAACTTTCGATTGCTCTGTAGCTGAAAGCAATGCCAAGGAGTTCTGCCAGATGGTACAAAGCTTCTCAAGGGCAGAAATATGTATGAAAGGGCCACACTTTAGTTGTATGTAGCGCCACTTGTTCAAGAAAACGTGGCATGTTCCAGGAGCTTGTCGCTTACGTGGTGGTCGTTTTGCAGTTCTTATGTCTCGTCTCGGTATCAACTGCAATGTTTGTGAATGTTGGAATCTGGTATACTGCTTGAAGATATTAGAAGCTGTATCAGTTGCAAGAAGCTTCTTGCCACTATCTTATGTACGTTGCAGGATGTACTAGGCTGTTAAAACATTCTTGATGGTTTGTTTACTGTACTCTTGACATGTGAATGTCCAAACGTTAGTTCATCTTTATGTGCAATACTAAAACTGAATTAATCTTGTAATATTCCATTGCCTGAAAGAACTGGTGTTAGAGGGATGTTTTTGCTCATTCACTTCATTCTCTGAATATAGCTGGGGCTTGTAGCCACCAGATGCACGAAAGATGTGCCATCGTTATTTCCACTATCAGATGAGAATTGGCAGGTAAGATGAGCAGTGTTGAGCATTTCTGTTGGGTGTTTGCTTCCGTGCAAGATGAGCATTTTCTCTAGGGTATTGCCATTTTACTGTAGATGGAGCAGCAGTGATGACCACCTAAGAGCATCTCCACCTGGCCCCCGAAAGCTCCCTGGAACGGACCCCACTGGACCAGATAGAAAAGGCGGCTCTAGCAGTACCCCCATCGGTGTGAGCCGCCCAAAAAAATATTCAGCACCCCGAAGCACGAACCTAACTTTCGGGGCCTGCTCCGGACAACATCTGGATGTGTCCTCGGACAGGTAGGCCTGTCGTCTGATATGCACGGAGAGGCAGGGAGGTCGGTAGTCATTTTCCCATCTTCCTCTATCCGGTTCTAGTTTGTGGCAGCTCTTAGTCGTCGGATCTTAGGCCGGTCAGCGTGTCGGTGGCAGGGCTGCGAGAGTGGGACAAATCCCTGGTCGGGCATGTCGGCATCGAGGGTAGCGACACATGCGGGTGTTGTGTTTCCTTTTTTGAGGTACCGACCTCGCTCCCTCCTCCCTCCATATCCATCTCCCGGTTGAAAATCTCAACTTTGTTTGGGTAACGACCCAGCTAGCATCCTGCCCTTCTTGAAGGCGTCGTCTTGGGAACAAAGGGGATGTGGATGTCGATGTTTGATGGCTGGTGGGTTGCGGCAGTGGTGTGGCCCGTATTTTGATCTTGAACTCGACGGTCTTGGAAGTGTTGAATTGATGCTCTTTGCCGACCTTGGCGCTCTTCGAGTTCCAGGAGCTTGGGTTGGAGGGGACGTGTTCCCCACCATCGGCAACCGTGATGCGGCTCGGTGCATGATGGAGTTGCTCTTGCGCTCTCGTCCCTACCCTCATGGTTATCGTAGCCTCAGCTGCAAATTCATCGTCAATGACAAACTCTGCTGCTTCGTCTCTTCGAGGGTGGATCCGTGGATGGCAGAAAGGCTTCTCAAGGTGAGTCTGTGCGTCAAGTGTCCAAACTCTGTCTCTAGCCCTAGTTGGCAGCTTGGTTCCTGGTTTATTCTCTGCTCACGGTGAGCTTCTCCAATGTCGACGATACGTTGAATGGCAAGGCGATGGCTCGCCTCTCCTGGTGTAGATGGTGTCGTTTATCTTCACATAAGACGCTCCTATCTCATGATCTCCCTTCGTTGCTTCATGTTGCTCAATTCACGTTAGAGGGCATCATTGACTCCGGTTGATCTTTTTCATATTTTTTCTTCTATTTGTTGTTGTTTCGGTTGTTGTTGTAAGCTGTTCATCGACATCTTTGTACCAAATATCAGCTATATGGTGCTTTCTGAATTTAAGCGCACGTTTAAACGCTTTCAATAAAGGGCAATTAAACTATCAAATATTCCCTCCATCCCATATTAACTTAAGCTAAACCATATGTCGTTTTAGCGTCAATCAATATGGGACGGGGGGAAGTATGTTCCGGATCATCACAAAAATTAATTAATCATGTTGGTAGCATACAATCGAGTTAGCTAGAGAACGCTACACGGCATGGCAGTTCAACGGTCAAGATTCTTCGCTCCCGCTCCGGTGTTTCGGGATCTTGACACGCACCGTTGACAGTTCATAGACAAGAGATGATAATTAGCACCTGAAATCCTCCTGTTTCAGGCACACCTGAACAAGAAAGCTCCCTAAAAAAACTACCTGAACTCTAGCAAGCCACCGCAACATACACACGCTGAGGTCTGAGGACGGTCAATTCTGCCGGACCAGCCGTCGCAAAACAAAATCTGTCGGGCCAGCAAACCAGGGAAGAAACGTCTAGGACCGGATTAGGTTCAGGTTGTTAAACAAAAATTAGATACAGCATTAGCAGCAACAATCCGTGGGCAAGAAAAATGGGAAAAGGGGGAATCTGTTGCAGTGCAAACTAGGATGGAATCTTTGCACGTGACAACTGAAAAAATGATCAGTTAAGATAATACTTTTGATGCCAAACAAAATGCTCAGATACTAGTAGTATTCTTTGCTTGTGAACAGAGGCTACCAAACGAAATGCTACTACTAGTAAAATAATAATGTTCTCATAAGAATGTACAAAAGGATTGGTTATGACTTGTTAGATAAAGATAACATGCAAGGAACCACTGCTCTCATATTCTGTTCCTCAAAAGGGACCAGTAAAATTCTCATAAGAAATAAAATAAGCTTTGAAATATTCTCCAATTGAAACCAAGAGATTTGTAGAAAAGGACCGGTTGGTACTCATTTGAAGTACTCCCCATTTGTTCACTTATTAGATAAATAAATGCAGAGAGACATATATAGCTAAATTTATCTCCCCAATTTTTACTACTCAAATAATCTCGATAAGTGTCGGTGCAAGTTAACTGTAATTAGAGGAAGCTGGAGATATTCCCCTTTTTCAAAGCACATACAAACTTCGAAAATATAAGAACAACACTAGAAGTAAACCCTACTCGAGGACTCTGCTCCCAAATTGAGCAGCCTCTCCAGCAAATTCCTAAATCATATTCAGATTCAGTGTCTAGGTATGAGCCAGTTAGAGACAGAACCAAAAATCACTTGGCAATAAGAACGAATCAAACCGAGAACCTCCAGCTATATCATTCTCCAACGCTCTGCTCTCCGACAGAGCAACCTCTTCTACGTTTCCCCAAATAGCATTTCAATGTCGTAACTGCTATGATCAAGAACTACTAAGAGACCAGGTTGCAGATTCAACCAAGAATCAACATAGTCCAATAAAAACTTGGCAGTAAGAACGAAATGGAAACCAAAACCCGCAGAAATATCATTTTCCAAGACTCTGCTCTCAATCAGACAGAGTACCGGCGACTTCTGCATTTCCCCAAATCGTATCAATAATGTCTAGCTACTATAAACAGGTTTCGAATTCAACAAGAAAAAGGAAACCACCAATGGCCTACATCCAATCCATGGCGGAAGACACTAACGGTAGTATCAAATCTGAAGAACTTTGACGAAACTAAGGAAAGAGCAAGTCAGTTCGGATACTCCAACAGCTTGATCTTGACATTCTCTTCTTCTGAATCCTTCCAGTTGGCGAAGAATGTCGAGACAAACGAGGCGTGCAGTATCGAATTCGAAGAAATGCTAAGGAAACTAAAGGAAGGTCGAGTTGGATTGGTTACTCCTCCTTCAGGGACTTGACCACGGCTCCATCGTCTTCTTCCTGCGGGCGGTCGTCGTCGTCCTCCGGCGGCGGATCGGTCCAGTTGTCGAAGAAAGTGGCGATGAAGGAGGAGCACTCCTCGGACCAGCTACGGCGGTTGGCGGAGGCGCGCCACTGCTGGTCGGTGATCATCTCGGGGGAGAGGCCCCAGCTCTCGAGCTCCTCCTTGGTGTGGTGCATGAGGAGGCTGTACTCCCCGCCGGGGCCGAGCTGCATGACCCTGAACTCGCAGTTGTCGAAGTTGTTGAGGCGCTCGAACTGCTCCACCGTCCACTTGAACCACTTCATCATGAAGACGCGCGAGGTGAGGCCGTGTGAGACGATCACCAGGTTGGTCTCGCAGCTGGTGCTCGGATCCAGCCTCCCGTTGTCGATGTCCCGCCACAGCGACTCCAGGAAACCTGCATTTTCGATCGCCGATCGATCCATCAGAGGCGGCGGTTTCCCGGAGAGACGACGACAAGCCGACGATCGAATCGAATCCAATTCAGAAACAGGGGGGTCGAATCGGAATGAGGGGATGGGGGAATGCTTACTGGCGACGCGGTCGAAGACGTCGGCGGCGGACTCGCCCTCGGGGAAGCGGAAGAAGAATCGGCCGAACCGCTCGCGGGTCTCCTTGACGGCGCGCATCCGCTCCTCGACCTGGAAGTTGCCGAAGTCCTGCTCGCGGACGCGGCACTCCTCGCGGGCGCCGATGACGCGGTCGCGCGGGAAGGCGGCGCCGATCTCGCGCAGCGTGGCGCGGGTGCGCTCGTAGGGGGAGACGTAGAAGTAGACCTTCCAGTTGGCGTCGGAGGGGGAGGAGACGACGTCGAGGATGCCCCTCCCGGCGGCGCGCGCCTGCTGGACCCCGTGCGGCGTGAGCGGGATGCGGTAGTCCGGGGTGGTGGAGTAGGCCGACATGTCGAGGTTCCCCTGACTCTCGCCGTGCCGCACCAGGATGATCCGCTTGGGCAGCCGCCGCGAGCACCCCGCAGCGTGCTGCTTCGTCATCTCGCAGTAGGCGCAGTAGTCCTTTACGCCGTCCTTTACGCCGCCGTCCGCAGCCGCCGCCGCCGTCTCGGGTGGTATCGGGGATGACATCGCTGGCGCCAGGGCGTGGGCGGGGTATATATAGAGGACGGAGATGCGGGGGGAGGTGGTTGAGTGATGGAGAGCAACAAACTCTGTCAGAGCTCTTGGCGCCGCGCGCTGATTGGTCCAGCTGGCGCTCTGGTCTTGGCCCCGCTGGCTGGCCGACTTATGCTGCAAGGAATTGTTGACTGACACTCACTCCAGAGATTTTCCTCTTACTGCAAAGCTACCATGTGCCTGCAAGATCACCGCAAAGTATTTCAGTTCTAAAATATGGATATTAGTAGTAGTACAAAAGAATGAGAACACATGGTGAAGGTAAATCCACACTGAAATTTCCTTAGATTCGCACTATATTTTACTGAGGTCTCAATGTTTCTTACTACCGATTAGGCTCCGCTTGGAAGCCCGTGTAATTTTCCACCCCTCGGTATTTCTCCATCCTCGCAGCTGTAAATTATACGGATCACCGAAGGTCTGAATTTTTTCGTCGTTTACAGCTAAATACAACCATCCAAGCTGAGCCTTAAGCATCATGATTAGGGCCCCGCTTGGTTCGTTGTTTATTTTTTCCGGCGAAAAGAAAACGACGGATTCCTTCATAAATAATATGGACGTCCCGACCTCCGTATTTTTTACCAGCCGATTTCCGGCGCAGAAATGACATTCCAAGCGGGCCCTAAGTGAGAACTCGAAGGTATACTGGTACTCGGTTTGGCTACCACACATGATTAGGAGGAGCGTGGACGCATGGCGGTGCAAGCCAAGGCACCTGGCGAATCGCATTTTCGTCGCAGGCAGCCGACTACCGAAACCACACTGTCGCTGCCGCTTTTAGTCTCCGTGAAGCATGTGCGCACCACCACGAAACGAAAGACCACCACATGTACATGGACATGGAGGGGAATGTGGATCGAGATCAGAAGCAGCCGAGCAATTCCTGCTCCATATCCAGATCACACAGACCACAGGGGTCGGTGCTTTAAAATTTGGGGTTTGGATGCGTGTGCAGGTGTAGGGGTACCCCTGACACGGCATCAACAGCACACGCTTCACACGGTCGTACACGCAAAACACACGTCTCAGGTCAGGTCCCATGTAGTACACACCTAGCTAGTTGTAGTTGTACTACTACGGCATCAATCAATGCGTGGTCAACGTACGGACGACAACCAACAATGGCTGTCATCATCTACTACCTGTCGTCTACCATGAAGAATCCTGTATGCAATGCAAGGGTCCAATTATATATATATCTAGTGCTGTATTCCAGCTGAGTAGGAGCTTTCAATTTTTAAAGGATTTTTTTTCTTCTTTAGTTGGTAATAGATTGGGCTGTAGAAGGTGGCCACTTTGTGCTAACTAAACAGTACCCACATGGTGAAGTTTAGTTTGCGAAACAAAAGATATAGGATGCAACCAACACACTGGATTGAGTACATAGGATGCAAACAGAATACTTTGATAAGATGTGCTATAATGATCGAAGTCCAGCTCAAAAATAGTAGGATCATGCTTTCAAGCTTTATTTATTTTCAGGAGGCCGGCTTGGTATCACTCGGAAGCAACCTAAAGCGTGCCTGATGAAAGGCACAATTGGGGCGGGCAAGGCATGTGCCCTACCAAAATCAGGCAAATAACCCTTACAAACAAAGTCCCGGGTAGCGTCTATCAGTAGCGAAAAACGCCGCTCCTTTTTAGACCATTAACAGAAATGCATTGTCGAGTCCAACAAGTAAATGTTCGGCGGGTTATTTGTGGATTTTATGGGATTTATTAATCCCTCAGGTTACTTGTGGATTATCAAGGCACCGCCAGGGCCAGCCGTGCAGCCTGACGATACCTTCTCCCCTACACATGCTTTTCCCCTAAAAAGAAGGTCGACACGCTAGCTTGTATGGAGCAAGTCCTCTCCTCTAAGGAAGAAGAACATCTCATGTGGCACCCAGCCGGATAGGATAATGGGTCCAGCTCGTGTTGCAGACTTGCGGTGCAGTTTCAGATCACCTTTTCCTCGTCACATGTCCGTGATCCTCAGCTACCGGTTAAACTGATGCTGGATTTCGTGTAGCTTCAGCCCTTCAATGGGCAAACAGATATATATCCAGAAGAAATCTGAAGTCTGAACGTAATTGACCGGACAAGGAGAAGAAAGGTTCTGGGAGGCAGGACCGCGGGAACAAATATGCAAAGCCCTCAGCTGTCAGCACGTTCTAAGCTAAGCTATGGGTTTCAGGTAACGAACTCATCTGGAAACCAGAGAGAAAAATACAGGAAGCAACCCACTGCAATTGGCTCCCAACAAATGTGCCTTACCTAACAATGAAGAGATTCACCGGCTTCCTGACCCACGACAATCTTAAAACTGATGCGCTGAGTGAGTTTTATATTGAACAAAGTAAGAGAAGATGTGTAGATCGTGCTAAGCACGTGGCTTGATTTTTTACTGCCACGAGCTCAGTTCATCCCACTGCTGTGTTGCCAAATATTCTCCGAGAGACAGAGACTTCTCTGTTCAACAAGCAGAACACATGATGTTACGAATCTAGCAAAGACCACTCGTAGCACGTGATTTCAGAATCATAGCATAAATGCTATTCTGCATCTTTTGGTGGTGCGTCAACCTTAAGGTAGATGGTGTAGATCCAACACTATTATGTTCTATTTCTGTACAGATGGACTAGTAACAGATAACACGCATAATGCAGTTCATCATGAGAGAGTAAGCATGGCCAAGTGGAGTTAACAAGTTGTTCCTCGGCCCCTCCCACCCAATACATGGACAGGACCAAGATTTTGAGATCAAGCAAGCACTTATTCTGGCTGCTATGCACTCAAATACAGAATTTGAACTAATTGGCGGTAGGACAGAGAAGGGTATAATGATTGGTAAAGGATGAAAAGAAAAGGGCAACACTTCTTCCTCTTTGTGCCTACTATACAAAATTCAGTCCCCAAAAACAAGTTATGTTCTCATAGAGTTGCTACGCGAGATTTTTCTTTTTTGAACAAGGGTTGCCCCCCATTTCATTATCGAAATCAAAGTTGTGCTACAAGGTTTCAGAAACGGTAAAATACAGAAGGTTATCTTGTGATGAATATACATGTTTCTAGGAATGTCCAAGACTTTGAGAGGGTCACATAGAAATCTTGTGAGGTGACAGAAACTTTCGGCATAAGCCCACAGAAATCAGCGGAGGAAGATAACCTTCTGAGCTTAAGTCTTGCGCAGAATAACATTCTCTGCCCGGGAGAGTTATTTTATTGAACCCTATGAATCAGTGTAGTCACTTCCAAAAGGCTTAGCTTGTGATCTGATTTTCCATTCCTTGAGCCCCTACTCACACAGTGTTGCCCCTATCATGATTTTCACAATGATCTATGATTTAGTTTGAGGGGTTCTGAAATGTAGTTGCACTATTGATAGCTAAAACGTTATCACTTGGTATCTCCACTAACTTAATGACCTTTTCCATGTGTCCACTAACTAATTGACAGCTAAATTTTTCACAATGATTATCACGCGTCCATCTAACTTAAAGCCAGGATTATTTTGTAATCTCTAGAATTAAAGCTATTTTGAGAGACGGATCATTAAAATGTCATTTGGAATTTTAGCTTGAAAATGTACAAACTATATAGCACAAAAGGGGGAAAAGGCAGTACAGCTATTTTTGAAAATAAAAAGGCTCCATTGCACTTTCCGAAAAAGACATCCCTATAACACTTTGAAAATATCCATCTAACTTAGTTTTACCATCTGCAGAACAATAATAAATAGAATACAATCATTCAAATAAATTGTTCATGTTTCATTTTTATGTTTATTCAGTAGCCTAGGTAGTTTATTTCCAAGCTTTCTCTTTGTTTTTTTTTGCTGTACTATTTGCGTCATTTCAACAATCTTCTTCTTAATACGAAATGACACGCAGTTACTCTGGTGTGTGTTCATGAATTAAACTGTTCATGTTCCAAAGGGTTAACTTATTGATGTTGTTTTTCATGACATGCTGCAATATTTGAAGTCACTAGAGGGAAAACAGAAAAACTGCGTAAGTATAGACTAATGCAACAATCAACTGCCCTAGTAAAAAAATGCATAAAACAACTGAAGAGGCAAGTTACCATATATCAAAAGTATCAGTCCAAAAAACGATTTGGTGCTTACCAAGAGGTCGCCTTTCCCTATTTCCAACTGAAATGAATCCAGCTGAGAAAAAGAACACGCTGCGCTATACAAAGTCCTTGGTCCAACGGTGACAATATATCTACATCAATAGAAAGAGTAAGTAATAAGCCCTTTCCGTAGCATGAACAAATGCAAATAGCAGTACAAGAGTTTTCATTTCTACCATGCCATGTTAACATTAAATCGAAACCTATATTCGATCTTTCAGACTGAAAATATTGAATGTCAACAATTCATCTGTAACTTAATGTGGAGTACTAATGATATTTTGATATGTGTGGGTGGCTAAGAAACAAGGAAAGTTTTTGTGGCCCTGCCGTAAAACTTTTCAAATTTAATGTGTATAGAACCTACAGAATACGGGCTCACTAACATAGATAAATATGAAGACAACCAGGAGCACTATAAATTGCTGGAAACTTCCACTTCCGTTTTAAGATCAGAGCCATCAACTAGAAGATGTAATAGAGATATTTTGTTTTGTTATCTTTTGGGGAATATGATTTATCAATGGAATTCAGGGTAATGTTTGAGTGATGCTCAACATTGCCACCACTGACTCTGGTTACCACAAAAGGTGTAGCTGGCAAAATGGCCAAATACTTGAGTCAGAAGTATCAAACATGTACTATAAAGCTTCGGCAAGAAACTGAATCTATGAAAATGTGGACTGTAGGGCTAACAGAGTGCGATAAGCCATAGTTGTGGAAATGAACCAAATAGATGCATAAGCAATTGTGGCACAAATCATTAAGTTTAAGTGCAGCAACTTTAGGCTACAAACCAAACATTGCTTTACGAAACAAAAATTTCTTTATAGGGCAATATATGAATGGCTAGGTGGGCATGGAAACTCAGAAATATCATCATTCATGGTGATAAAGACAAAGTTATTTTTTGCAAGTACATTCAGACAAAGTAGTTAGCATGTCGTTTTCAAACATCAATGAACACATGTCAATTCCAACTGTCCTAGTGGCAAAAACGGAACTGTTGGGTGTCACAAAGTGGAACACTGACATCTGAATGTCGCATATTCCCCTTAGAAAGGCAATACATTATTATGCTTCCAACTCCACTGCAGCTTTCACAAGTTCAGCAATGTGACACTGCAATCTCACTTATATTCCCCCCCTGGTTTTTGTCTTGCAATCTCACGGACGGTACCCATAGAAATCATTTAATCTCCTTAATCACGATGCTGTTCGATCTCCTCAAACAGTCAACAACGCTTACTGATCACCACGCCTACAATCTGACTACCTGAGGTGCATACCATCCTGTATCCCGCAACTTTAGGCTACAAACCAAACATACCCTTAACAAACAAAAGTTTCTTTATATGGCAATATATGAATGTCTAGGTGGGCATGGATACTGGTAAATGTCATCATTCATGGTGATAAAGAAAAAATTATTTTTAGCAAGTAGATTCAGACAAAGTAGTTAACATGTCCTTATCAAACATGAATGAACAGCATGTCAATTCCAACTGTCCTAGCGGCAAAAAAGGAACTGTTGGGTGTCACAAAGTGGAACACTGACATCTGAATGTAGCATATTCCCCTTAGAAAGGCAATACATCCCTATGCTTCCAACTCCACTGCACCTTTCACTAGTTCAACAATGTGACACTGCAATCTCACTTATATTTTCCCTTGGTTTTTGTCTTACAATCTCACCGACGGTACCCATAGAAATCATTTAATCACTTCAACACGACGCTATTTAATCTCCTCAAATAGTCAACAACGCTTACATGATCACACACCTACAATCTGACTACCTGAGGTGCATACCATCGTGTAACCCGCAACTTTAGGCTACAAACCAAAGTTTCTTTATATGGCAATATATGAATGTCTAGGTGGTCATGGAAACTGAGAAATGTTTTTTTAGAGCAAAAGGGCACCGCCCGGTTCCAATTAAGAAACAACATCAGTTGGGTTACAACCGTTACATGATCGAGCCTTTCCATAGGTTTTTTCTGGGAGGGAGCGCACACTCGCAAACTCCAATCCCCTGGTGAGGAGCAAAACGACACAACACTAGAAAGGACACAGTTTTTATGAGCGACAGAGCCAAACTGAGAAATGTCGCCATTCATTGCGATAAAGACAAAGTTATTTTCCGCAAGTAGATTCAGACAAAGTTGTTGACATGTCGTTTTCAATCATGAATGAACAGCATGGCAATTCCAACTATCCTAGCGGCAAAAAAAGGAACGGTTAGGTGACATGTGAATGTAGCATATTCCCCTTATAAAGGAAATTACACACTTATGCTTCCATCTCCGCTGCAGCTTTCACCAGCTGAGCAATGTGACATCGCAATCTGGCTTATATATTTTTCCTTTATTTTATTTGTTGTCCTTCCAATCTCATGGATGGTACCCACAGAAACCATTTGATCTCCTTAATCGCGACGCAATTCGATCTCCTAAAGAAGTCAACAACCCGCTTACATGATCACCACGCCTACAATCTGGCTATCTGAGGCGCAGTTACCATCGTGCAGCACTGGCATTCCTAAACATTCATCCACGAAATGGTAAATACATCTCTGAACGAACTACAGCATCAGATCCAGTCAGGGGGTCAGAAAGAAACCAGCAACAGCTCTGCAATTCCGCATCGCCCGCCCGATCCCCTCAACGCTCCCCCATTTCCCCACCTCCCGTCCAACCAAAATCCGCTCCGGCTCGCGGGCGAAGGCGACGACTCTGCCCCGAACGGGCGATCGAGCCCTCAGAGGAACGAACGAGGGCCGCGCACCAAATTCAGACCCGCGGATCAGCCAAAGCAAATTAAGCCAGCGCGAGGAACGAAACTGCGAATCGGGGGGCGGGCTGAACCACACCACACAGGTAGAACGAAACGAGGAGGGGCGATCGCGTCGTGCTACGTACCTCGAGGCCGCCGTCCGTGGCGGAGCTCCTCCGCCGTGGAGGAGGAGGAGGAGGGAGAGGAAAGGCGCCTCTGCTCTGCTCCTGGGGAGAGGAGGTCCAGAAAGGCAGGAAGAGAGAGATACAGAATTTGAACGGGATTGTTTTCTCTCTCTCTCTCGCTGCTTTCGAACCACCATCTGGCTGGCTGGTAGAGATGGACTTTTTCTTCTCTTCGACCATCGCCCTCTCTCTCCCGATGACAGGTGGGGCCCACGCGCGGATCTGTAGGTGTGGTGTGGTCTTGCGTCCCCACGAGGTGGACCGCACGCGCGGCTTTCTTCTGCCTTTCGAGAACGTCGTGCTGAAAGGCGGGATTTGACCTGTTTTCTCTGCTAGTTTTTCTACGCATTCCAAACCAAATTGGATGGCGGATGTCTCGTAGTATGATATACTGCAACCAAAACATAATGGTATTACACAAGTGTTGGACGAGTAAGCACAACCATTATTTGATGCCTTGCATGTGTTTGTCGTATGATATACTGCAATCAAGGTGGCAAGATCAGATTTGGTATGAATAGCAACATCCATCCATGTGAGATTGAATAGCTATTTTTCTGCCTCTCACGACTTTTCATGCCACCTAAGTTATTTTCGGTCCTTGCATCAAAACTCATGGAGTCAGATTTGCTGCAGTTGAAGGGTCACAGGTTTATCCAAGAAGCCGGAGAGTCATCGTTCTACTTATAATTACCTGGTATGTTTCCTTGCTCGGTCAATCGTACTCATGGCATACTCATTCCCCTCACCTTTCAGGCTCCTATCCTCCGCTGGGACACCTCAGTTGGTCAACCGCCAGCCCCAAGCGAGGGTGCACGCCTGCACTGCCTCCTTATCATCCGCTCTTTGTTCGCTTCCAAGCGTCTACAGGTGCCCCTTTCTCCGTTTGCTCTCTCACCTTGATTTTCCCTCAAATCAAAGAATTTTTTTTTCGAAATGGGGTATCCGTGAGTGATCTGAAGTGGCCGCCCTGAGGTGATCAACGGTTGCGAGAGGATACCATGCGCTCCAACTCGTTGATGCAAGAGCTCGGTCTAGGAGGCTTCTGCAGTACATTTCTCCCACCATCTTCTACTCAGAATTGCATGCTAACCTAGTATATACAAGATGAACTTTCCCGGTAAAGGGCGATTTATTAAACTCAAGAATTCACATCAAGGCGATACAAATAAAAGACCTCACACCCGGCCTCTGCACAAAAAGGTGAACTAGACCGCATATATCAATTGTTTTCACGGAAGTATGCAATTTGGGCATCACACCTCTCGTTTACACTGGCATGTTCCTTCCTGTGGAGTACCTCGTGGAAGTCACCAATGCAGAGCCAAAGCAAGATTTGATGATTTCATGATGAAATTCAACATCCCAGACTTGAGCATCTTCGCACGTCGAACGCCATGGTTCCATGTAAAATATTGATCTCTATTTATTATTCCCGAAAATTCCAGTGTCTCCACCAGAGCTACTATCAACAAAAACACGATCATAACCTCGATTAGTAGCTAGTCCTCCCACTCTAACTTTGTGCAACTAACTCTCGGCTACACAAAGTTCACAAATTGTTGTGGCTATGCCAACACCACAACAATTACAACTGTATAAAACTTATTGTGCACGATGTTCCTCCACATGATATGTCGTCGATCCCTTGTCATTCGTGCCCTTCCTCTCGTCCATACCTCCTTTTAGGAGATGCCTCTCTTCCACAACTTTCTTCATCCTCTTCGGCTGTACTGTGGTGGTGGTGACGGAAGTAGCTCACTCACCGACTTTGGAATTGATGACAACCCAAGCATCTTCTTTTGGCACCCGGCTCCTTGTTGACTTGGTCAACCCTCGGATGCTGATTGAGGGGGCTCAATGTCTTGTCTTAAAGATCCCCTGCTCCTCACCCAGGTCAATTACAGCTGTATAAACTTATTGTGCACGATGTTCCTCCACATGATATGTCAGTTTTTTTTTTTTTTTTTTTGAGAACTACTCCTCCGTATCAAAATATAAGATGTTTTAGCATTTCACTTTCCATCCGTATCTAGACATGTTTTAGTGCAAGGTTCACATGAATCTTACACTAAAACATGTCTAGATACGATGGAAAGCCAAATGCTAAAACATCTTATATTTGATACGGGAGTAGTACTTTTTTTAAGCCAGATTTTTAAGCGGAGGAATCGCCATACTTTTTTTTTTGAGAACTACTTTTTTTTTTATTTGAGCGGCGGAATCGCCATTGTTGAACCTTCTGGCCCGGTCGATTGGTAGTAAACGGGCTGCACTCAAACCCAGCTAATTCGTGGCCCATCCATTTTCCCCCACCTAGCCCACAGCTTAGCTCTGCTCCCGCAGTGGAGACTCGGCGGCGGTGGCGGTTCGAACCAATCCCATTCCCCGTCCACAGCAATGGCGATGGCGTCGGCGAATCCACCACCCCCTCCCCAATCTCCAGCTAGCGAGCGAGTGTGAGCCCGATCTGAGACGCCGACTCCCTCTTCCTCCATGGAGCGCTGCGACCGAGAGATTCCTGCCAAGCGATCCAAGCTCTCCAATGGCGGCGACGGCGGTGGCGGCAGCGAGGACCGCCTCAGCGCGCTTCCCGACGACGTTCTTATCCAGATCCTTGTCAAGCTCCTCGACGCCGCCGTCGCCGCGAGGACCAGCGTCCTCTCCAGCCGCTGGCGGCGCCTCTGGAGGCTGCTCCCGCAGCTCTGGTTTCGCACCTCATCTGATCCCCACGGCATCCGCGCCGCCCTAGAATCCCATGAAGCGCCGGTCCTAGGCAGCCTCGCCGTCCGTTTACTGGGCGCCTCTCAGGAGTCAGTGGCCGCCTGGCTTTCCATCGCCGCGCGCCGCCTCTCCGGCGATCTCGTAGTACTCATCAACATGGTGCAGCAGAACGAGACGGATGACGAGGCCGCGGAAGGACCCCCTCTTGAGCTGCCCTGCTTCGAGAACGCCACTTCGATCGGCCTCGAACTTGATTATCTCGGCCTCGCGGTGCCACCATTGGGCGTATTCGGAGGCCTCACCAATCTCTTCCTGGCATGCATCAAACTACGTGGTCCGTGCATGCTCGGTGATGTTGTCTCCTCGCCACGCTGCCCGGCTTTACGGAAACTCACCGTCCGTGATGCCTGGGGTCTAGGCAACTTTGAAATCCACTCTGATTCTCTCCTAGAAATCAAGCTAGAGAATCTGCATGATTTGCAGCAGCTCAATGTCATGGCGCCGGCACTCAAACATTTGGATGTGATGTTATGCTTTGCTGATTCTACCAGTGATAATCCGGTTGCAAACATCTCCGCCCCTCAGCTGCTCTCCCTGAAGTGGATGGATGCTTATGATCCAAGATTCACGCAGTTTGGCAAGATGGAAAATCTCAAGTGGTTGGCCACAAACGCTTTTTTTGTATATGGGGGAGTTGGGTCTAATCATAAATTACGCAATAGCTATTGGAATTTTTTTTTAAATAATACACGAAATTTATTTAATTCCAGAAATATTACGCAAAATTTATTTTTTTCAAAAATAGGATCCAGTCGGCGTTGGCGACGCCGACAGGCCCTAATCGTCTTTGGCGATGACGATAAGCCCTTGTCGTCGTTGGCGACACCGACAGGGCCCGCCATGCATGCATGCAGTACGAGCAACGTCGTACTCGGTGTTGGCGAAGACGATTAGGTGGTAGTCGGTCACGGCGAGGACGATTAGGTCGTACTCGGTCACGGCGATGCCGACTGGTCCCACCTAGTCGTCTTGGCCGAAGACGACTAGCGCGCGCGCCGGTCGACGCCGTCGCCATGCATGCACTGGACGTGATATCGCCGTAGTCGTCTTCAGCAACACCGACAGGTACTTGTCGTCCTCGCCAACGCCGACTGGATCCTATTTTGAAAAAAATAAAATCTGCGCACTATTTCCGGAATTAAGTAATTTTCATGTATTATTAAAAAAAAATTCATAGCTATTGTATGGAGATTTTACGAAGCTGGCGCTGCATCGAGAATCTATTAGTCTTACTTTTCTTTGCAACGGTGAGTTCACTTGTATGTGATTTATGCCATCATTGCAGAAGCTGAGTGTCCAAATTAAGGAATGTATAGTAGGTGTACACAATTCTCACTTGTTTTTCCTTGCTCAAGTCTCGAAACATGGATTAGCGCATCCAATTGCATATCATTCCTAGTAGTTGTTTGTAGTCTGACATCGCATTATTTTTCTGAATTTGAATAGTTAGCGTTGCAGTTACAAACTACTACAACTTCACTAGTATATTGGTTTGTTCAATGGGACACATGAGCTCGGACTTTCTCGCATAAAAGAACAATTTCTTATGTTTTATTGAATTTTTTAACGGCATGTTTTTTGTGCATTACTAACCATTAGAAATAATCCTCTGTTGTGACTTCCCACGAATCTACAGAAGGACATTACTAACTGGGAGTACATGATGGAAGACATTACAAGGTTTCCAGACACCAGAAACTTGACCCTGAATATAGTGGCAAAGGGACATTCATGTGGACCCAGTTTGTACCATGTTCTCAGGATGTGCACTGGTGTGAGAAACCTAGATCTTAGATTTCTCGACCAAACGGGTTCCCCAGAGGTAATACTATCCTTTCTTTGTTTATGCACTAGATTCGAACGGCGCGGCTCGCCGCGCAACGCTTGTTGCTTCTTTGAATTTTTTGCCCGTAGTTGTCACATTATATACAGATTACTAAGTAGATGGTTAATATCCAACAGTATAAGCAAAACAGGATGGTAATATCGTAGTCATGCTTATATGATGTTACTCACTGCAATAACATCCGGATCGAGCATAGAAAAAGTTACACCATAATTTACATAAAGATGCGCATTGGTATGTAGGTACAAAAATATATCTGTAAGGTTGCATGAAATTGAAAATTGCCACAACACACAATCAGACCTTACGAAACAGGAAACCCCGTAAGATACTACATAATTCAGATAGAACGACATTTGACTTCGACAATAATAAGCTGGAAACCCCGCTTCCTCTTGTCTATTTGAGGAGGGCAGGCTTGTCTATATGGGAGGTGCGTGTGGAAGAAACGAAGACGATTCTACAAAGAAGCACAACAATTTATTCAGACCATCAAAATGCACAAAAAAGTTGTACAAAGTGATAGCAGAAGATTGGTATACATTTTAGTTTTCTATATGCCATGTCTCCATAGAAAAGAAGCCTCCACATTATAGAGGCAAACAATCAAATCATTACTACTTATAAGGTAGAGCTTTTATTTTTTAATTTAGCCCATCAAAACTATATCTGATAGAACTGATGGTTACAAATGAAAAGTTTGTAGCCCTAAAAGTATTTGTACTACCTAATACTAATTGAAATATAAATTTGAACTAAAATAATATGTAGGTTTTGGATTCATCTCCAAAAAATGCCGCACACTTTCTCTTATGCATTGTAACTTGAAAGGAACAAATGAATACAATTAACCTGGAAGAAAAGGAGGGTTTGACCTCATGGTGTACCTGTCTCATCTTGTTGATCTTTAACTTGGAACTTACAGAAGTTACTGAAAAGAATGGGCAATACCAGATGGCAAAGACAAAAGAATGAGATCATTTTGAGTGACAAAGGTTAGTTCCAACAATAGTGTGGAAACAAAAACAAAATTAAGAAAACTTGCAGTATAATAGAATGTGAACATTTCTGTTCAGAGACCTAAATTCACAATATGTAATAAGAAAACATAATATTTGTTTTACTGAATGTGGCCTGAGAATTTTACAATACTCAATGACGAAAAATGTAATTCACACATAGATAGTGATATTATGAACCAAATCCAGAAGAGCTCATGTTAATTGCTAATCTATACCTCTCACAGTTGCACTGAATACGCTAGCATTAGGACTTGGTCTGAAATGCTATAGACTAATTTTAAGGATACTGCATGACAAGAATGTAAAAACACAGTACATCCACAAGTACATCCACAACAGAGAAATGATAGCAAAGGTAATTACCTAGCAGACAGGGCAGATGAGCCGCAAGCAAGAGCGTGAAGGAAGCCTACAACCTGCACAAGGAAATGTTCAATAAAGCTGGTATGGTAAAGTACAAAGATATAACATTAACGACCATAAACCAAATCTGTGAGGAAAAGTTTAATCAAGCTAGTATGGTAAGATGCAAAGAAATGACATTAGTGGTAGAAGCAGTTAATTACACTGCATACATTTGTTCTCAGTTTGTACAAAACATAAGGTAATGCCTAGCAATGATGTGTAATTAAGTCAAATTGAGGTTTTTAGCTTTATATTTGGTAACGACAAAAATAAAATCTGCATGATTCTGAATAGGAGCACCTAGCAAACAGCTTCCTATTAAGTCAAATTTCAATACCAAATTAAAAGCAAGAAACAAATGTTTAGTGGATTATATCTGATGAAACGATATAATAATTCTTAGCGGCAAACTTACCGATTATTCTCTGTATTTGCTTCCATAATAAATAGAGAAAGGTAGACAAAGGAAGAATTGAATGTGTGGCAAGATATCATCAGTTATCTTAAATTACTTTTGCAAAACAATCTTTAAGCTTACGAATCAACATGGTTTACAAAGTAAAATCTGGGAAATGCAAACAATGATTGATTATTCTCTTTATTTCTCTGCCTAAATAGTGAAAGGTAGAAAAGGAAAGAATCAGTGGTACGGTTACAACCTCAATATATCCATAAGAGAAATTAAAAGATGCATGTGTCTGGCCCTTCTGTAAGAGACAAAATCCATGGGCTCGATTATGTTTAAGAACTGAAGACAATTAACCAATTGTAAACCATGAAAATATGGTGCCTCGTAAAAAACAATCTGAATCTCCTTTCTCTTATCCTGCCATGTATTGGCTGCTAGCAGACAACACATCATTTAGAAAATAGTATTCTTGCATTACAGTTGATTGGTTAGTACCAAAGTTTGGACCATCATAAGTTTAATATTTGCTGCTAGCAGGGAGTGCAAGAGACATGAGCTAGATGGATTAAATTAAGGGGAGGACAACAATTTAGCAAATCACTACAGAGCTTAGCATATCTTTTCATGTATGTATCTCCTATTTCTATACATAATATAGGATCAGTCTGTATATTTTTAGCATATCCTTTCGTAGACCTACAGAACTAATTTATTTAAAATAAGAACAAAATGACTGTTTTGACTTGTAAAAAGTAAGCATAATAATTAGATGAAAATGGCAGCAAAGAACCACACATGAGGAAATTAGTCTATTAGTTCGATAGGTAACACAGAAGTAGCAGGCCTGTACAGATGAACTGTGAATTAATGAGTACATTTTCGATCTGAAAAACGTGGTTGAATCACCATATCGTGAGTATTGGCCTCTAGGTAGTACTAAAACATGAAGTATGCTAAATGATTCTTCAAATCTAAAGTTACCTTTTCCTGGCGATCTGATTCTTATGTACTATGTAGGCAACAAATTGATGCAAAAATAAAATACCGACAAGGGGTAGCTAGAAGTAGGCACAAACATACAATATGTACAGGCAAAATAAGTTTAGTCTGCAAGAACAAAATGCATAATTAGATGAGAGCTAACTTGTGTGTAGTCTAAACAATAGTAAGCATGGTGTGTTGCTTGGAATTTTGTCAAAAACCATGCATGTAGGCATAAATAAACAGAACCTGCAGAAAACAAACATGATTATTTGGGATTAAATCAAAACAGAGAGAGTAGAGGCGAATCATGAGGAGGAGGAGATCTAGGATACATGTGAGTTCAGCTATGGCGTTGACCCACGTTCTTCCTGCCTGGGAGGAGAGATCTAGAGTACATGCGTACATGTGAGGGAGAGGCGTTAGTGGTGCTCCTGCTCCTCCTTTTGAGCTGTGCAAGCCACCATACTATTCTCCATCTTCTCCTCTTGCGTTAGCCCTCATGGTGGGGTGTAGTGTGGAGCTGGACGGGTGTGGGAGGAGAAGGCGATTTCCTGCTACGGGAAGGAGAGAATCGAAGGTGAGAGAGATAGAGGAGACATGGGATCTAGCTCACGATTTACCTCCTCAACGCGAGTCCCAGGTCGCCGAGATTGGAGACGGTGAGGTGCGCGGACTCGGTGGGGATGATGACCTGCAGAAGCTGCATCTCCTCCGACCGCATCAAGATGCATCTCCTCGCGTCGTGCGGAGCAGGGAAGGAGGAGAGGGGAGGAGGATGAGACAGTGGCGGCAGCTTCTTCCCTCGACCCGCCGACCCCATCCCTTCCACCCACGGAGGCTGCGTCTGCTGCTGCTGCAGCTGCAGCGGCGGCTGCGCGGTATATTTCTCGATCTAGGGTTGGGGGAGAGAGAGGACGCGCGAGGCAGGAGAGGAAAGACGCGAGGCGGGTAGGGTTTTCCACCGTGGGGCGCAGCTTATATAGAACAGACGCGAAATGACTATCTTGCCCATAGAGTTCGACGAATTCACGACCCCTGCCACCGCTGAAAAAAACGGACGGTCAGGATCGCATGGATTTCCTTATCTACGGTCGAGGTGCTCTGAGCTCTGAGGAGCGCCGTAGGGGGAGCAAGGAAGTATGCTTTAGATTTAGGGTCTGTCTAATGCTCAGTTGACTGAGAATTAAGTTAATTCTCAGTCAGCTGACGTCAGCCACATGCGTATTTAATTTTGCATGCATACACCTGAACGAGCAGCCGTGACCGGCTCTTCCGAATCGATTTGTGTATTCCCATCCGTGTACGAAAAGCATGCATGCACCCGGTCGGCCGGCCACTACGCTAGCTAGGTAGCTACTTCAGACGAGAGAGATAGCATGTACGATTGGGTGCACTATTATAAGGTTTGGTTTTCTGATCTTTTTTCTGTGCTGCTGAACACAAAAATCACACTTATAACTCCACTTGTAACTTGAAAGTTTTACAAGCACATTTATAATTGAAAAAACAAATCAGTTGTAACTCTAGTTGCAACTTTTTTTTTGTTGCAATCTTACAACTGAAAATTTTAGTTGTGACGTAAAAAATATCTCAGTTGCAACCACACTTGCAACTGGAATATCTTAGTTGCAACCGTAGTTGCAAATGAAAAAAAAATCAGTTGCAACCGCACTTGCAATTAAAAAAATATCTCAGTTGCAACAACATTTGTAACTGGATAATTTTGTTGCAACCGCACTTGCAAATGAAGAAAAAATCCCAGTTGCAACCCGACTTGCAACTAGAAAAATATCTCAGTTGCAACTCGGTTGCAACTGAAGAAAAAATCCCAGTTGCAAGTTTGCAACCCGACTTGCAACTAGAAAAATATCTTAGTTGCAACCGCAGTTGCAACTGAAGAAAAAATATCCCAGTTGCAACCCGACTTGCAACTAGAAAAATATCTCAGTTGCAACCGCAGTTGCAACTGAAGAAAATATCCCAGTTGCAACCCGACTTGCAACTAGAAAAATATCTCAGTTGCAACTGGTTACAACTGAAGAAAAAATCCCAGTTGCAACCCGACTTGCAACTAGAAAAATATCTCAGTTGCAACCGCAGTTGCAACTGAAGAAAAAAATCCAACTAGAAAAATATCTCAGTTGCAACTGAAGAAAAAATCCCAGTTGCAACCCGACTTGCAACTAGAAAAATATGTCAGTTGCAATCGCACTTGTAACTAGAAAATTTATGAGTTGCAACCACACTTGCAACTGGTAAAAAAAATTGCAACCCCACTTACAACTAAAAAATCTGAGTTGCAATACTTGTAACTGAACAAATAATTCAATTACAACGATACTTGCAACGAGAAAAATATCTCAGTTTTAACCCCACATACAACTGAGATATTTCAGTTGGAACGTCACTTACAAGTGGAAAAAATAATTAAGTTACGACACCACTCACAACTGATAAAAATTTCTCACTTGCAACACCACCCAGACCCACAATGTTTTTGAAAAAAGAAAACACCTCTAGCTGGATATATGAAAAAAACACAGACAAAAGCCCACAAAGACAAAAAAAAAGTCAACTTGGCTCATTACAGAAAAGAACAAGGAAGAGAAAAATGGAAAAAAGGCCTTAGCCCGCCCTAACAGTCACAAACCAGCCGGACAAAAAGACAGCCCAACAGAGAAGCAGCCCATTTCAGTCCGTACAGCCCCGCTCCTTTACTACAGAAAAAACAGCTGCACGAATCTCTGTACAGATCTGACGGTTAAAAACTTGACTGAGCACTAAGCTAATTCTCAGCTAGCTGAGAATTAGCAAAACCGTTAGATTTATGGTTCCCACGCCTAGCTTAAGCTGCTAGTTGCCCGACTTTAGGTGGTGGTTTGATATTGGATGTGTTGCTCCAGGTTAAATATGTAACTAATATGTGTCTCGTCTATCTTCCAATGACAATGCATTTTATGCATCTCGTGCCTCAAAAGAAAAGTGACAATGCATCTTACTCTAAGTTCTAATAGCCTGGCAATACTTTTTTGTATTCCTAGGATTGTTAGTTGGCGGAAGAAAAATTATCGGGCATTATTCAGGATTTTGTCTTTAACAAAGAAGTAGAATACCTCGTTTGTTTTGTCTACTCTTTCTTAAGATTGTTCTCAGCTTTCCCTCCCTCTTTCCGGAGTTAGAGGAGAAGACCCTCTAGGAAGGATCCAGCAATATGCTTGCTTCATTTGTAAATTTGTTGAAGACATATCTTATATATTCATGCGGAGTCTTAAAATTTCTAGTTTCATCTTTCTTATTTTACTGCAATAAATCACATTGGTTAATCTTATTAAGCTGCTATGTACATTTTTCCAGGCACAAACTGTGTGTCCATCAGGTTGTGTTTGTGATCAGCCACCAAACTGGAAAACCGATGAACTTGCACTGAATTGTCTCCGAGAAGTAAAAATCTCTTGCTTGAGAGGAACCGAACATGAAGCTGGTCTTGTGAAACGGTTATTCGATTGGGCCACAGTGCTGGAAACCATGATAGTAACTTTCGATTGCTCTGTACCTGAAAGCAAGGCCAGGGAGTTCTGCCAGATGATTCAAAGCTTCTCCAGACCAGAAATATGTTTGGTGGGGCCACACTTTACCTAATCTAGTTGTAACCATGAATCGACCATGGCTGAAACCTGAAACTATTTGTGCACCGCAGCGCATTTGAGAACTCATGTGTTGGTGCCTGGTGGTTATTTTGTAGTTCCCGGCTCGGTACAAATTGCAGTATCTACAAGCTCCGGAGTCTGTTTCGAGATACTACAGGATGCTTCAGTTGCACTCTTTTCATATGGCTCTATAAGCTTTAGTTGTCACTGGCAAAACTGTAAACCTGTTAACTAGCCAAGTGCCGATGGGTGTAGTTTGGACATAAGCAGTGTGAGATCCATTATGTTCCAGCACGAACTTTTTCTTTTTCTACACAGCCATCGGACGACACATGCTTTATATATGGTGCCTCTGGAAGCAGTCGCATCAGACTTGAGCGTTTGACACTTGTACGCGAGAGTGGACGTTCTGCAAATATGCGTGCAGCACAAAGTTTTCTGAAAAAAAAAAAGACTTTTATTTTGTCTCCACAAAAAAGTCAAATTTCGGTGGTGAAACAACCTTTTTAGGAACAATTATTTTGTCTTTTTACACTAAAAAAGTCATTTTACCGCGAGACTCTCGGCGCACGTAGAAGTGGATATGATATGTGAGGTATTTAAAGTAGAGTTAAGTGCATCTTTAGTCCCTTAAGTGTTGTAAAAGTTCATATTTGCTCCCTCAACTCTATTATGGTCTAAATTCGGTCCTTAAACATTTAATTAGGTATATCATTCTTAACAGTGGTTTAATGAATCTCAAACTAACCGAGTGGCATTCAAGGCTCCTTTGATCGTTGAGAGGAGGTGCTCCAGGTGATGCTCATCACACTTGAGTTGTGCAGCGGAGCAAACACTTATCAGACCAGCTGGTGCCTGGCGACACGTGGCTTTGAAGATCGAGAAGTCTAGGCGAGGGAGTGGCGCTCCACGGACGTCCTAGGAGGTCGTGTCGTGGATTAGATGATGTAGCCCAACCCACGTCCATCACCATGACAAGCTATCCGACACATGCCAAGTCACCATGGGCGTCAAAGGTGAACTCCTTCCTCTTCGAGATCTCATTTCCTACCCTTTGGAATGGTTTGCTACTTGAGCATCCGCCCCTTTGCATTGCTAGGTTTGACACGATGGATACGAAGCCGATGGGAGGTGCCGAGGAAGCCCAAGAGTTGATTTCATCCAAGGCGTACGCGTGGATGAGGAGGAGGAAGTGTCATGGACAAGAAGAGGAAGAAAGAGGTGGAGACAGGCCAGCCGGCCTCCCAGCCGGCCCAGGCCGGCCCCCAGGTCGGGCCACCTCCAGACGCAGCCGGGCCACCTCCCGACGCAGCCGGCCTCCAGGCCGGCCTAGGCTGGCACCCGGGCCGGACCTCCACCAGGCGCAGCCGGCCTCCAGGCCGGCCTAGGCCGGCACCCAGGCCGGACCCCCCCCCCCCCCCGTTTTGCACTAGACTATAAATAGTTTTCCCCCCTTGCATTCTAGACTAGAGAAGAATGAACTAGAGTTGAGCGTTACTCCTTCCCGTGATGGGTTCCTCCGAGGAGGATGATGAGTCTCTTGTTGTAGCTACTCTTTCACTTAGGTGTCTCTAGTAGTGCAAACCAATCTTTCACTGCGGTGATTCTATTGGATCGGTGGACCGGCCGGCAAGAGCAATCGGTTTCATTAAGAGTAAGATTGGCTTTGATTCTTCGATCCAAAGGCTTCTCTTGTGAGGGTTTGTTGTTGGGTGGAGATCTCTGCAGGTTTTGCTAGTTATCCTTTGTGTTTTGCCCACGAATCTCCCCCGTTTCCCCTCCGTGTTCTTCGTGTTCATCCTCTTTTCCCCTCAAATCCGTAAAGATCGGGCCAACCCCCTACATCATTTGGTATTAGAGCAAGGGTTGCCACGGATTTGGATCGTGTTTCCACCTTTTATTAGCCATTTTCCACCAATTTTTTTCCCATACCAATTTCGAAAATTCACAAAAAAAAATAGCCCATATGGATTTCGTTCGTTCTCTCGATTTGTTGAGCGATTTGTGGTTTTGATCCACGGATCTCGTGCTTAAGACCTTTCCCCACCTTTCTTTGGTGTTTCCTTGTGCCAATTTCGCCCAAAATTCGTCGGATTGAAGATTTCACGGAGCAAATTTCCGCTACCCAAAGGTATAGCTTCCGACTCATCCCTTTCCTTTTCGCGAAACTTTTTCCTAGGAGCTAGCTATTCAAAGTGTGAGCATTGCACTAGTGTGACACCAAGTGATCATATCATAATATTGTGAGAATCAACGTGTAGCGGACTCGGCTCGGGCAAAAGCATAAAGTACAAGAGAAATAGAAAAGATTCAAAAAAAAAAGAGAAAAGCCGAGCCATCATCCTAGTCCCACTTACCACCTCAAAGCTCCAATACCCAATAGAGAAACGTGTCCACTTGTGCAAATCGGGTGCTCCCTCCTATACACTTGAGCTAGTTGTCCTTCGAGCGGTGGTGCGGCACGAGCATAGTCTTCGTTAGGTCCAAGTTGCTCATCCCCATAGTCGCACCATCCACGTTTGTCTCCACGTGTGAGTTTCCTTTATTTCTTGGATTGTGTGGTTAGTCTCTTTTGCTTCTTGATCTTTGTGGTTATCCTCCACTTGTTGCAATAGCTTTATCGTTTGCTTCGTTTCGATTTCTTGCCACTTTGCCATACCTAAGCTCCTCATAAGTATGTGTGTGTGAGTCGCTTTTGGATTGCTAATCAAACCACTCTAACTCTTGTGATACATTTGTCTCGGAAGGCGAGTCCACTTGTCCAATATTATCAACCAAAGGTAAGAGCGGTTATTAGCCACCACATACTCCACATATCACTTGTGTCTTCTTATCATGGCTAGGGAAGAACAAGACGCCGGAACGAGCAAACAAGAGGAAGCAATCAAGAAGTACTTGGACGACGCCTTGCGCCGTTCTGAGGAGCGCCACCAAGCCGCACAACGCGAACAAAATGAGCACTTCACTCGACTTGAAGAGTCCTTGAGCAAGCTCCTCGAACAACGTCATCGACGCTCATCAAGGCCAAGCTCAAGGACCTTGCACCGCTCCGACGCAAGAAACAAAGCACCAAGTGAGGTTGCTCAACATCATTGGCATCGACAACATCAAGAGCGCCATCGTCCCACCACCCCACACCCTCAAACACAATTTGACCCTCAACAAGAGATACCTTCACGTGAGTTGAGTGGTGAGGGAGAGAACCACCGCGAGAGTGAGAGCCACCTTGCCCACTTGAGTGCAAGTGAGTTGAGTGACTCCACCATATGCGACATGGAGTGCTTCCACTTTGAGGACATGAGTGATACACCATATAAGTTGAGAGAGGTAGTCGATAGGGCAAACAAGGCCATTTCCATTTCTAACGACATAACCTCTCCTTCTAGTGTATTTTCTTATGTTGTGCTAGGCTCCATGGAGGATGATACACCTCAACTTGAGAAGATGTACATGGAGGACGACGATGACGCCACCCCATGTTTACATCGAGATGACCAAGTCGACCGCATGGACGCCGCTTCGACTACCACAACACCTACTTCACATGAGAGGACATGCAAAGGTACGAATGTAGGTGTTGATGATGCCATGATCCCACTAGTGGACATGATGACTTGTGATTGCTTGCATGCTATGGATTTCTCTTTTGATGTCACCTATGATTCTTTCATATTCCCATGTGATACCTTGTTCCAAACCAATGTTGATCATGTGGAATTTCATATGTGTGATGATCTTGCCACATACATGCCTTGCTATGAATCTTTTCACTTTTCTCCAATTATTGCATGCAATATGTCGAACAATTTACATTTCACATGTATTGCTTGCAATGATGATAAAATTCTTGACAATGAGTTTGCCCCCAGCCGGCCCAGGCCGGCCCCCAGGCCGGGCCATCTCCAGGCCGGCCTAGGCCGGACCCCCACCCTCCCACCCGTTTTGCACTAGACTATAAATAGTTTCCCCCTTCCATTCTAGACTAGAGAAGAATGAACTAGAGTTGAGCGTTGCTCCTTCCTGTGATGGGTTCCTCCGAGGAGGATGATGAATCTCTTGTTGTAGCTACTCTTTCACTTAGGTGTCTCTAGTAGTGCAAACCAATCTTTCACTGCGGTGATTCTATTGGATCGGTGGACCGGCCGTTAAGAGCAATCGGTTTCATTAAGAGTAAGATTGGCTTTGATTCTTCGATCCAAAGGCTTCTCTTGTGAGGGTTGTTGTTGGGTGGAGATCTCTGCAGGTTTTGCTAGTTATCCTTTGTGTTTTGCCCACGAATCTCCCCCGTTTCCCCTCCGTGTTCTTCGTGTTCATCCTCTTTTCCCCTCAAATCCGTGAAGATCGGGCCAACCCCCTACATCATTAGCTCTGCTGCAAAGGCGGCCACCGTTCTTCTAGAGCTAGGATTTGTGAAATTTTCTTTTCCGCTGAATCAGTAACGCATGTGATATCGATCAACAATAATTGATCACCGTGTCAGATGAGGCTAGTGGATTAAACCTGGCCAAATCATATCCACTGCGGCGTAAAAAAGTCGAAACGGATCAACCAACATTCACCCGCTACGAGGGATGACAATTAGACTTAATTAAGTGTTTGAGGACCGGGTTTAGACCAAGATAGAGTTAGGGGACCAAAATTAGACTTCTACAACATTTCAGGGACCAAAATTACACTTAACCCAAAGTATCAAGCAAACAATCTCTTTTGGCAAAAAACTAGTCCCTCCGTTCCTAAATATAAGATGATTTAGTCTTTTCTCACCACACATGTAACTAGACTTGTTTTATTGTAAGATTCACATTAATGTACACACTAAAACATATCTAGATACGTGTGTGCCAGAAAATGTAAAACATCTTATATTTAGAAACGGAGGGAGTAACTCATTCCACCTGTTTTCATTGGTCCTAAATTATTTTTAACCCTCGGATCAAAGTCACGTGCTCAGATTTACAACCGTATTGAAAACTCATAGTTTTACCTAAGAAGCCGAAGAGCCATCATTCTTTTTCTTTCTACTACTAACTAGTCGCTTTTGTTTCCTTACTGAGGCAATCTCACTTGGCATATTCATCCTCCTCATCTTCCTATAGAATTGTTGCACTAGACAATTAAACCAAAAGTTCAAACTGATGAGAAGGGCTATATGCAATATATTTATATTCAACACTCCCCCTCGCGTCTAGGTTATTTTAGTCCATAGCGTGGGATCGGTGCAGGCCACAGGATTTTCCCCCCTTTTTTTAATACTGAGTGAGCAAGGTCTCGAACTCGAGACCTCTTGGATCTGATACCATATAGAATTGTTGCACTGGCCAATTAAACAAAAGTTCAAACTGATGGAAAGGGCTATGCAATATATTTATATTCAACACTTCCTGGCTCCCATCCTCTGCTTGGTCACCTCAATTGATCAACCGCCAACCCTAGCAAGGTTGCATGCCTGCACTACCTCCTAAATCTTTATCATATGATCATGTTTCCTTCCAAGGGGGTGTAGGTACCCATTTTCTCATTTTGCTCTCTTGCCTTGCTTTCCCCTCCGTTGTGAGATCTATGAGGTACTTCAAAGTATCAAGCAAACAATCTCTTTTGTGTAAAAAGTAACTCATTCCACTCACCGCCCATCCATCCTAAATTATTTTCAACCCTTGGATCAAAGTCATTTGCTAAGATTTATCGTAGTTGAAGAGTCATATGTTTACCTATGCAGTCAAAGAGTCATCGTTTTTTTCGTTCTTCTTCTAACCGCCTACAATGTCTCCTTGCTTAGTCAATCCCACTCATGGCACACTCATCCTACTCTCCGTCATGACTCCTTTCCTCCGTTGGGTCACCTCAGCCGATCAGCCGCCAACCCTAGATAGGATGCACGCCTACACTACCTCCTTATCATATGCTCTTGTTTTCCTTCCTAGGGTCTACAAGTGCCCACTTTCTCATTTTGCTCTATTTTCTCAGTTTCCCCTCCAATATGAGATCTATGAGGTATTTCAATGTATCAAGCAAACAATTGCTTGATATAAAAAGTAGCACATTCCACTTGCTGCCATCCGTCGTGCTCACTAATCAGTTGGAGGCAACGGTAGGCCGTCTAACCAATACCATGGCAATTTGTTCGGGAGTTTTCTGCCTATGCATGTTTATATGGATGTTTGGATGGGTATGGCAGCAAACCAAAACGGTTTTCCTTCTGCAGATGGAATTATAAAACAGTGCTCTATAATTTATTTACGTGCACTTAAGATTTGTTACAGTGAGATGTGAAAATTTATCTGATCACTAGAGATTCAATCTTTCTAAATTTGTACAAATATTTACTCTCTTAATAAAGTAGATTCAACATCTTATGGTACTATGGGTCCTTGGACCTTGCAAATAACAATTACAGGGAGTGATCTCCCCGAAACCATGGGTAGGCTTTGGGGTGCATATGTGTTTCGTGTACGTGAAAAATATTCCACCTCATACCTTCCTATGTGTATTCCGCCTTAATAGTACATATTTTCTATACACACTAAAACAAAATGTCGGAAATCCCTCTTCGCGCTTATCCTTTTAGAGGGACGTCGAACCGTCATGTGTCATCAACGAATGTACCTATACACCTAAAACACACAAACAATCTGATAATTTTGTTGTCATCAACACCAAAACCACCTAGAGAGTGAAATGCTCTTTCCAGAGCCTTTCAATCTCAAAACCAAAACCCACTCAACTTTTAGGATACCGTTTCTCGCACCACCGACTCACCGATCCAACAGAACCATTATTGAAGATTGATAGAGAGAGAGATCTTAAAATCACTCCAACTAGATCTCTACTAGCGGAGAGGTCTTGATACGACTACAATAGCTAACTAAGGGAGAGTCTTTGAATCCACATGGGGATCTTCTTCACACGGGGAGGACAAGAGGAGCAAAGCTCAATTCTATCATATTTTTATCTAACCCTAGATTTGAAAGGGTACAAAGTATATATAGGCTAAGGGATGAAGGGGTTAGGTAGGAAAAAACATACATGGATAAATGCCCAAATCATGCACGCATGGAGGTCATCGTACAGTCCAGCGCCCAACCTATCCACATAACAACTTCTTGGGCGGGGTATCTTTGGCAGAATCTCCAGGTGCTGGACAGTCTGGCAGGAAGTGCCATATTGTCCGGCAATGACGTTACGTTGACATAATCTTGCCGGGCAGGTGTCAGACATGTGCAACACGTGTTTGGCGGCTAGCTCTCGGTCACTTGCGACTTTAGGGCAGGAACTCCAGCTCTTTCCTTTTTTCTTCTTTGTCTTCGACCCGACGCTTCTTCCTGCTCTTCCAGGCTTCCTACTTGTCGGGTTTAAGTCCTCCCGTGCATTTGGTCTCCTCTAGTGATGCATGTCCGGGCTCCAACCTAAAGAGGCAACAAGTAGATGATTCAAGCAGTATACCATTCAAGATGACCATCTATGGACACTCATAAAGGAGAGGATTCACCTTTGAGTAGTAGTGTGGCGTGTCACTAGGCGTTGAAGCATTTGACTGGGTGATGGCCGACTGGCCGTGGGCTGTCTTGTATCAAGTTCCACACAATAACTCCATCTTCATTAAATTTCTCGTTAGTTTCTTCTTCTTGATCAAATCATATTTCACTCTTTAGTTCAATGGTATCGATGAAAATACTCAGTGCATATCATTATCTTCATGGCATCCAACATTGGATTGAACACATGGTATTCAAGTATTGTCTATGGAAAACCTTTCAAATATATTTTAAATGAAACCATTAGTCTATATGGATTGTCATTAATTACCAAAATCACAAATTGGCTCTCCATGCACGCTTATCTCAAGTTGACTCCTCAAAATTCTATGTTTGGGGAGATTATTGTCCCCCTATATCAAGAGGAGCGTGGCGAAGTTAATCATTTTCTCCAACTTACTATTCAAACAAATACTACTTTACCATCGAAACAAATATATAAGCCAACATGGAAGGTGCAAAATCATAGATTTACGTATTTGCATAGTAAAATTTTTGGGAAAACCCATGGCTTCGTTGAGTGTAACAGTAGGGAAGAAATTTGTGTGATCTTTATGATCTATATGCCAACAAAGGTAATAAACATTTGAATTGCTATACTATCTTTTACCATAAATAGCTGCATATAAAGATATTTGGCATATGATGATCATAATTATGACTAGATCCAATATGTGTAATTATATACATGTTTTTTAATATTTGTGAATAATATGTATAATGATTTTATGGATGGTCACAATTTATTGTCTACTCTGAAGCAATAAATGGAAAGATCTATCCAAAACGCTATACTGTCAAACCGATAGCACTTTATTGCATGGGCACATGAAGCAATAGAAGGAAATTAATTATTTCCAAATAAAACCACCACGTCAATAATTGTGCTCAAGATATGCACTTGTCTGCTCATTTATTTTCTTTCCTTTGATGCCAGCTTCATGACAACCACTAGGACAGGTTGATGTGTAATGAGAAGGAATGACTTGGAAAGCCAAGTCACCAAGGTGTTGGATGACGTGGACAACAAGTTGTGGGGTATTTTACATGGTAAAAAATTATGGAAATAATATGTGGTTATTCAAGGTGATAAGGCTATTTCTTAACGTTGTTGTCAGATAATGAAGTAGTATCATATTAGTTTTGTCGGACGATTATGTCGGATAGAGTTTGTCGAATATTATTGAGAAATAAACCAACCAACAAATTTGACCAGATTCCTATATTCATTATCATATGAGTTTCATTCTCTCGCCACGTCATTCAACAGTTACACTTATGCAAATCCGTTTCAAAGATCCACATGTCGTGAATTATTAGGTCTTGCTCCTCTAAATCATGCAAACCCTAGGCATCGTCAATCAATCTGATCCTCACACATACTATACAAACTCAACCGCCTTATCTCGTGCTCCATTTCATGCTTGATTCAAGCTTCGGTCATTTGCACTTACAACAGACCAGTCATGCCACACAAAAGGCCCTTGCCCCCCCCCCCCCCCCCCCCCCAATGCAAGCAACATAGGAAACCCTAGAGAATGTCATTGACTCCGACAAATTTGACCGGATCCCTATGTCCATTATCATGTGAGTTTCATTCTTCTGCCATGCCATGCAACGGTTACACTTACACATATCCGTTTGAGAGATATGACATCGCAAATTATTAGGTCTTGCTTCTCCAAATCATGCAACCCCTAGGCGTCGTCAGCGAATCTCACCCTAGACACACCCTAGCCACACACAACCGCGCCCCACATCATGATTTGATCCAAACATCGGTTAGTTACCCATTGCACCTTGTGAACGACCAACAATAATCACACCGAGTTATTATGCCATGTAGAGGCCCTTGTTCTCCCGCCAAAATGCAACCAACATAGGAAACCCTAGACAACGCCGTAGACCCCGACAATAATCAAAATAATTAGACCATGCAAAAGCCCTTGTTCTCCCGCCAAACCATGCACTTAGGAACCCTAGATAGGGTCGGCGACCACCGTCACGTCAATCAATCAACCGTACCCTCTTCGCCTCGAATGCTCAAATTCTCGCCTATTAGTCACCACATCATCGATCGCCACATCGACCGTCGCCACGATGGCACCGCCGGCCACATCAGCCCTTGAGGTTCGATGTGGGGCCCACACATTGGCTGTCAACTAGTAAAAATCTGGGATCCAGCCAAAAAAATGCTGGTGGGCAAGGAAGAAGGGTGAATGGCGTGACTCCTCATCAGGCGTTCTACAGTTCTTCTGCACCCAGAGGTTGAGGCGCCTCCTCCCCCTTCTTCTAATCTCATTCTCCGCCCCCCTCCTCCTCTATATACCACCATACATACGCCGTAGTCTCCCTTCTCCACTCCTCTGATCACCAGCCGCCCCGCTCCTCGATCCCCGCCGATCCGACCCGGTACGTGCCTCGATCCGTCCGCCCAATCTCGCCGCCGCCCGCGCCTGATCGGATCAGGAGCTCGCGCCCCATCCCATCTGACGCTGCTATAGAAGAACTGGCCACATAGGAGTAGTATTTGTTATTCGGTTCGTGATTCGCGCGCGTCCAAGCTTCCGGAATCTCACAGTCTTTTTCTCCGAATTTTTACAGGTTTTTTTCCTTGATTCGGCGCGCGCGCCCAGGAACGAAAAGGTCAGTCAAATCCGCTCCGTCGCTGGAGAAATTCCCTTCCATTTTTTCTGTCTGGGCTGTTGAGATTTTCCGGCGTCGTTCCGTTGGTGAATTGCTTGATTTTTCAACAGAAAGGAGCGGCTTTTCCTCATGTCTAGTGTCGTCGCGACCCAGGACGCGCCGTCGGGTTCAGGGTCACAGGACAAGGCGGCGAGCAGGAACAAGCGCAAGTTCCGCGCCGAGCCGCCCTCCGGCGAGCTGGGCCCCTTCGGTCTGGAGTACCCGCTGACGACGGACTGCGTGGGGTTCGAGTTCATGTCACCAGAGAAGGCTGCCATGGCGGCGGCTGCTGCCGTGGCTGAGGGTGTCAATCTAGACCTCATCCCTGGCGCCTGCGATGCCTGCAAAGGAATTCACGCCACGGCTGAGGAGCTGTTGGAGTGTCAGCGGTATGTGAATTGGAGTGACCCCAATGAGGCGCAGCTGGAGGAGATCCTTCTGAAGAGCCTGGATACCACCTTCGACAATGCCGTCAGCGTGATCACCGCAATGGGCTACTCGGAGGCCGCCGCACGGGCTGCCGTCGTGCGGGCAGCCGCGCAGTACAGCTGGAGGGAGAGCCTTGCTGGGTTCAGCGAGGCCGCGGTCGAGGTGCTCAAGACCGAGGGGGACATGCTACCCAGGGACGGCTCCTCCCTTGAGGACATGAGGAAGATTGAACAGGTTGTGCTCGCTAGCTTGATTGCAGTGGTCAATGAGGCCCAGCCGTTCTACACCACGGGCGATGTGATGTTTTGCCTGCTCATGTCAGATATGAATGTTGCCCATGCCTGTGCCATGGACTATAGCGCTGCTTCTCTTCCGGCAGTGGGTGCTCAAGTGATTGCACAACCAGTTGCGGGGAACTCTGAACCTGGCCCAAGTTCTGACCTTTCTGTTTCTATTACCAACCCGCAGACCGGTGTTACTTTCCGCGGAAAACTTACCCCAGTGCCACCCGGCACATACAATGCTGTGAAAGCTGATTCATCCACAGTACCAGTGAGCCCGAATGTCCCAAATGGCAAGCCACCTGTCTCTGGCAAGATGCCTATGATACCAAATGTTAAGCCAAAAGAGCACCCGGCTGCTTTGCCTGATCATTCAGAGGATCAACCATTTGTTGCTGCTGCAACGCAATCTGTGAAGGATGATAAGCCATTCCCTAGCAAGAGAGGGAGCTCTAAGAGGGATTCCTTGCACCGGCAGAAGTTGATGAGCTTTGATAAGAACTCCCGAGCATTGGGCTCTAAAGGATCTCTTAGGTCTGGCAAGCATAGCTCTTCTGCGATTGCAGCACTAGAGAGGAAGTGCAGGCCGCTTCCAGATTCTGCTACTTGTAGCTTGAAGGGTCCATCCAAAATTGGAAAAGGGTTTGCTGCAAGCATCAAAGGGTCAGAATATGCAGTTGATCTTTCTTTTACTGCCACTGGTACCATTGCCTCCATTCCATCATTTGATGCCAAGACAACCAATAATGCTGACCCAGCATCAGCTGCTAGCACAGAATTGTCATTGTCGTTGCCATTGCCTTCACCATCCTCAGGTGATGGTTCTGCTCCATCTTTGAATCATGATTCTAATACTGAAGCTATAGACCCTAGCAGCAAAATTAACTTTGCATATGATGAGGATCAGAAGGTCTGGGTTCCTCAAGATAAGAAGGATGAAATGGTTTTGATTCTTGTCCAGAGGCAAAAAGAGTTGCAGGCGCATATGCGGGATTGGACAGACTGGGCCATGGAGAAGGTGATGCAGGTCACACGACGACTTGCCAAGGAGAAGGAGGAGCTTCAGTCACTCCGGAAAGAGAAGGAAGATGCGGACCGACTTAAAGAGGACAGGCACTCCCTGGAAGAGAGCACTCGGAAGAAGCTTTTAGAGATGGAGTCTGCAATTTCCAGGGCAAACACTCAGCTGGATAAAGCAGATGCTTCTGCTCGTAGGCGTGAGGCTGAGAATGCACAACTTAGGCTACAGATGGAAGCCGCAAAGCGGCATGCGGCTGAGTCCGCAGCAAATTCTGTGGAGCTTTCAAAGAAGGACGAGAGCAGTCTTAAAAGGTCCCAGCATTGGGAATCTGAAAGAGCCCTGTTGCAAGAGCAGCTTGCAGCCGAAAAGAGCAAACTATCCCGGGTTCAGCAACAACTTCAGCATGCTAAAGAGAAGAAAGAACAACTGAAGGTATTTACTATTTTAACTCTTCATGTTCTTCTAAATCAGAGTGAATAATATCTACGAAACACATGCAAGCCACTTTAATCGATTTGGTTCAGTTGATATATACTCCACAGCTTTTAATCAGATTTTTATATCCCTGTTCAGATTCTTTTTGAAAGAACAATCTCTAGACTGTTGACTGCAAACAAATAATTTAGCTAATTATTAAACAGGAAAAGGTTAAACTTTGCATAAAATCTAATGTTAGCTCGCACCGGTACTTCTAAATGTTAGGAGGGGTGTCTTCTCTTGTGTGATGTGTTCCATTTCATGTTCAATCCTCCAGTATATGCTTTAATACATGTTTTTTTTTGGGGGGGTAAGTTTAATAGCTAATGGTCATGGCTGTGCTAAGCGTTGCGTTTCGCTGCATGGTCTTTTATTTACTTACATATGGTTTACCTTTCCGTGCATACAAATGGGGATGAGAAGTTTTACATAATAAATGGTAAACTAAACTGGTTGTCATGCTGTCAATCCCGTAAGCACATTTAGTATTTCACATTTAGCTGGCATCTGGCAAGTTCTTACATGCAAAAAATTGAGGAAAGAAACTTCTTGAGCCTTACACGTACATCTGTATGCTTCATTAAACCCTAGCCCATTAGTCAAATATTTTTGTTAAATAAACTAATAAAGTATAATTACATTTTTGTTCATTTTGGGTAAGTTCTATAGTCTAAACCCCAAAGAAATAAAACAGCAGTGTCAGTTCTTCACTAGTGTACCTCCGCAGTGTCCGACCTTTGATACTTCGACTCATATCATGTTATTAATGCCCTTCACTTGTTCATCGTCTTTCAGATGGTGGGGTATAAACACATTAGCTTTCGACCTTACTACCAGACGGTTAATACACAAAATCGTATGTTTGCAACTAATTATTCATTAGCTTCCCTAGTTTTCATAGTCACCAAATATGTGTTAAGTTGATTGCTCATATCATGTTTTGCCAAAGTAGCAGTCAAGTGATGATTAAACCCATGGATCTAAATGCTGGTTGTACTTGCCGGTAGTTGTTGAAGGATGCAGTTTAATCCTGTGGATCAGTGTATGTCATATTTACCGCCTTGGCCGAATCATTCTGAATGTTTGCAGGTAAGGTGGAGACAAGAAGAGGCTGGGAAGACTGAAGCAATTGCCCGTGTGGCCGCAGAGAGGAAGGAGAGGGGTCAGATCGAGACATCACTGAGGTCCGAAGAGAATTTCCTGCACCTTAAAGCCGAGAACGACACACAGAGATACAAGAGCGAGATCCGCGCTCTGGAGCAGCAGATCTCGCAGCTGAGGGTGTCCCTCGACACCTCGGCGGCCGCCGCTCCCAAGTGGAATACAGACGACAAGGCCCGCGGCGCCCCGTGCCTCTCCGAGGGGAGGAAGAACGGCAACACGCAGGTCCTGTCCAAGGTGGCTGTGGCGGCGGCGGCCCTGGAGCTGGACCTGGACGACATCCAGCGGGAGCGGGAGTGCGTGATGTGCCTGAGCGAGGAGATGTCGGTGGTGTTCCTCCCCTGCGCCCACCAGGTGGTCTGCGCCAAGTGCAACGACCTCCACGACAAGCAAGGGATGAAGGAGTGCCCGTCGTGCCGGGCTCACATCCAGCGCCGGGTGTGTGCCCGCCTTGCTGCTGCCGCTCGCTGAGAGAGAGTTGTTTCTTTTTTTGCGTCAGTTATACCATTTGTTCTCCTTTCTTTTTGATGATTGCCCAGCTTGGATTTGGTTGGAAGATTATTATTAGAGAGAATAATGCGTGAGCCGGTGAACGGCCGAACAGTTATACTTGGTCGAATATCGTATACCAAAACCCAAGATGATGGATAATGGATGGTTATATCATATGGAACATATACCGCTCGGCTCCGTCTTGTTGCATACTGCTGACCCAATTTTTCTGCAGGTTTTGCTGCTGTTGTGAGCCAAAAAAATGCCCTGAATCGTGTGAGGCGATGCCTGGTACTGGTATAGTAGAGTGGACTGGATGTTCCCTGTGACGTAGCCATTTCTGATCCGTGGCAACGGGGAATGGGGATCAGAGCTGTCAGCTGTACGGCGACAAGTGCTGGTTCTGAACCTGGATCTCGAGCTTGTCGGAATAGTGGCATCCATGGCTATTCTGCTCTTGCCTGGAGTAGTTTTACCTTTTTCTTTTGCGATGCTTGCATGATGCTTTGCAACTTCTTTTGGAAAATTTCATCTTTCTGGCAAAAAGGCTCCAGTTTATGGAGGCAATTTTCGCATGAACCAAACCGTCGCGTTCCAAAGGTGCTCAGTGATCTGATCTTTTATAGCAAGCACTAGGATGATGGAAATGGAAGGGGTTATAGCATCTCTGGCAGAAGCCCCTAGGTCCATCGCTCGGCTGTGCCTTCAACGGCGCCTTCTCCGTCGCAGCTTCCTGCCGGTCGCAAGGAGATCGTTGTTGCCGTCTCAAGGCGAAATTGGAGAAGAAGGACGCGTGCCAGACATCGATTTGGGAAAGTCTATATATATAAACAATCTGGGAAAGTTTGAACCAATTTGGGCGGGTGGATTGAGCAAAACATTGATTTGAATGTCCAGTTTAAGATTTTAGCCGAAAATTTAAAGTTTCCAGATGGAATTATTTAAAAAAAATCGGAAAACTTTGAGGATCACAACAATGAGGATGAACCCAATATATCTTATGTCACGCCACAACAACGAGAATCACAGGGTCCGGCGACTCGCTGGGCGAGCAAGAGCACAACGATCGAGGGCGCGCTCAGACCCAAGGTGACATGCTGGTAAAAAAGAAGCACAGGGGGACGGTGGCAGACGATGCGCTCAGCAAACCACAGCAGGAACCCAATATATCTTATGCCACCGCACAACAAGTGGGACATCGGCCGACGACGCGCTCACCGTAGGACAAAAGGAGCGACCGTTGGTGGCCGTTCGACACGCAGGATGACGAGTCTAGCGATGGCGAAGGTACAAGTTTCATCCGACGGCCGACGACGCGCTCAGCGTGGGACAAAAGGAGCGACCGTCGGTGGCCGTTCGACATGCAGGAAGACGAGTCGAGCGATGGCGAAGGGAGCTGAGTTCAAAAAAATTCAAAAACCTTCGCATTCTATCTTTGTTTGTGTTGGGTAGCATGTGACCGCCGGCTTCGCAAAGAGCATGGGCGTTGGGTTTATTTTTGGCCGAAATTTGAAACTGAACATTCAAATCGATGTTTCTCTCAATCCACCCACCCGAATTGGTTCAAACTTTCCCATATTGCTTATATATGTACTTGAATTACTGGAATTTTTTCCATTTTTTATGAAAATTTAAATTTTCGGTTAAAATTTGAAACTGAACATTCAAATAAATGTTTCTCTCAATACATCCACCCAAATTGGTTCAAAATTTCCCAGATTTTATATATATATATGGACTTAAATTATAGGATTTTTTAAATTTTTATAGAAAATTTAAATTTTTGATCAAAATTCTGTCCGGAAAAATTCTAAGTACTAGTCTAGCGCCTTAGCACTAGGCGCTACACAACCAAACGTGGGGCCGTAACCGCCACGTAGGTAGGACGAGTTGCGCCTCAGGCTGAGGCACTACTACGTAGAGTGTAGCGCCTCTGTGTTGGGGCTATATGAAAGGGTTATTTACGTGAAATAATTTCGCCTAACGTTTGTGAATTATTTTCAACTTTCGGTTTTTTGGTTTCGAGGGTAAATCCTGTGAGCACGGGCCTACCGGACAGTGGATCACCGGATCTCTGTCCCACGGAGACTCGTCCCCATCAGCGGGGCCCGCGCGTCAGCGACACGATGCTTTTCCCCACTTTCCCCTAGCTCGCACTCCTGCCTTCTCTTCTTTTTCCAAGCGAGAGAATAGCACGAGCGAACGGCGGCTATGGCGGCGGCGGCGGCGAGCGGGGTCGTCGAGAGCATCGTGGTGGTGCACAACGTGGCGAAGAGGCACAACGTGGGGACGCTGGCGCGGAGCGCGACGGCGTTCGGCGTGGCGGAGGTGGTGGTGGTCGGCCGCCGCGACGTCAGCGCCTTCGGCAGCCACGGATCCACATCCCACCTCCGCTTCCGCCACTTCACCTCCCTCGCCACCGCCGTCGCCTACCTCAAGGTAATCTCCTCTCTAGCGCCTCCGGGACAACGAACCCCCCTTTAGCCTCGCCCCCTCCTTAAACCCTAAACCCTAGCCCCCAATCCTTCTCCGTATCTCCTCCCCTCTCCTTCCTGTTGCGTGACACTGACGTGTATGCGTGCTGCTGCTTGCAGGACGAGAGGGGGTGTGACATTTGCGGCGTGGAGATCACCGACGACGCGCGGCCGGTGACGGCCCACCCGTTCCGCAGGAGCACCGCGTTCCTCTTCGGCAATGAGGTTGGTCGGATTCTCATATGCAAGATTAACTTGGCTAGTGTGCAGTTTTGAATAGGGGGTCGAGGATGAGAATTAATCAGCTTCATATAGTCAACATATGCAGTCTCAGATGTGGGACGATTCACTTCGTGTCAGCAATGTGCATTCAAACACTCTGTACTTTGTAAATTGCACAAACACTACGTCTGTATCTGCTGATGGGAACTTCGTTTTGTAGTAACTAACAATTAG